>JAWQEG010000141.1:0-173305 GCA_033782935.1 Petrolisthes cinctipes | reverse complement strand
CCTGTCCTCCTGGCATTTTCCGTCTCCGTTTTCACTGGCCTCTTTTAGCACCATGGTATCTTCTTTCTCTCTCTCTCTCTCTCTCTCTCTCTCTCTCTCTCTCTCTCTCTCTCTCATTTTCCAGCATACCTCTTCCTATTCTTTTTTTTTTTCCTGCTGCGCCTCTTTTTCTTTCCTTCTATCTGCTTGCTCTTCTCATTTTTTTTATTCCTTCTCAAATTTCCCAATATATCCTCTGCTCAGCTTCTCTCTCGCCTTCATCTATCTTCCTTATCATTCCTTCTCTCCTTTACCTACATTCCTCATCGACCTTCTGCCTCCTCTCCTCTGCTTCTTTCCCTACCTCGATTCCTTCTCCTCCCCTATCTTGTTCTCTATCCTCATACCTCAGCATCCATGTCCCTGTCCCTACCCTTCTCTCCTGGGTCCCCCGCTTCATTGAAATTTTATGCTCTCCCCTCCCCAACCTCATTCTCCACCATCCCTCCATTTACTTCCCTTCATGATCCCTTTTATTCCTATTATTTTTTCCCTTCCCCTCTCTCCCTCCATCATCCTCTCCATTTCTCTCCTTTTCCATTCTCTCTTTCTTTTTTCTCTCCTTTGCCTTCTCCTATCTGTGATGGATTGGTGAGGTAATGAGGGGTTAGAGAGGATGTGACAGAAGGGTGAGGTGATGAATGAGGAGCTGAGGAATTGATAGATGAAGGATGAGGTGGTGATGAGGGGAGAGGAAATTATGACAAAAAGATGAGGTAGCTATGAGTGGGAAGAAGAGGATGTGGTGATAAATGAGGAACAAAGGATGTGACAGAAAAAGGATGAGATAATATTGAGAGGATAGGAAAGGATGTGACAGAAGAAGGATGAGGTGACGAAGTGGTACGAGTGGTGAAAAGGGTTACTGGTGATTGTGGTGGTATTGGTGGAAAGGGTTATACTGATGGTGGTTACTGGTGGTGGAAGGTGACTAGGGTGTGGTACGGAGGCTTTGATTTGGTGGGATCAAAGAGTTTGGTCCGCCCCGCTGCTGGTATTCATGGATAGGGCAAGGCAGGCCAGGGAAAGGCAAGCCACGGAAGGCAGGCCAGCAATCAAAAGCAAAGGTTGGGCAGATAAGGGCAAGACAGGCCAGGGAAGGGCAAGGCAGACTAGGGAAGGGCATTGCAGTCAAAACAAAGGTCAGGGTAGATAATTGGAAGACAATGGTTGCAGGGTAGGGTAAAGGAGAACAGGGACAGACTGATGAGAGCAGAACTAAACAGATATAGCCTAGGCAGGACTGGGTCGAGTTGGACTAGGTTGGACTTTGACGGAAACAGAATAATTGAGATAGACACACAAGCAACCTGAGAGAGAGAGAGAGAGAGAGAGAGAGAGAGAGAGAGAGAGAGAGAGAGAGAGAGAGTAAAAATCAAAGGCAAGGGGAGCGAACAACAAAGCACATACGGGAGTGAGACTAAGATGTATAATATAACAGAGAGGGGAGACATGCACAGAAGTATGAGTTAACGATGAGAGAAAGGGTGAGGGAAGGAAAATTGGTATACTATATATATATATATATATATATATATATATATATATATGGGGAGAAGAGAAAGAATGAAGACAAGTGAAATGGGAGGAAGAAAAGATAGAAGAAATGAGAGAGGGAAAATGAAAGGAGAGAGGAGAGGAGAGACAAAAATGTTGCAATGGAGAGTTAAAAGAAACAGACGTTAACACACGGACCTTAAAGAAGACCAACATGACAGGAGAGAGAGAGAGAGAGAGAGAGAGAGAGAGAGAGAGAGAGAGAGAGAGAGAGAGAGAGAGAGAGAGAGAGAGAGAGAGAAATGGGGTATTACACATATAAATATCCCATATAGGCCTACTGGTCACTACGTAGGAGAGAGAGAGAGAGAGAGAGAGAGAGAGAGAGAGAGAGAGAGAGAGCTAGAGAGAGAGAGAGAGATATACTGGTCAGTTTGAATTGCTCCTTGGTCTGCCAATTATAGGTATATATATAATGCCACTTCCATTAGCTGATTATGGCAATTTACTTGTTTACAGAATGTCCTTGGTTGGAATGGTCGTAGTGTTCTGAGTTATATTAATTTCATATTCTAGCATCCTGTCTTTAATGCGTCTCTTAATTAACTACTCGCTTTAAACTAATCGCTTTATATATAAGTTAGTTAGTTGCTGCTTCACTGTTAATTTTCTTTCATAAATCTGTACTAGCTTGGTCTTTCCTTAACTGCTTATTTCATCCTTGTTAGACCTCAAGGATTAAATTGCTATAATATCATCACTGAGATAAGCTATACACGGTCATTCAAGAGGAGAAAACGGAAGAAGGGAAAAAAGGAAAAAAGAAATGTAAAGAGTGAGGGAGTGAGGGGAAAAGGAGGTAAGGAGATAGACTATGAAAAACGCAGTGAGACACGAAAGGGCACTGTAGAGAAAGTGGGAGAGAAAAAGTGGAAAGAACAGAAGAGAGAAGAAAAGCTAGAGATGAGGGCAACGGAATAAGGTTAGTAGAGAGAGAGAGAGAGAGAGAGAGAGAGAGAGAGAGAGAGAGAGAGAGAGAGAGAGAGAGAGATTAAGGTAACAGGTAGGAACTAGGGAAAGTGGGGAAGAGAAAGAGATTAAAGTGGAAGCGAGGTGAGTGAGTGGCTGAACGGCAGACTAACTCAAAGTCTGCCTGTATGGCTGAATGAATGTAGGAAGGAAGGAAGGAAGGAAGGAAGATAATAAGGAAGGAAGGAAGGAAGGTAATAAGGAAGGAGGGAAGAATATTAGGAAGAAACATAGGAAATAAAAATAGAAAGGAAGGAAGAAAGGAAGGATCTTAGGAAATAAGAAAAGGAAGGAAGGAAATAAAGAAGGAATGGTTTAAGGAAGAAAAGGAAGGAAGGAAGAAAATATGGAAGAAATGAAATAAGGAAGGGGAGGAGAGTGAGTGAAAAAAGAGGGATAGAAGGGAGAGAAGGAAGGAGGGAAGTAGAGAGAAATGGGGATGACTGGATATAGGCTAGGTGTATGAAAGGAGGCACGGAACATTTTAGGGAACATAAGTGAAAGAGATCTATGAAAAAGGCATGTAATGAAAAACGAAAATTACAAAAAAAAAAAAAAGGATTTTGAGATCCAGGTGGAATTTTGTATGAGAGAGAGAGAGAGAGAGAGAGAGAGAGAGAGAGAGAGAGAGAGAGAGAGAGAGAGAGAAAAGACAACAGATATACAGAGCCACACAAACAGGACTGTGAGCCCTTATGAGAGTGCTTGTGTGGACGGGGGAGGGTGGATGGATGGAGAGGCAGAGTAGATACAGGTAGATAGATAGCCTATTTCGATGCATAGATAGACAGATGTAGTGTTTGACATACAGACAGGAAATCAAGACAAGTATAGATAAGCTAGAAGTAGATAGATATGCAGAAAAGCTACACCAAAGTAACTGAGATATGGATAAACATACAGTAGATGCAATAATATTGAAAGTCTGACAGGCAGTGAAACGGATGCGACTTGTGAGTATCAAATATAAACACATAAAGAAAAGTAAAAGGGAAGATAAGGTAGGGAGGGAGGTAAAGAGGAGAGGTTGGAGGAAGAATAACAAATCAAGGCAAGAAAGGCGAGGCGAGGTTTGAGAAGGGGAAAGGGGAGGGACGAAGGAGTAAAGGGAATGGAGTGAGAGCAGAAAAATGTGAAGGGAAGATGAGACGCAAAGGGGAGAATATGAAAATATAAGAGACAGAGAGACAAAACACGGAAGAAATTAAGATGAAAGGAGAATACAGAAAAGACAGTGCAGAAGAGAAAGAGGAAGAGAAAAAATACAAAGGAATGGAAAGGAAATAATAAAGCAGCAAACTTATTGGTCCTTCCGAGACTGTTTGGGTCTAAGCTACTGTAGGCCTATTGGAAGAGAGAGAAAGGATAAAATTGTGGAGGAATCCTTCCCAGCCATCAATCCATCCAGCTTTAGCTGGTAACGAAACAACTGGAAGGGAGAACACGATGTATAGAAAAATTGCTGTGAAATTTAGGTCATGAAAGAACGAGGGAAAAAACATTTTATTCTACAGCTGAGCTACCACTACATCCTGAAACTGAAACAAAGTTTAGTGCGTATCGATCATTCTATAGCAAATAGTGTGAGTTGGGGGTAGCTCTCGAGATATATGTCGAGATGTTTCTTGAAAGTTTCTATTGTACTACAATTTACAATTTACTACGTTTGCAGGAGGAGGAACATAAAGGCTTTCAAGAGAAATAAACCAACTATTCCTTATACGAGGATGTTTGAGAAGCTTCTGCAAACTCGGCTGCTTGTGAAGGAAAGGACCGTAAAGTAGAAAGAAGAGGAAGAAGAGAAAGATGAGATGATGTCGGGAAAGGAGAAAGGGAGATAAAGATGAAGAAATAAACAAGGAAAAAATGAAACACACACACACGCACACACAGAGAGTGAGTGATATACTGTGGGAAGGGATGTGGTGGGCGAGGCAGGAGTGGTCCGGGAAATCAATGTCTCACGGCAGGTGTGTAGGGAGTGTACTTACAGGTGTGGAGAGAGAGAGAGAGAGAGAGAGAGAGAGCGCAATAATCAAATCATATTTCCTTCACTCCAGCAGGGCAAAGAAGCTGATGGAATTAATTGGGTCATAATTAATTATAGTCGTTGTCGAGCTAGATGCTTCTTATTCCTCCACACTGTGTTACAAAGCAATAAAACAGTATGTACAGCAAACCGTGGGAGTCTGTTTCGTAATATAGTTTAGACTCTAGAGTCTAGAGGAATCAGTAAAATCCAACCAATTTGTCCACAACATATAACTCCCTAAAGGACACTCACGTTTTTCACAGCGGAGTTCTCTTGTCTTTTCTTTTCATTTACTTTACTATTGGAGGATTCGTGTTGTTCTTTATTTGTCTCCAAGTGATCTAGGAGGATTTTTGTTGAACAGTCGATCAAAAAACTATCAGCCCGGTGGGGCTCGAAAATATCCTAAACGAACACTGTGGGCTGATGAATCCTATATATACCGCCATCACTATCACCACCACCATTACCACTATCACCATCATCATCATCTTCCCTACAAGTGAAATATAATACCCCACTTTCAGTAATTACCAACATATCAGGATGGTAACGCACTTACTGTACAGTCGCTCTAAAAGCTATCGGACCACTACTCACGTGAAACATTCTGATACTTCTGACGACTGCTATAGTGGAAAGCGGCCAGAACAACGACCTAGTACTGCAATTCAGCCCTGAACATAACCACATATGCTGCGATGATTAATCCTTGTTTCCCAAAGATACCCTTTCTTTTGTCGTAATTACTGGTTAACACAATATAATTTTCCTTTATCTTAACGACCCCTATTATTTTCTTTGGCAATGTAGCCTCCTTAGAGATGGAGTATACTAGGATCATTACACTTCATTAGATTTCCGATAATCAGTGTCCTTGTTGGTATTTAGTGATTAGTCTTTCCTCTGCTTCCTATTAGAGGTGAAGGGCACTAATCACCACAGCCTCATTCATCTCCTCTCCTCCTCCTCCTCCTCCGCTACCAGACATTTTGACTCCCCTTCTCCTCTCCTCCTCCCTCACCGCTTTTCTTGACTCCCCTTTGTCTCCTCTCATTTACCTTCACCACAACCTCATTCATCTCCCTTTCCCCTCCCTCACCCCACATCTTGATTCCCCTTCGTCTCCTCTCACTTACCTTCACCACAACCTCATTCATCTCCCTTTCCCCTCCTCCCTCACCACACTCCTTGACTCCCCATCTCCTCCCAACCCTCCTCCCTTACCCCACTCCTTGATTCCTCTTCTCTCCCTCCCCCATTCATTCTCACCACAGCCTCATTCATCTTCCCTCCCACTCCTTCCTCACCCCACCACTACACTCCTTGACTCCCCATCTCCTCCCTCACCCCACTCCTTGACTCCCCTTCTCCTCTACTATCAATCCTCATCTAACACCGGATTCCTCTTCAATCCAACATTAATATCCCTCTTCTCCCTTCTCTCTCCCCACCCTACCCGTAATTCCACTTTCATATACCCTCCCCTCTCACCTCCATCCACTCCCTCCCCCTACTCCCCTCTAGCTCCCTCATCACCCTCAATTATGCCATAATTTTCCCCTCCTCCTTCTTAATATACAACCCCTAATTAACCCTGTCCCTTAATTCCTCTCTTTCCCCTTGCTCCCTCTCCCGATTTCTCTCCCTAACCCATCTTTCTCCCCTCATTACTCTCAAACATGACATTATTTCCCCATTCTCCTTTTTCACATCCGACCCCTACTCTCCCCTTTCGGGTTTTTCTTCCTATCCCCTCTTTCTCCCCTCATCACCCTCAACCATGACATTATTTCCCCAATCCTCCTATTTCACCTTCTCTCTCCGTGCACCCCCTAATTCACCCTCATTTCCCCGCCCGTGACCGTGAACCCTGAAACGACTGCGGCAAGTTACTGCGGAGGATCATAATGAAGTAGAGTTTACGACCTCACCCGTCTTGGACTCTCTCCCCTACCTGGCCCAATATCATATAGCCTATCCTACCCTACCCAATCCAATATCAAAGAGCCTAACCTACTCTACCCAATCCAAGGCCTTATCCTCCCATTTCATCTTCCAACTTTGGTATAGATAGGCAGGTGGATAGATACATACATGGACATAGATACATCTCTACATAAATACAAATAACGATTGAGTAACACACGGATAATTAAATATTATTTGACTGATAGCTGGATAGTAAGAGACAAAGTGAATGTAAAGTATATATAGATAAAAATAAACAAACAGATATCAAAACATGTTGACAGAATATATATATATATATATATATATATATATATATATATATATATATATATATATATATATATATATATATATATATAGAGAGAGAGAGAGAGAGAGAGAGAGAGAGAGAGAGAGCGAGAGAGAGAGAGAGAGAGCACACATAACGCTGATAAAATACCCTTAACGGTAGCTTTCTGCACTTACCTTTCTTAAGAGATCCACTGGCTGAGGAAGTTAGGGAGTCATGATGGTGGAGGCGGGAGGGGGACTCCTGTTGTTGACCACCTCCTCCACCTCCACCTTTACTGCGGTGGAGGTGGCGGTCGAGAAAACCCTTGGGCATGGCTAGGGTAGGCTACACAACCTGGCTAGTCACTGTCCATGTACCCATTCCTCACGGCATGATTAATAGAGTTAGTCTGCTGGTTTGCTCTTTGGGTCGTTCGTGGCGTGGTTTGTTATTTTGCAATCTGGTTATCATTTTGGCTATTCTGTGCTGGATTATATGGTTCAAGTGTCTAGGTCTTTTCTAAGTCAAAGGCATGGCTATACTCGAGTTAGCTAGTCAGCAATACATGCATGACTATACGTATTCGCTATTTCAAATATTACAAATGGATGACCATTAGCTGCCTAGTCAACAACAGGAAAATGTTACTGTGCTCAGCTGGCTTTTCACGGGCATAAATTCAAGCTTGTGGCATGAGTACTCGAGCTGCAAACTAACTAATGACCGTCATAGACATACCTAGGTGAGCTGGATATCTAGAGCTTTTGACATCCAGCCCCCTACTCTTTCTCTCCCTCCCAACAGCTCAGCCTTTATGTCTGAATGTATAGGTTGGTCCTTTTGTTGTGTGTCTGTCCTCTCTTTCCTATTATATTTTTAGTTTGACAATTTGTATGTCACTCGTTTACTCTTCTCATATTATGCTAAAATACTGGTGTTTAGTTTCCCAGCACACTTTAGTAATCCTAAAATACTAGTACGCCCATAACAAATGACAGCACAGTAATAAATTCAACGTTCCTAATGTGCGTGCGTGTTTTTTCTCTCTGCAACTATACCGTCATAAAATGGAAATGTGTTGCATGACAGTTTTCATTATTGTTTCAATTGTTCCACTGCAATTACGGCGCGCCTGTCATTTTTGCACTCAATATTTACAACGTTCTCTGTTCATCTAATTTTGAAGGCTTTACGGTGTGGGTTTCATCACAATATTATTTCACTACGGTACCTCCCCAATGTTGTTCAGATTAGACTAAGAAAGCAGGCTACAGCACATCGATTAAAATATACAGTGTTTTGACGCCGTTGTAATGCTAAAATTGTGTACATGATTGCCGCTTGGTCGTTCAATGGGTTACGTTATCGATTCTACCGTCATAATGGACATGTGTGAAAGAACAAAGTTGTAGTTTTTTTGGTATAAAGTCAGCCATGAAACGTACAATCACTAGCCATAATAAGTATCCAGGTATTGTTGATTGAAATTTCCAATAATCTGACATACCCGCCATTGAACCAATTACACCGTTTTTCCTATGTGTCATTCTTGATGGAGCTCGTTTAATATTCCATCAGGCTATTCGAAGCTGACCTCGATACCTACATGTATTATGGGTCGTGACTGCATACTTTTTTTCCACCGGCTATCAAGTACGCCTAATGATACCGTTACAAAGGCTCTATTAATATAGGCCTATATCATTACTACTTTCATTGTTGTTGTTTTGGTGATGGTGGTGTATATTTGTTCACATTGCAAGCACTCGAAGACAATTGCCAAGTCTCCGGTTTCCTGATAAGGGCTGATGTGATCTCGTAGTGGGTTACATCACGTCTTTAAGCCATTGTCGTTGTTATGGTGTGTGTTGACATCAGCAAAGCCGCTCTATCTCTCATAATTATTATTTATTTTTTATAATGCATTTGTTGCTCTAAGAGTCTTTAACCAGGGTGTGTTGTTGTGAGCGAACTGGAGGGCTGCACATTCCCCCAAATCATGTGGGGAAAGAAATAGGCTAATCACCTCTGTATTCCTGTGTGAAATTTATCCTGTAGTATTATTTGAATGAGTCATGCACCCTCCAAAATGCCCACTACAAACTGTCCTCTTACACAACGACACACAAGGTAGGCTAATACAATTTTCTCCAACACCAGACAAATACTTTTTAAAGGGAAGGACAACTGACTTACACTACATACAATGGTTAAAAAAAAACAAAAACAAAAAACAATTTCAGTGACAACAACAATAAGTGCTAAGCCAATCTATGTAGCCTATACGGGTACTCCATTTCTAACCCTCACCTGCACTGAAGAACGCTTGTTGACCACACTTTATTTTCACTTGGTGCAAATCAGAACAGACAACATCTGACCACACACACACACATATACGTTTGGCACAACATTACAACAGGCTCTTATATTTGTAACGATCCACATGCAAGCCTTTTAATTATGGTGAAACAGTTGCTACAAACTACTTTAACTCCCTCAATATTGTTTAATTTCTGTGGCACGGTTAGGAGCAACCACTAATATTGTTTTACCAATATCCTGCAAAAGATAACTAATGTGCCCATTAGCGATTTAATGGCAAATTAAAATATAACAAAAACAATAAAGACATGCCTCCTCTTTAATCGCAACTAAAAACATTCCGTACCGTACATAGCCTACTTTGATCCAGCCCAAAATATATTTTACACAGCAGTTTTTCATCACAGCCAACCCGGAATTTCTAAACAAATGGCCTAACCAGTATTGAACGCATACAGGTACAGACTGACAGACACACGACCAGAACAGGTAAAAACTGACTGACAGACACACGACCAACATAGGTAAGACTGAATGACTGACAGCTAACACAAGTAAGACTGTCTGACTGACTGACAACCAGCACAGGTAAAAACTGACAGACCGACAGACGACCAACATAGGTAAGACTGACTGAGAAACAGACCAACACAGATAAAGACTGACAGACTGACAACCAAGACAAGTAAAGATTGACTGACTGACACCCAACACCCAAGACTGTCTGACTGACAGACCGACGACCAACATCATTCAACCTACAGGAGGTGTATTCAAGAAGTGTCGACGTATGGCTCTGATACCGACGGGCACACAATGGTGACATTGTTCATAAATACCCCACGTCTCACAATCCCTGAACGTTGCCTACAACCGGATGGTGAGAGGCAGTAACACATCCTTCCTGCAGCCAGCCCACCAGACCTTCGTGGTAAGTGGGACTACCTGAGTGAGTACCAACAGGATGTACTGTACATTACAACACCTACAATCACTCATGCAAGGGAAGGTGAGGCAATGCTAAGGCTGGAGGAGACATGACATGAGTTGAACAATACAGCATATAATTCCAACTGCACCATGAAAACACACATTATAGTGTATAAACATCTGGTGGTATTAAATTTTGTAAAATGAGTAAAGGTACTATTATCATATTTGTATTAATTCAGTTCAAGTATAGTACATTTGCCGTGAAACATGCTAGACTCGCTCAGTATTCAGTAGGGGTGGTGTGTTGTGGCTACGTTTTGAGGAATCAGTCGTTTCCTGTTTGTTGATATACCTTACCTCCCTTTAATATAAATATAAACGTATATTAATAAAAACTTATATATCGTTAAGATGACACGACACGCAATATAGTTTTAAATGTATAAGGGAGAGCAAAGCATAAGCAATTTTCAATCAATTTCTATTTTCCTCGACATTCGGTTCTGTTTGAAAAGTTTGAAAAATAATTGCTTTGTACATTAGGTTACCTATGTCCCATACAAAGAACATATAAAAAATATATGGCGGTGACTGATACAATAGCCTGAATTTTGAAGTCTATGGAGCCATCGTACTGTACCAGTCATCGTCATAGCCTTGCCCATATTTTTCTTGTATATATATATATGAAACCTGAGCCCTGCAGCACCACGTTTACCGCCGGAATTAGCCTATGCCAAAAGAATAACTTCACCATCAACATAAACAACAACTACAAAGTCTGAATAAATTAGAGTATAAACCCTCGTTGTTAGAGGTAAAGCGAGGACACACACACACAGGTTGAGGCATAAAACATAATATACAGTAAACTCACAGGTTGCGGCATAATACACACACACACAGGTTGAGGTATAAACCACACACATATACAGGTTGCGGCATAACACAGACACACACAAGACGCCTGGTGCACATCAAGAGTCAAGGACAAATTTGTTAAGTCATATACTCTCATTCATCCCACAACACGCCACACCTTCTTTCCCGGTTTCTGTCGACGCTGACGAAGGCAAGTACTGTATGCTTATCTACGACTTACCCTACGCGTGTCTATCTATGCATGAGCTTATAAATTTGGGCCTGTTAATTAAGGTATTGATAGTACAATTTTGCTGCAATTGCTTGATTTCTCCCTGCAAAGTATGCCAGATAACAGGACCAGATGAACACAAATAATAATGGTGGCTTGTTGCCACCATTTAGTTTAGAGGATTCAGTTGTTTCAGATTTACCAACACACACTGTACTACCCCCTTAAACTTTGGTTGATCAGAGTTATATTCTTAAAGAGGAAGGACAGTTCTCGTAAATCTGGAGCAACTGATTCCGCCAAACTATTTCAAGCAATATAAGTGTTAATCTGATCTGTTCCATGGCATATATTGGAGGAATCAAGGCGCTATAATGAACCAAAAGTATACTATCCCCTTAAACCTCAAAACTTGCACAGGACAATGAAAACAAGTGTGATCGTACAGTAAAACACTCGCAGAACACACACGCTGGTTGACCCTGATGTCGAAATATTTAGAGAAAACAAACATAGTGCTTAGTTTTTCCACGCTCGTTATCTTATTCCTGCGCTTTTCATCAGAAAATTTTGTATTCGAAGTCAGTTTCCGTTCACATATCACAGGTAATTGGTCTAATAATTTTTTTTATTTACTTTGCATAAAGTAAATATAACACACACACACACACACACACATGGTCTGGAGATGCTAGGAGGCTAGGACCGGATTGTCACTGTGATAATAACGGTGGTGAAGGTCAGCAGTTAGGTTGTTGACGGGAAGTTCATGTTCTTCCTCAGCGAGTCAGTTTTCAGGGCAGGCCGTAGTTCTACCTAATTAGGCTACTGTGTGTGTGTGTGTGTCTTACTCAGTTGCATTAGGGTGTCAGGTGTTGCTCATGGAAAAAATAAATGGATTAAACTGTTAAGAAAAGGGCTGAAATACTTTTTAATCTGTAGTATCAACTAAAATTTTCTGCATTTAACCATTATAAAGTAACAGAAAACAATAGTCGTGTAACCGAGGAGAAATCATGGTCACTTAAAGTTTTCATAAAGGATGAACTAACTTAACGGGGTAGTAGTGTGTTGATAAATCCGGAGCATATTATTCCTCCAAACTATTTCAGGCAACAATTAACCAATATTTTTGTTCATCTGGTCCTGTTTCCTGGTATACTTTGGAGGAAACAAGGCGCTCTAATGTACCAAGAGTATACTAAATTAAGCCCTTAAAGCAAAATTATCTAATCCAAGTGATGTCGCCAGTAGTGAACAGGATATTATCTTTAAGGAGTATCATATTTTTGGAGGCTTACCGATATCTCTCAAATGTGCAACGAAACAGACCACCTGAGCTGAGGCAATGTTTCTAGGTACAGTTGCCAGCATTTATTTATGGTACAGGCATAGTTGTCGTTCTTCATTTCCTGTACCTATTATAAGTGTTGGCAACTGTATAATACGTTTCAGAGGAATCAACAACAGTCCCCATCTCACCCAAAGTGCAATACCTTTCCCTTGAGCTTTGTATCTCTGAACGAGGGAAGGTACGGTAAGCTATCGTGACCCACCTCGTTACCAGGCACGTCACGCCAACCTGGCCAGAGTGGAACCACATTGCGTATTATTTTCTTTCACCTGACTTGGAAAAAAAAACTTAAGAAACTTCAAATCCATAGACAACGGACGCTTTCTTGTGAGAGGAATGTTTCACTTTTCTATTTGGTGGATGTTGGATGTTACGAAGCAAAGAAGGTTCAGGTATCAAAGAGAGAGAGAGAGAGAGAGAGAGAGAGAGAGAGAGAGAGAGAGAGAGAGAGAGATCTTGATATACAGGCTATAGGCTACTTGAAGTTAGCAACTTAGCGAGGATGGAGCGAACAGTGTTGTGGGATTTTGGTATATATGTTTGTATGAAAAGCTATCACTTGACCTCAGTAGTATGACGTTCCGTGCCTGGCTTTAGTTCTTCCATGGTTAAAAGAGAAAAATGCTTCTATAAGAACTATAATAAGATACACCGGAAATTAAGCAACGCAAATTATGATGCGCAAAAAATGATTTGTACCGGAAAATTATGACTGATTCACTTCAACTCTGACTAAAAAATAAATCAACAAAACAAGGAGCGCACGGCAGCTCTCGTGGAAATCTCCCTCCATTCGTATCAGTGTTGTTTGTCCACTGCAGCGTGATTTTCTCCCGCATCTGCAACACAAAGCTGATTGCAGGAGGGTCGGTCAGCCTTGTAGCCACCAAGCCAGTTAGCCTAGTCAGCCATGCAGCCACCAAGCCAGTTAGTCAGCCTACCAGACAGCCACCAAGCCAATTAATTTGCCAGACAGCCATCCAGCGGGGTCGTCCCTACATGGAACTCCTTAAGTGCCGCTTCTCTATGTAATTTTTCTAATATAATTTTGAAGCATGAAATTTTCTTACCTATGATCCTCTACATGAATATTATTACGGTGCATTACATCACGTCATAATGGATACTCATCTATGTTATGTTATTTATTACACACAATTATCTTACATGAATTTACAACACATAACAAAAAATTTTAGACCTGTTTTAAACACCTGTAAAAGTTGGTCAGACAGACAGGTGTAAATTGTAAATGAGTAGCCCCGTGCCAATGAATACCACTAATAAATTAACATATGCATACGATAATTATCATGCTATTTCGACGCTGATTTTACATACAGTTTCCGCCAAACACTGTAACATTATTCAGTATATATTCCACATTTATGGTTAGTGGAGATCCGTGATAGTGTATAAATATTTGAAAGTGAGTATCTTTTTCATATTATATTTTTTGTTCTTCATTTTGGGAGTCGGATAATTTGATACAACAGAGCAAAAATAATCTGAACACCTAACTTCAAATATGAAACACAACAACAATTCTGGATTTACGTGTTTATGTCATGTATTGAGACGTTTGTTATAACTGTACCCATTGTATACACCAATGTCTGTACTGAAGACATGCCACTGGCTAGCTAAGTAAGATGGCTTTTTGTAGCCCGGTACTAAAATACTGATCATAGTTCACATAACAACAGGTCGTGACAATCTCAGAAGCGTAACACTTGGACCCGGGGAACACAATGACCAGTGAGATGGCTGCTTGTAATGTCTTTGGAGCCATGCACTCATAGTACTGAAATAAGTCTATTATAATACCAGGCCGTGATACCCTCTGAAGCGTAACATTTTGACGGACTGGGTTTGTCCAGTAACATACAGATCTCTTCCAAACTCTAATCACTTGTTGGCAGTCACGAGGCCCACCACCTCTGGTAATATTAAAATCGTAAAAAACCCACTTAACATTTTGCGTAATCCTATAAACAGAAAGACAGACAAACCGAATCAATTGGCAAAACATGTTAATGAGGTAAGCTAATCCAAGACCAATAGACTAGTATTCTATTGGTCTTGGGCTAACCAACAACATACGAACAAACCTAAAAAAAAAATTTGCGTAATCCTACAGACAGACATCAAATCAATAGGCAAACCATTCACCCTGGCTGAGGTAACAAACAACATCCCCAACCAAACCCTTCCCGGGACTGTTTATGAGGCCACTTCCCTCCTCATATTACGCCATCACCCTCACTTGGCTCCCTGGCTCCTATGTCACGCCTCGAGGGTCTTTCATACTACCACATGTTTCCTTCGTCCTTCATCCTACGTTCTTCTAGGTCAAATGTGTTCCGGTCTGTATTCTAGAACATTCAGAAAAGGGATTGGAGGACCAAGGAAGCTTTAGATTGGTCAGAGGATGGTGGAAAATGTGTCAGTGTGATACCATCTGTACTGCTATAAGGTACCGCTACAATTGCTACCTTCTTTACCTACAGGTCCCATAAATAATGCCTCTATTGCATCCTCTCTCTCTCTCTCTCTCTCTTGTACAGTTGCGCACATGACTCTCGGCCAGCTCGTCCACCTTTATGCTGATGTTGTATCTGGTAACAGTGACAGATATGAATTGCACCGAAATTCAGTCGTCTACTCGGGATAAACAAACCCAAATATAATTTGTCAATATGCAGATTAACTGTCCTCCAATAAATATAACCTATTATACTGATAATGAGTAACATGTTATAAACATTATGGATATATTACAACACATATATCCAAATAATGATACATTCATTTATGTGAAAAACACGATTTCCGAAATACTGCATCAGTTCCGAAACCAGTTTATCTCACATGAAATATAGCTTCAGTATTTGAATATATGTGTTGTAATACGGAGGTTGTAATATATCCATAATGGTTATAACATGTTACTCATTACCAATATAATACGTTTACTTTCATTATATTTAATGGAAAACAGTTAAATCTGCATATTGACAAATTGTCATTGGGTTTGTTTCGCCCGAGCAGACGACTGAATTTCTGTCTAATTCATAGCTGCCACTGTTACCAGATACAACACTACAATATTGGTGGATGAGGTGGCTTCGATTCATCTGTGCGCAACTGTACAGTACAGTACAGTACATTCTGCTCCTACATCTCCCCGGGCAACACATCTGTATACATATACTAATTTAGAAGACCAGAATGATACCGTGATGTACAACTTGTACCATTAGAATAGCAGAGGAAGCACCAAACTTTCCACAATATACGAGTCTGCTAGGAACTCCGATCTATGTTTCTTTCGCTTTTCCCCATGGGTAAGTTCAAATTAAAAATGGCTTACTCTCCTCTCTCGTTTAATCAGAACGTTAATTAAACTGGTAATCTCTCGTGAAACATCAGAGGCCTATTAGCTTACTCCTAGACACTCTGCCAAAAAACAGACTTCCGTGGTATCTCAGTAGCCTATATATTTCTTTCTATCTTGCCGTCCCAAGACTCGTCTCAAGATCATCAAAGTAAAACGGTGAGCCAGACAAAATGGGTTGTTTGAGAGTGGGATTTCTAATGACTATCTAAATATAGGCCTATGACAATAGAACAGTCGTCGTTTTGTTATCTTCTACTGCAATACTGGAATAACATTAATTATTTGTTCAGTCCCCATCGCATTCATCAGAACTATTTGCTTTATAATTATGTTTGGGTACAAAATTAGGCGTCATTATCATCATCATCATCATAATAGTCAGTCACCTTTCCAAACACACTCAAATTCTCTCTCTGTCTGCTGTCAGTGTATTCTTGTCCATGCATCTTATCTTAACTCTGCACCATACAGTCACTGCACCACATTTCAAATACTAATTGTAATTTTTTCAGTCCTTTGGTACGAAGAATTTGCGTCACTAGTCGCGTTTCTAGACGAGTTACACAGCTGCGGACAAAATTTCATTTCCACTCTACCCAAGGGATTTTGAACCTCAAGAATGCGAGCCCTGATGTCAATTAGCGTTCTCATATGGGTTTGCCACTTCGTCAACAAGATGGTCAGGCACTACTGTCCGCAGCTTTATAAAATGCACCCGACCACCGAATGACTGATTGACTGGATGATTGAGGGTGCCAATGACAGGAATGGGCTTTCACAACGGAAATGTACCTTTAATAATCACCAACACACTTCACTTCTGCCTGTACACTGTCTGTCTCACGGCCATAACGCCCACTAATTGTGTGCATCATCACCACCTCTGCTCGCTTGTGTATATAGATTTCCATGCATGTGTATCACTATATAGCGTGTACTGAGGTAGGTAGGATGCATGTGCATTCGTGTGAGTATGTGCACGATCCTTTGAAATGATTACCATACGCAGTTTAGTTTGATATGTATGTTATGTCTGTTTCTCTAGCTTGTGTATACGTTTATGTACTCATATATAGGTCCTACTTGCGTGTGTATCAGTGTGGGTAGGTACTGCAGGTCTGTGAGGACTAGTGAGTGTGTGTGTGTACGGTAACTTTAATAACCACCACACAGTTCAGTTCTACCTGTTTATTGTGTGTGCACTCTGGTCCCCTCTTCCACCACCATCACACGTGTATGTGTACCTGTAGAAGAATGAATTGAAAGAGGTGTGTGTATATATGCGTGTGTGTGCGGTGAAGGAGTGAGTCACATGGCGTGGTGAAAGGGGTGTTCACCAGGCACACACCAGCACACCACCACGCCCCAGACCACACTGACTGACTCGCACACACGCGTCGCCAGCCAGTGCAGCCACCCAAGCCCAGCCAGCCAGCCAGCCAGCCTTGATAATCGTTCCCATGGTCGGCTGTCCTTCTTTCCTTCCTTCCCTCCAGCCAGCCAGCCACAGTCCATTCACTCCAAAACCACCAATATATTACTCCTATAAAATGTAGCTCACACTTCCTTCCTCATCTCATCCCTTTTCTCCTCCTCCTCCTCCTGTATCATCTCTTCTTCCTCCCACTATCATTAGCTTATTCATTACCACTTCACTTTAGGGGTTGCCTCTTGTTGGCAAAGTGGAGGGATCGTGATTCCTCCAAACTAGGCCACGAAATACACTGCCTCAGTAAGCGAATACGGAATCTGTTGTGTAGCATGGTTTGTAGCAATCAATAGCCCTCCACTTTGTCCAAGAGAGAGTACTCCCTACTCCTACCGTCTCCTCATTTTCCTTCCTCTTCTTTCTTCTTATATACTGATTTCTCATCTTTACCATTTCCACCTTTCACTTCTGGTAAACCTAACTCTCTCTCCCATTTTCACCACTTGCTCCCTCCTCTTTTCCAGCCAGCTCTCTTCTCCTTCCTCCTCCTCCTCTACGAACATTTACTGAAAGCCATAATCTCCATCCCATTTCCCCTTCTTATTTCCTACATCCTTCCTCTTCCTTTAACATTTTCTATCCTCCTTCCTCCTCCACTTACACCACTATCTCTCTCTCTCTCTCTCTCCACACTTATTAAAGTTCACTTGTGATCTCATTACCGTATCAAACAACCCTACTCTTATCGTCATTTTCCCTCTTCCATGCCCCATTTCTCTTCCTTCTTTATTCTTCATTGATTTTCTTTCTCTCCTCTTTTCTTCATTAATTTTCTTCCTCTCCTATCTTCGTTCAATTTTTCCCTCTCCTTATTCCTCATTCTTCATCCCTTTTATTTCCAATATTACTCATTATTAGTTTTCTTCCCCATCACTTCCTCATCATCTTTCCCTGCTTCCCCTTTTCCTCATTCTTTTTCTCAGGCTCTCTCAACTTCCTCCTTTCCTACTTCCCTCCCCTCTCATCCCCCTTATTCACCTCCCTCTCACTCACCTTCCCTCCCCTCTCATCTCCCATACTTACCTCCAACCCTTCCGTTATCTCACCCTGTGTTCCCTTTCTTTCCCCCTTCCCTTCCCCCCCCCTCTCTCTCTCTCTCTCTCTCTCTCTTGTATCTGGCATTCCACTCAGCTTCATCTAATTTTCTAGAGATATGGTTTCCCTTTGCCTTAACATTCAAGTTGATTTTCCTTCACCCATCTTTTGCTTCACTTTCTTTATTCTCCTTTTCTCTGCAATTTTCTTCCCTTTCCTCTTTCGTTTCTTTCACTTTCCAATAATTACTTCCCTTATTTTCCTTTTCTTTGCACTTCTCTTCCAATTCCTCTTTTTCTCTCTATTATTATTCTCTTTCTCTTAATCTCTTTCTTTTCCTGTTCTTTGCATGCATTTATCTTCCTTTTTCTCTTTCTCCCTCTCTTATCATCCCCTTTATCTTCTTCTCTTTCTTTTCCTACCCTTTGCCCTTCCTTTCATATTCTCCATTATCGTCATTCTTTCCTTTATTTTTTTCTTTAATTTTCTTATTTTTATTATCTTTATATTTCTCTATCCTTACTTGTACCATTCCCTTGCTTTTTTCCTTCCTTTCTTCATATTCATTGTTTCTCCCTCTTTCATTTATCACTCCACTTCTCCTCCATTTACTGTGTCTTCTTAACTGACCTACATTCTACTCATTGCATTATCTTTGTTGTTATATTTAGCTTACTTTCTTTCAGTCTAGTAGTGTACCTTCCTTTACTTATTCTCGGTCCTCTTCCCATTTACTATATATATGCTTCTGTGTATTAGTATCCTTTGTTATATCCTCCCTCTCTCTCTCTTCCTATTTCTATTTCTCTCTCTCTCTCTCGTCCATCCCCTTCAGCCCACTCGCCCTTATTTGGCCTTCACTTAATCTCCAGATCTCTCTCTCTCTCTCTCTCTCTCTCTCTCTCTCTCTCTCTCTCTCTCTCTCTCTCTCTCTTGACATACAATACATATATAACAAAAACTCGGATCTCTATGTTACTAGATGAAGATAACGATAGCAGTTACTTAAGTTTTTTTACTGCATGCTGTAATTAACTTCTTTTTTCACAAAGTTAGGAGAAAGAGACTGCATGGAAATCCCTCCCTGCCTATGCCGAAAGTGAAATAATTAACCTAAGCCACTTAAACTAATTACTTTGCAACTTTTAATGACCTTCCCGCAACCCGCTCAACTAATTTTCTCGCTAGCTGCACTAACAAGCTTTTCTATATCAACACATACTCTTCCCTGCCGCCTCATACATACGGTATCGTTACTCTTTTCTTCTTTATTATACATTTTCTCAACGCACTCCTCTCACAAACATCGGTGATTTTTCAGCTGGTGTCTGTAATCATCTTAGTATATTGGCAATCATTGGGCATCACATAAATTTTGTTACCGGTACACATAGTACCGTACTAAAGTTTTTTAAAAGGATAGTAGTGTTGGTGAATCTGAAACAACTGATTCCTACAAAGTATTCCAAGCAACAGGCCACCATTATTTTTGTTAATGCAGTCCTGCTTCCTGACATCCTTGGGGGAATTAAGGCGCTTGAATCTACCAGAAGTTTATTAGTTTACCCTATTAATCAAAGTCCAAACTTGTCAATACCAACAATATGAAACCAACCAACCAATCGCACACATTTCCGAGAAAGACCACCTCGTGTTTTTGTGTTTATGTTCCCTGAGGACACGGACAATAATTAAAGGGGCTGCTCCCTCCCACCTCACTTCAATTACAGTCCATCTTCTCTCTTCACACGGCCTACCCTATTGATCAACAAACTTTGAAGCTGCTTCCCTCGTCGGTGGGCTGGTGATAAATGTGTAATGGAGTAGAGAGGTGAGGTGAAGGGGCATACCGGTATGTATTGTTGCTGACCTTTACAACAATATTACTAGACTCTATGATCTATAGCCCAATACACCCCATGGAAACAAAAGATATGCAGCTATCTATACCACTGCTTATAGGTGACATGATAATGATAAAATATTAGACCAAGATACACCAACATCTCTCGTACCTTTTCGACTTGTGTCTATCTTGACGTTCTCTATTCAAAATTCATTTCCCCAATTGAAAAAAATAAGTCTAAGGGTCCGCCTTGCCACGTTTCTCACGACCATAAACGACTTTTAGTTATAGTAACCATTGACGCCAAACTCCTCTGAGACCGAGCCCATTTTGCCTTAAAAATGTTCTACAGGAAAGAGATTATCTTGTAGGTGTTTATATCTACACTTCAAAAGAGGTAAAACCTCTATTGTAAATCCTAACTTTCATTTAATATGATCTTTTTTAATTTAGGTGGCGATTATGTTATTTTCTGTAAATGTAAATCATTTTAGCTATAAATTATATTACACTGAATTTTTTTTTCTTCAGTGAATATGGTTGAAATGCCTCTTAGACCACTGTAGTTCATAGGCATAAAAACTACACAAACAAACAAACAAACTTTCGAAAGTATACATTACATACGTGAGATAATGTGTTTCCGTTATGACTGTGTCAATTACCCCCAGCGCCTACACAAGTTATATTACCCTTATTACTCAATTCCAAACTCTTAAAGTATAATGGGTCTATATTTTAGGTTACCAAGAGCAGAGTGACTTCCGAATATCTCCACACACATATATATATATATATATATATATATATATATATATATATATATATATATATATATATATATATATATATATATATATATATATATATATATATAGTGACACCATTATTCTGGTACTACTTAAACCATATACCGTACAGTATCGAGGAATTGCTTGAAACTTTGGAGAGGTGAAAGCTTATTTAATCTTGTGACTCCCTGCCTTTCAATCATAACTAATTATCAGAAGTTAATCATGGAACAAATTAAAAAGGGTAACACAAACCTTATTAGTTTCTAGTGTTTATTATGGTGTCAGAGTCTAGAGTTACTCATAAATAATAACAAAAATCTATACCACCAGTTACAAGAGTTATAGACAGAAAAAAAAAGCTATGGAGTATTAATATAATGTCTCAGATTTATCTCGTATATATTTCAGTCAACGTGAAGTTGTTGCATGGGTTAATGTTAATCAACTTTCTTATTAGCACGTCGATCAAACCGACTAATCGCACAAGTGCAAGACACGTATCATTA
This sequence comes from Petrolisthes cinctipes, assembly GCA_033782935.1. Taxonomy (NCBI): domain Eukaryota; kingdom Metazoa; phylum Arthropoda; class Malacostraca; order Decapoda; family Porcellanidae; genus Petrolisthes; species Petrolisthes cinctipes. The sequence goes on along the minus strand of JAWQEG010000141.1, from coordinate 151,688 downwards.
TAACTCAACAAGTGTAGTGAGGCAGCTGTGGTAAATCGACTCAGAATACCACTTGGGCGGGTCTTTTACAACTTGGTGCAGTAGACGGCAAAAGTCTTGTCACCACATCTGCCAAGTCGTGAAATTTATACAGTATGGACATATTATAAGCTTCACAGGCTAGTAAACTGAAGAACCATGCAGAGATGTTTATTCATTTAGGCTACCCCTTGGGTATAGAAATCTTAAATAGTGAATGTGTTTGGTGGGTGAAATATCTTTTATGTTACACGTAGGCTATATCATTCAAGAAACTCTGAGTGACGTAACAGGACTTTTGCCACTGACTGTGCATACAAGTATCTCATTATTGTCTTACATCACGGCAAACTTTGAAACTATATAAATAATTATATTCTATGATTATAACACTAACGTAATTATGTATATATAGCCTAGTATCGGTACTGAAAAATATGATACGGGGAACCAACTCTCAAATTATCTATATACAGTATATACGTTTTATTACTTTCATATGTTTGCGTATGGTTATGTTTTTGTTTGTTTGTTTGTTTGTATATAGGCATGGATAATTTGTTGTCATTATATTGATAAGAAATGGGGGCGAAATATGGGTTTATTACGTCTGTAAAGTCTGTGTGGTACTTGCGATGGTAGGCTACCCGGTATGTGTGGTTTAGTGTCCTTCTAGTTACCAAATGCAGTGACAGGGTGAGAATTGTGAGTGTTTCCCGCATTAAACATATGCATCAGGGATGTGCAGTTGCTCTATGACATTTTACCTCAAGAGAGAGAGAGAGAGAGAGAGAGAGAGAGAGAGAGAGAGGCCAAGGGTAACCACAGACTCCTGGCAAACATCTGTGGACATAGTTTTAACACACCTGCAGTACTGACAGCATGATAATCCATAACTGGCATATCTACTCTGCGTTTATGAGCGGCAATTTCTGCTTTACTCTTAAATTAGTATTTGAGGGTCTAATTTTGCTTTAAGTCCTTAGGTAATAGAGCATTTTCTCCTGTAATAATTACTGGTAAGCATAAATTTCACCCGAGCTTGGACTTATATTATATTATATTTATATCATGTTGCTCGTACCGTACTTTGTTTTTGTTTAGATCCAGTGAGGTGCTGACCCTCCTCTCCCTGCATAGCCTACTCGTATAGAAAATCATTTAGCATCAGCCATAACATCAATAGGACATCGTGCTGCATAGGTCCTACACAAATACGAATCAAGGCTACAGATTCTACGGTTACTCAAGATTATACATATAGCCTATAGCAACATATGCTGAGGTGCAAGGGTTAGCAAAATAAATTTATATTATTGGTATGGTAAAGTGTGTGTGTGTGTGTGTGTGTGTTGGCTCTGAATAATGGAAGTTGCCCTTTTCCAATGTATTGACGCTAACTGGGGTCGAGGGTTTACACACACACACACACACACACACACTATTATTCCATTTTCCAACCTATCGACTATGTCTACATGCATAATTGATAATAACAATTTGCCTGTTAACACAAATATCAAGAACATTGTACCGATATTCTAAAACTGTTGTTTCATGAATACCGTCCGAAATGTAATATGTCATAGTTTTTATTGCTCTCTGCTGCTCTTGTATGTATGTGTGTGTGTTTTCGTATGTACTAAACATTGCAGGTGTGGGAGAGTGATGAGGAAGGCAAAGCTGGCAGCTCTTCGTATTGACCACCTTTACCTCAATCACCACCATCACCACCTCTTTCTCCCCACCCCCTACTCTCTCTCTCTCTCTCTCTCTCTCTCTCTCTCTCTCAAGATATTCCACTCTTGCCAATTTTCACTTTTATATCCAAAATCTGTTCAGGAAAATCAACCGGTAAGTCATGTAACAACTTACAAAATTACACCACACTACGAAAAACGTAAATATAATAATAACTGATGAAGCTTTATACAAAATTTCATTTGGAAATAATAATGAGGAAATGTAAGCAGATGTATATTATATATATATTACGGTACTAAGATAAAAGGCAAGAACATGAGGGAATACAGTTCAGTGCCGATGAAAAGGCAAACCCTCCAATAATCATCACGACAGTACGAAGGGTGGGAGCACAGGTGCCTCTGTTATAATGAAAGATTATTCCCCATACCATGTGCTTTCTCCCCATTCAGAATGTGATTGCATAAATTATTATTCCATACGCACAATTGTACCGTCCTATAGGCATAGACCTAGGTCTGGGCTTAATTTGATTTACTCCAGAGAAAAAAGTCAAAATAGCACAGTCAAAGCCTTTGCCTTTCTTACCTTCATTCTCCAGGAATATACCTTGAAAGACAAACGAGTTATTACTGATTGAAAGACTGTACACCTCAGTGTAACCAATTACAATTTAGATAAGAACCTTGTTACACCGCTAATGTAAGGCTAGGGATAAAAAACAAACACCATAACACACAAATAGTTTCTTTTCTAGCAGAGTGCAGGAGACATTACAATCGAAAGAAGACAAACTCAGGCAGAGCGCAGGGTCTGAACAAACATGATCTTTTGGTGAATGGTCCACAAACTCTATCAACGAACGCCACACCACATACAAACTCTACCAAAGCAGAGGAAAAAATTATCATTAACAGAGCATGAGGGACAGAATATACAAACCGTACAAAACAAGCACAGAGAGAGAGAGAGAGAGAGAGAGAGAGAGAGAGAGTAAAGGGAAAATTAGAATTAAGATTTAAGATTGCACTATAGGACAGGAATATACCTTGCACCACATGGGGGAAGGAGACAGAGAGGAGGGACAGTAAACACAAAAGTAATAGAAGGAAAGGAAGGACAGCTGAGGAGTCCGAAGGAGCGCCAATACCCACATAGTTGAAGACATTACCAAGAGAGAGAGAGAGAGAGAGAGAGAGCACACGCCCACAAATTGAATTAATCTCCATCCAGTGAATGTCAGCAGGGTTGCACAAGCCAAGAGTTTGGCCTGTTGTACTACAAAAAATTAAACTACACGGAATTACATATGAAATCCTTCAATATTCAACAGTCACAATAAGTGAAATAAAAAAATCAAACCCGTTTCTCCAACATAAATAACAAGAAATAAGGTCATGCAAATTAATAAAGTGCGGTAATATAAATACCTAAACACATACTACGAATAGCTTCCTCCAAACCAACAGCCAAAATTTTCCGATAAAAATTTAAGTTCCTTCAGCAACATCTGTTTTCTGGGATGCTGTGGAAAAATAAGCAAAGGGCCTAGTATCCAATTCGTGGAGTACATCTTGGGCCCCTTAATTTGTGTAAAAATTGCAGCAGCGAGGTCACACCAATATCTCCTACCCTACCTGCAACTGGATACACAACAAACGTGGTCACGTGGAAGGGAAAGTGGAGTGAGGCTCGATAGTGGCAGAGGAATGGAGGAGGGTGAGAGGTGATGGAGAGAAGGGGTGATGGTGGTAGAGTAACGAGTGAGAGACGAGGTGATGGAGAAGAAAGAATGTAAGAGGAAGGTAGCAGCAATGTAAGGAGAAGGCATCAAAGTGGTAAAGAGAGTGTATAGGGGAAGAGTTTTTTTTGTTTTTCCAGGGGAAAATACCTCTGCTTGGGCCTTATGTCTGTGCTGGCGGGCCCAACAGTCTGGAGAGGAAAGTATGAGCTCTCAACGATTATCTCACCTCACTTCATTTCTTGCACACCAAGGCCCTCCAGGTAAGGCCCTCTCTCTCTCTCTCTCTCTCTCTCTCTCTCTCAGTGCCTTTCGTGGAGATGCACATGAAGGAATATTGGACCAGTACTCTACTGTCCTTATCTATTCACAAAACAAACATACACTTCAAAATACCTCTGCACGAGACAACAATAACAGCGGTATCAAGAGTCGATTGTGTTATTGTTTATAGGCCACGTGATCTTGAACTTCTCATCCTCTGGCAACATCCAAGAGTGCGTATCGGTATCCTATCAGCACCACACACCACACCACCACTATACCAGTCACCACCGCCAGCCTCACCGTCATATACAGTAAACATACTCAATTGTAGTGTGAAATACCCATAAAAATTGGCTACCTACGAAACTGTTTCACTCGCTTCCAAGGCACCTTTTGAAGTCTCGACGTAAATTTACCTAAGTGTTTGAACCTGTTGATATTTATACAAAAGTAGGCTACGTGACGTTTGTCCTGGAGAAACATCCGACATGTAATCAATCACTTCAGCATAATTTAACACACCCATTTATTCTTTTACTCCTTATATCACCATACATATCACTACTAAACTCCTTGAATCACCGTATGTCATTACAATAACACTAGCAATAGTATCACCTCTCTGCTTCTCATTTAAGTACTCCTGTTGACGCTGCTAATTATAGGCTAAATGTGATCGTGGATTATATTCATACAACCGGGACAATTTAAATCCGATTTTAGGTAGACTACAGTATACCAACACTATAGTCTCCACCTACGGTATCTCCATTAGTTACCTACTGACTGATATATATATATAAATATATACATTAATGGGACACAGAGACACGATGTAAGAAAACACTGTGCGAGGTATGTACACATACACAAAATTGCTTACATAAGAGAGAAATTTTAGCTTACCTCGTCTGCCGTGCCGATGCCCCATTTTCGTCGATGCCTCAGTTGGGAAATTCGGCCCACCTGCGAACATTTTCACTGAATAATAGTCATCCATTATGTATGTATTTTACATGAAGATATTCACAAGATGTCTTTAGCTGTCACATTTAATGTTGCCACACAGTCCATAAGTCTATTAAATTCCACAACATTTTCTGAGTGAGAACAATTGTGATGAGTTAACACTGGTTAGGCGTTAGGCCTATCTGTATTTTTCTGGGGGAAACACATTTACTATAGGGATTCACGTCTTTTCAATATTCATAATATTCACTGCGCTTAAACCGTAACCTTGAATATTCACCTTTAAAGTAAACCCGGTAGCAACATTTAGTTTGTCATGCTAACATTAACCACTCAGTTCACACTCGATCTGATAGCATGTGTAACAATAATTCTGACGACTAAAACTCTGCTGGAGAGGTGGAGACTGGAGAGGTCGCTACACCTCCGCCAGCCTCACCAGTCACCACAACACCTGCCCACCACACTGACATTTTACACGAGTCCACCTGATAATACAAACTCGGCTTCACATAAGTGATAATCTTCTCTTTGTCACTACACACGCAGGATTATCTCACACTGAGAAATAATGCCTTAAACGAAACCACTGAATACATAAGGAAATAAGCTTCCATCATGAATTAATATACAAGGTGACTCATCCATTGTCGAATACACACCGGGTCTGTATTCTCTCATTGCTCTCACTGGTTCCAAGGTCACACACATTTCATTCTCAGTCTCACTGAGAGCAGTGAGCACTGCAGGGTAGTGCAGTGTTGGTAAATTTGGAGCAACTGATGCCTCCATACAATTCCAAACAACAGGATACATATTTTTGTTCGTCTGGTCCCGTTTCTTGGGATAGGCTAGGTTGGAGATGGAAGGCTTCCCAAAACTTCCCAAAAGTTTATCACCCTTTTAAGTTACAGTATACCAGAGCGTAGCCAGTGCCACACATGTGTACATTGAACCCTCACTGGTGAAGTAGGCTCTTGGAATGCACAGTCGTAGACAAACAATCTGTCACTATAACGCATTCTTTGGCTCCGACAAAGAAGAGGTTCTGTAGATGGGACATTGCAAAGAACTCATTTATCAATACATGTACCGGTAAAGAAATACTCCAATACAAACGTTAATGCACACATTAACACGATCTTGGCGCCTCGTCGGCCCCAGCCACTTCCTTTCAATTCTTCAACTCTCCACTCTTTTCATAAATTTCCTACGTATTTGCTGTCCCACCTCCTTTCTCGTTCTACAGGGTCTTCTACTGTAGGTCAAGGGCGGTATTTTTTCTCTGGTCGTCAAATTAATATAGTGAAATATTTTCCTATACTATATTTCACAGAGTAATCTACCGTTTCTATTTAACTGTCTATTTGCCTAAATGTCCGTATCTATCTACTGTTAAACACCAAATCCATCAGTGTGGGGTTACCACTGCAAATCAAATTCAAACGCTCAATGGCATATCCTATAGGCCTACACTTGAAACTGTTTCCGAAATTCTGAACGTACGGTAATAGTGTATTGTGGTGAGCCAAAACAAAGACTTGGTTAATGCCTGTTTTGAAGTGGAAATTATGTATTTATTATGTTGAACCGTGATGAGATCGGTGACTTGCCAAGGTTCACATGCACGAGTAATCATGGGATAGATTAAATAATGACGCTAGCCAGTGGAATGAGGTCTTCTAAAGTCTGGGGAATCATTATATCAGTTATCGAAAATGATGTTCCGCCCTTACTTTTTCTTGCATACTCTATGCATATGAACCTTTAAAGTTACGGTGACTTGGTGGGTACGTGAAGTTGTGAACAGTGACGAGACGCCGGCGTACAGGCTAATCGATCAACTGTAGTTCTCTCTGACGTCACAGGGCACTACATCCAATCACGCTCTGGCTGCATCTATTACTTAATCGATCTGTTCACGCCTCACGGCGTCCCACTGCCATGAATATAATCCTGTCCTGTCTTACACTCTTTCGTCTTTAAAACGATTGGGGTCAGAAGGGGCACACTAACCGTTCAACAAATTACTGTACTGCATTGCTCAGCTGATCTCTGTAATGTACACAATACCCCCGTACGTAGTTCAATATGTAACAATGAAACCATAATCTTCTACAGCGTCCATGCCCCTTCCCAATTGTATTAAATTTTAATAATGTCCCCACCAACGTGCACTAAAAATGATACAGCCATAATGCGTGAAATAATAAGAGGTATCATTTTATCCGCACGAATCGTATAAACTTTACAAACAAAAACTCGATGTAGGCCAGTATATATAGGCCTCTACCTAACTAGTGATGCTCAGATCAAGATTAAGACAGACTCTTAATCTTGGCTCAGATGTGGCATTGTACCAGCAAAGTGGGCAATTTCATTTTTCCTCCTGTCCATTATACAGTCAATAGTTTGTACAGTCGCAGACAACATTTCCAAATTCCTCGCCAAACATAAGATTCTCAACTGATAGAATGAATCTATGAACACATAATTATGATGTACAGTTGGATTCAATGTTTTGTGTATAATGACATACCGGTACTGTAAGTGTGCTTATATACAATACATTATAAAATATTTCTACAACTAACTACGTATGTATGTCTGGTGGCAGTTAAAACAGTCTGTGTTACCCCGAGTAAAATATTACAATACATATATAACTACTTTGAGGCACAGACAAGATTGGGTTATATTGGTTACTACAAATTTGTTCAGACAAACATACAACGATACTACGATGTTAAAGACACGAGAGTTAACCTCAGAAAAAAACATCATATCTTGTGTATGCGTAACAAAATAACGATACATATACGGCTTAAGACAGCTCAATGAAATAAACAATATTCTGTGTTCATGTTATTTCTCTGGTCCAGGCAGTCTTGTTAAGAAATATACTGCACCATGTTAGAATGTTTTTGTAATTGCTGTACTGGAGTCAAATTCTCTTATATGAAAGCAATATCACTTGTCACAAAATAAGCACGCACTGTCACTTGTCAACAATGAGGTATAACTTACAACATAAAACTTCTATAAATCGCCCAAAGTGATGCCATGACATGAATTAACTCGATCTCTTCACGATACGATACTAACATAAAACTAAAAGCTTCAATTTACTTCATAGTAGAAAGAGTACACAAGCCCTTCTTGGTGCTACGCTTCACAAGTGACCACAACACAACTTGTCACTAGCGAGTCGCGACTACTACAGTACTGTCAGTACATCTCTCTGTATAAATTGTCCTCCAAATCACCTTTCGACATCCCCACAACAATAATCAATAAAGGACCAATGAAATTCTGTTAACTATACTATCAGACAATAATACACCACTAACACGTTAGAGAAAGTGCTTTATCATGCAGTTGACCAGGATGACAAACACATTATAATCACCTCTGCCTGGGAGTAAAAAAATAAAGTTAAATCTCCCTTACCCTTCAAAGTTAGAAATTTCCCCGAGCGGCGTCACTCACAACTCATCTCTGCAGCTTCTCACACAATCTTTATGGTGAATTTTCTAATTAGTTGATAAGTCAGGACACCCGAGATATTCCTTTCCGTACATTCATGAGCTGGTAACAGAAGATCTGCCACTAGTTATTCAAAATATTGTCTTTCACTCCGCGTTCGTAAGGTAGACAAATAGTTTGAGAGGATTACAAGCCTCCATATTATATCGTTTGTGATGATGGTATTCTTCAATCACTCGTTAGGAAAATTCTTAAAAAAAAAAAAGATCATAACAGCAACATTTTGAATAGCAACACAAGCATAAATATCCATAAAATGGCGGAATATAAACATATAGTAATAACAAGCATTAGCAATTAAATACAATACAAAAAATAAAATAAAAATGTAAAGTATTCATCTTCACAAAAATAAATAAATATAGGGGATGAAAATCCAATAAAAATACATTTGAGGTCGTAGTTGGCAAGGAAATTCCCCGAGGAGGTGTAGTGGCGTCGGTTGTCGTGGCGTCTGCTTTTTTTTCATCATGACCCAAGTAAGGGGAACACATATTTGTTGTCAGGATTACCAAGCCCTATACCACCCCCGCCCATGCTTTTCCCGTCAAATAGATACTTAGAAATTAAATGGAATGTCAAAAATATAATTAAGTTGAATCCCTGGCCACTGGATGAGGATATAGCAATGGCCGAAGTCAGTTGGAGATGAATAATTACGATTTTAGCCAATTCTGAACAAATTATGCATCTATACCGTAAGACAGGACTTGAAGTCGTGGCATATATGGGTTCAATTGGCGTTAAAATAGTGTAGCTATGAGTAAGGGAAGATAATTAATGTGTTGAGTACAGATGGGATTAACGATGACTGAGAACAAAACATTATCTGCCTGAGGAACAACAACACCCCCCTCTAAATTAATCATGGTAATTTACATTAATTATTCCGCCAAGTATTTGCCTTGTTTTTTTATATTTTGGGTCGTCTTGGAATGCCATCTAATTATGTTTGTTTTATCTGTTGATGTATCTTGTTACTATTGCCTCCCAGGTGAGTAAACCTCTTACTACTACTGACTTTGGGAGAGTGTAGGAAATTGGGTAAATATTGAATGAATTACTGTTATTGGGTACGGTTTTTCTATCTTCATTACACACTTATTTAGACCATTTTAAGACTATTTTCTCCGCAAATGCCCCATTTCCAAGATAGGGCATATTCAAATGGGGCATTTTGAAATTAGCCTGACCTGACCTAACCTAGACCGCATCAGACTACTGGGACCTAACCTGGGCAGACTACCGGGACCTAACCTGGGCAGACTACCGGGACCTAACCTGGGCAAACTACCGGGACCTAACCTGGGCAGACTACCGGGACCTAACCTGGGCAGACTACCGGGACCTAACCTGGGCAGACTACCGGGACCTAACCTGGGCAAACTACCGGGAAATAACCGTGGTAAAGTACAGAAAATGACCGGGGCAAAGTACTGGGACCTAGCCGGATCTGGCAACACTGCTACAAAACGGTAATTCTTTCAATAAATACCGGAAATTGTAATTATTGGGTGGGAGAAAATACACAAATTATCATAATTGTCGTATATTTTAGGTAATCTTACTAGTTGAGGCACAGAAATAGGAAACATTATTCCCAATTTATTTTGGATAATACATTATTTCCCATTTATATCTGGTGAAAAATAGGGTGACTGCATTTTGGGCGTAGTTGACCACAAACTCAAGAGCCTGGATAAAGGGGTAATACATTACTGATAAATTGTTTATATGTTACCGGTATAGAAAAAGCCAGAATTAACCTGCCGGTATTTATTTATTCTATTGCCATTTTCTATTACGATGTTTTAACCTTCTTTACCGACTAATAGGCGAGCCCACACTTTGAGTGATGTTGCCAGATGGTGGTCTATTTTTTATCTGCGATATTTTAAGTGCTGGACATGGGTAACTCAGTTAAATTTCATACCTTATTTTACACTAGAAAATGAGCGTTCTAGTTCACGACCTTTTACTTAGATGTATAAAAAAATACATACTTTTGTGTTTTCGCATAATATATGCTGAATATACTATATTTTTCATATAAATTAGTAAATAGTAAAAGTCGAAATGTGTGCATTATGTGGCTTTCATGAACTGCATGAGTATAACAGCCTACAAATATTAACAATTGTATTTAGCATGACCCATACCATGAAGCGGAAAATGTTGAAATGCCATATGCTCACATTTATTAGCATTAGAAATATGCATACCTTGCGCTGCCAGACGCATGAAGAGGTGAAAGCAAGCTAACTGAATGTGTGGATACTGCGGGGATCGCACACTGGTTGCTGCAGCAGCAGAGAACGTATCGTACGGAGACACCAATATATTATCAACATCTTATTGTGATTTAGTACTGTTACTATCATTGACGACGTAAAATGTAAAATATAATTATAAAAGGCCTGTATAAGTTTGTATATCATTCTAATTTTGTTATCTTTGCATATAATCGGACTAAAAAGCCTCTTCTGAAATAATAGGAGATATATTTTTATTCATGGCTGTATTCGTATGAAAATAAGTCCAAGATAAGTTAAAAATATGTAAAAAATATTGAATAAGTTATAATAAGTCGTTCCACAATAGGAAGCCCAATATAACTTTGCCCGACATAGGACATTTTTTCCAGCCTAGAAATCGCCATCAAAATGCCGTTTGGCAACTCTCTTTAAAGTGTGGGCTCGCCTATTTGTACCATTCTAAGACAATTTTCTTTGAAAATGCCCCAATTCCAAGATCTTCAAATAGGGCATTTTGAAATTAGCCTGGCCTTACCTAACCTAACCTAGGCAAACTATTGGGAATTAACCGTGGTAAAGTACCAGGAACTGACCGGGGCAAAATACTGGGACCTAGCTGGGTCTGGCAACACTGCTACTGTTACGTCCCCAGTCCTAGGTCGACTGAGGCACGTAATCAGATTAATTATTGGAAGGAAGAGGAGCACATTAAAACACTTTAAAGCCTTGAAGCTTTATTATCTATACCTTTTAATCTTACCCCAAATCTTGATCCCCTATCTTATCCTCCTAATTCTACAATATCTTCCTAAACTATATATCATAATATAGAGACAACCTGGGACTACTCTTGGGATACAATAATATAGAGTAGTGACATCTTCTAACTAATAGTGAAGATGTTAACACCTCTCTACTAAAACATAATGACGATAGGACATAATCTTTCCCCTGTTTGGGTAGTGAAGATATGTCACACCGTAACACGACAAAACGGCAATAGTCTAGATAAATACCAACCTGCCTAACCTAACAAATATGGAGCTGAGGTAGACGACTGGAATTGAACCGGGGCAAACTACTGGGACTTAACGGAGGCTAACTTGGGGGGGGGGGAGGTAATACATTGGCAAAATGCACTGTTGCTCTTTTATTTCAACAGATAGACACAGAAATTAATGAATAATACAAAAGAAGTTTGGGAAAATATTGTGTTTTACAAGTCTGTGGCTCAGCTTAACTATTACCAGATTTTGAATAGATGTCCAATCATAAACCTAACCTTACATAATCTTACTTAGGCCACGGCTGCCCAGGAGGGCTGACTTTATTCTCTGTGAATACTAGCCATCCCCCACAGTGCTAGAAGAAAGATCGTTGTAGGATTTGGTCACTTTCTAGTGAGGTGCTTTTTTTTTTTTTTTTTTTTTTTTTTTTTTTCACTGCTTTGTGGATCGCCAGCACACAGGGGTGCATTATCCCTTTGAATGCAGCAATCTAAACTCCCTCCTCCTTTATGGTCCCTTCAGGACTGGTCTCGTGGAAGGTGCAGCCCCACTTATTATGCCCCCCTGCATATTATGCTGCCCATGAGCGGCCCTCTGCGGGACCTATAACTTGAAAACTTGTAGCTCTTGTGGTAAGGTGGACTTGGGTCCACAGCACTGGCTGTGGGATCTCCCTAGTGGTTGGAGGCCCCCAGACTCCCTGGTCCAGTAAACTTTGGTCCCAGCTTCCTGGGATGCTTCAGTAGCCCAGCCATATAGGGCCAGCCCCTCCTTTATTTTAATTTGTTTTTTTCACTGCGACAAGAGTCAAGAGCCTACCAGGGGTCTGTGGGGCAGGAGGCCATTCTGCCCTGGCAGAACATCATCAACAACAATTTGGGCCACGGTATCCTTCTGTAAGGGGGCAAACACGTGACACATAATTTATTATTATGCAAGTGCACAGTATCGACAACTGAATCCTTCATAATGGTACTGTATTGTGTACTAGCGTGGTAGAGAGCTCGGCTGCTGTTTCTGTGGTCCAGTGTTCGAGTTCTGCTCGGAACACTGTAATTATCTTTCACTGTTGCCAGAGGTTACCACCCGTGTGAGCAGGATGTCGAAGGCCTTCCTGCTAATGCAGCCATAGCTGAAGCTGACTCATGTCTCACATGGGTGGAGAGGTCTCTGGCCACTCATCATCTTTGTGGTGTGTGCTATAATTGTGTTTCATACAATCTAGTGTGTGCTTCACACTGCCCCATTGACTGCTACTCATTGTTAGCCTTTAAAATACATGAGGCTTTTCACTGAATGGCTGTTACACTATACAGAACCTAATTGATATGTCTGAAAAAAAATTGAGTTTGTAAACTGGAGTGGTTTGGTTTTATAGATAATGTAATTTGGATGATTGGGGTTTAGTGGTACCATACAGCACTCAGCTGTTGTACAGTACTACCGTATATATGCATTATACTCTGTATCCCTCTCTCTGTAGCTGGCTACCAAATAAAAAGTTGTGACATGTATGTGTGTGCTCATGTGTCCTTGATACTGGACATGAATCCAATGGTCAGTGTAGGAACACACGTGCTATACATAGAGACCTATAGTGTAGTATATATAGTGACTGTAATCAGTAGTTGTATTTATTTTATTTTCAGGACATGTAATTTGTGAAGATGGATTCAGGGTTACTATCCCTCAAGTGGAACAATCATGGGACCACCTTCTTCCATGTCTTGTCCACTATCAGAAGAAAAGTAAGTGTCTTTCTGCTTCCCCCATCAGTACAGTCTGTCAGCTTCTAAGCTATTCCTTCTTTCCAAATATTTTTGAAAATGTGCCGAATCTCATCTGTTCTCTGGCAGCAAATGGTATTAGCTCTTGACCAGCCATTATTGTTTTCCTTCCAGTCAATTTTCTTTGTTGGGTATATTATGCTAGGATTTACAGGTGTCACTGGGGCTTGATCTCACAATTCTAGACAATTGCCACTACTATGTACCCTACCAATATCATTTAAGAATTTACTATTAGAGTACAGTACTTTCAACTTTGATTAGCACAACAGTATTGTACAGTCGGCAAAAAAAGTTTCGTTACCATCCCTAAAACAGTGTAATGTAATGCTGGTACGCCTGACTGGTGAGTGTGGTACCTCCGCCACCCTCCGGCCTCCATAAGTCCGTGCCCCTGGCCACTGCCCCTCAGTGTGTCATGGGCAGCCAAGTAGGAATGACGTTCTTTCAGCCAGTGCTATTTTTTCTGGGTATTTCACGGTTATTTTTGTTCTAAAATACTCAAACGCATTTCCTTATGTTTAATAATGAATAGTTAAATAGTAAGAGTTCTTCAACACTCAAAATTTAATTTGAAATCAGCTAAACTTTTGATATAAAAAAGTTGACACTGCCGGGGCAATGACGATTCCCGTCCAGCCTGTCAGGATGACACTAGTCACAGCTGCATGTCGGCGGAGTACCAACCATACCGGGCTTACCCATGTTAAAATTAACGTAGGGGTGGTAACGAAACTTTTTTTGCCAACTGTACAGGTACCCTTTATTGTCACTATTATTCAGCACAAGTATAGGGTTATTGTAGGTTAATTGCTGTCACTGAAGATAACGACAGCATCCTGGGTAATAGGCCTATACTGGGCTGGCCTAATACTCTTCTAGGTCTTCTTGGCCAGAGTAGGGTGTCCTCCAAGACCAAGGCATTGGAAAGATCCTTTCATTGTTCTTGATATCATAGAATGAGCTTGACTTGATATCAAATATAACTTTCATCAAATGCATGTAGGCCTCGGCGTCAGTTCTTGACAAGACTTTAAGCTTACCGGTATTTTTAAGGCTCGGGGTCTTCAATTTCATCTTCATTCTTGAAGAAGGCTCTGATATAGGAGGAGAGATATAGAAACACGATTACATAAATATTGTACCTGTAAAAATGTGTACCGTAAATTTAACTGCACACAGGCTCATCAGTAGGGTTGGTTGAGATGCATCTTCCAGGGTGCCAGGAGGTAGAATGGGACTTTGGCAACTTACTGCACAAGGAATAGTGCTGAGATGCAGCATCATTACAGTACTTGACATACAGTGAGATGAATTCAAAACAGGTCAGTTAGGGGAATTTCTTTTGGTTTAGGAAAATGAGACGAAGTTAAGCCAAAATATTAGTGTTTTTGCATAAAAGATAAGAGCCATCTTTTGTGGTTAACTGCCTATTCTTATCCTTCTCAGGAATCGTATTGTGATGTGACACTTGCCTGTGAGGGCAAGTTTTATCCTGTACATAAGCTGGTGCTGTCAACTTGTAGTGAATACTTTGAAGAAATATTTAACAGAACTCAGTGTAAGCATCCTGTGATAGTGTTAAAAGATGTGAAACATGAGGAACTGGAAGCACTCTTGAACTACATGTATCTTGGTGAGGTGAATGTGTTGCAAGCAGAATTAGCCGGACTAATAAAGGCAGCCGAGTGCCTCAAGATCAAGGGCCTGGCAGTGCCAGATGAGGCTCCATCCTCTAGAAGTGGTGGTAAGGAAAAAAGAAGTGCCAGTTTAAGAGACCATAGCCCACCCCAGCCAAAGAAGGTGAGGCATGATGAAAGTCACAACCTAGAGTCGTCTAGAGAATCGAGAGAAAGTAGTAGAGCCAATGCCGCCTCCTCTCGCACATCAGAAGAGGGCTATGCAGGAGCCTCCTTCACCCAGTCCGGACCTAGTCAAGATGGCTCTCGAGAAAAGAGAGGAGACACGAGAGAACTCCCCACAGAAGGAGAGAGGTCAAGAGGAGAGAAACATAAAGACGCTCCTCCATCTTCGTCACCTAGTCAATCTTTAGAGGTGAGTAGCGGAGTAGTAATTAAACTATATAATGCTATATACCTAAGTGTAAATAAAAAAAAAGGAATTTTGCACTCAACCCTGTTTACATTTTTATTCTGTCCATCTGAATTTGTGTACAAATCTAATTATTATATAATTTTTTTGTTTATATGATGATAGAATTAAATTGTTGCTTTAGGCAATACAGCAAAACATTTATGATAAGTACAGGATTATAGTATGTGGAACTTTAATAATGGAGTTAGCATTGATGAAATAATTAAAGCAGTCTCTCACTTCGCTCATTTCATTTTAGTGATATTGAAAGGCAAAGAAGAATGGGAACACCTATGAGAAGATGGTATGAATTGGTGATTGATCGTATAAGAAAGTGAGGAATCAGAAAGGTTGAAGTAGTAGACTTGTGCACGAAAGGCAAAAGTGGAAGAGATTTGTTGGATGGGGTATATGTCGGGCTGGTAACCCAGTTTTAACTTTATATTCCATGGAATAGCTCCTTTCACCAAGTTTAAGGGAAAAAATTGTGTCATGAATACAAGAACTTGTATGGGGGAGTTGAGAATTCTGTGGGCTTGGAATATGGAGTGGATGTGAGTGTGACCCATTTCACTGGGTATTCAAACAGACTTCCATAGCTGTTAATGGCCTCTACATTATGAATATTATGAGTGTTAGGTTCATCCAACAAATTCTATGGTACTGTATTGATCCAGGACTACTTTTTCAGCATAATCAAATGAACTACTCTGTGTTATATGTAGACATTTTGACAGGTGTAGGTGAGTGGAAAACGGGTGTAGAATATAATACTTTATTCCTGACTAGTTTCACCTATTGCTTCTTCGCCTACTGTTATCTTTTATTCTATATGATCCTTAGATAGTATTTCTCACTGAGTTGTATTTCTTCATATGTTACTCTTTATTTTACTCCTAACAGGTACTAGTACATGATGAGTCAATAGTCAAGACAGAGGTGTTAGAGGAGCCAAAAGAAGAAGAGGAGAGTAATGAGGATATGCTCAATTCCGACAACAGTGTAGCCTATAATCCACTCACCCCAAGTATGCAAGGTACCTTAGCTATTTTGCTGTTAATTTCTTACTCTTTATAGCAATATTGCATTACAAAATGAAATTTAAGCTAAAGTGTAGAGATTTAAATTACTCCATAAATATGAATGATATACTATCTTATATGTAAATTTTTCAGGTGATGGAGTTAGTGAAGGTCCACCACAAGGATTTGATCCCCAAGTGTTGACATCACAACCTCAGACCATGGAGGAGTTGGTGGCTCAGGCCATGCCAGGCACCTCAGGGTTACAAGGGGTAAGTCAGGACTTGATAATCACCCATGTTTGTAAACTATGGACTATAGTAAACCCATGTTATACACTGGGGTAAGGGTTGTTGGAAATATATATTGTATAAGAGATTGTATATAGCTAGAGTTTTCTGTACAGTATTTACATCTAGTTTGAATATTCTCTTCAAACAAGTATAAAGGACAATGGTTATGATTTTGGCTTAAAGAAAGGAAGGGGGCTGGCTGGCAAGAGAAAAAGAAGGCTCACTTTTGACAGGTCAGGCATGTGTTCATTTAAATGTCTCCTCCGATGGTGACACATCTACAAGCTTGTTACAAGAGGGTGAAAAGAAAATTATAGTGATGACTGTACATTTACTTTTATTTTAAAATAAAGTTATTCAACAGAATGTTATATATAAAGTGCAATGCAGTTTATTTTATGATACATCTTATACACCTGCAAACACAATATGATAGTGTAGAATTGTATTCAGTACCTACATTACCATTTGCTTGTGTGGTTGTGACAGGACTCGTTGGTAGGGTGGGGTGGAGGGCAAGGAGGAGGGGGAGCAGGGGGAGACCTCTCCAGGTTTTCTCTCGACGCTTTTCAACTTGAAGATTCACAGAGTGGATCCCAATCTTCCTCACAACAACAACAGATGGTGAGTGTTAATTACTTTGTTTTATTGCCCAGCTAAAACTAAAGGAAATTATTACTTGTCTATAGATCATGGATGCTAGAAAAAACACATTGGTACTTCTGGATTGGAATGGGTACTACAAATGCAAATTGATGGCAATAGATTACACCACCCTGTGAAGAATCAGTTTCAGTGTACTCATAAGTAGTCTGCTATGTGACAAAAGTATATTCTAATTAACCAACAGAATAATATTACCTCATAACTAGTGAGGTGGTGAGAGATTGACATATGCACTCAATGGAAATAGATACCACTAGGGATCACTTGTTTGTTGTCATTTATTAATTGTTTTCCCAAGTTTCATCCCTCACTCATTCAACCTTAATTATCAGTCCAAAGTACGTAAGATCATTCTATGCAGTAATTCATTAATGAACGGAGAGAATTTTTAACCCTTGGATCTCAGAAGTGCTTGCAATGAACAAATAATGCTTGGAATTGGTCATCTAATGCAAAGGCTTAGTATACTGCTCATCATTTTAGTTCTGTTCAATTTAAATCAAAATGTGTCAGAAACTAGAATTGATATACTATAATTTGCTGTTGACAGTACTGTACTGTTCGTACAAAATTTTTATGAACTCTAATTTTTCATGGGTGTGTGATATGATAACATTACAGCAGATCACTTTGAGTTTTATTTTTAGTATGTAAGCCTATTTAATATGTCTGAAAATGAAATTTTTTATAAAAATTTATACACTATAGTTTCTTAAAGTTTTAGCTGGGTCCAGGTATGCTGCAGGGTCAGATACATGCTGTGTGTTTTTTTGTTTACATTAATAATGTCTGTGTAGAGTATTTTGAACTCTAAAGGAAATTTCAGGAAATCCCACGATTGATATTTATTTAAAGATAAATTCCTCAACATATGTAAATGCAGTAGGTGTAGGGATGCACTGAAGAAGGAAACTATCATACTGACTAATGGCCATATGATTCCAAGTCTCCTCTAATGAACTTGTTCATCTGCTCTTTCCTGGTAGCAATCCAACTTCAGCACATGTACCTCTTCAACTATCCTTCCATTTATTACTGGTAGTGTTTTCCTTTGAATAAGTCTGTCAGTTCAGGAGGCACACCCTTTGTCATTTTCTCCCTCCTGTGGAGTTTGATAATCTGAATTATAACAACACCACACTCATTTATCATCTTTCATATCGTTGCTCTTGTTGACAGTTTACTCCCTCATCTATAAACCGAAATCTTCCCTGCTTTCTACTCTTTAAAGGGTCATATGCAAGAAAAGTAATAAATTTGGTTACTGACTGCACAGGTAACTCGTATTTAATGGCAGTTATTTTGTGCTTTTTCGAATTACCACGAGGTCCAAAATTTAAAGTAATTCTCAATTTGCATATTTTTTTTTTATAATAATATGCACCAATGTTTCTTGTATTATAAGATATAATAATACATGACCTCTTCAGCAACATAATATTCAGATAAAGCAAGAGTTATTGATACTTGTTTTTTTATTTCTGCTAATAATCCAAAATCATAGATGTGGAACCTGCACAGTACTGTTGGGTGAGTGAATTTGTCCAATGTCACTCAGTTACCCATGATAATCATTCAAAGATAAAAAAAGCTTCAGGTTCATATTGGTTCTCTCTCTCTTTCATGGGTAGCCAGGAAGGTCCCAGTGAGCGAGTTTGGACATTCTCACTCAACCATGACAACGCTACGTATGTCCCATAGTTATGATTCTGGATCATACACTAAAAAAAATTAAAATACAGTACTGTACTAAATTCTTTCAGTAGATCAAAATTTTTTGGAGAAGGTTCCTCCAAATGCCACAGAAAAAAATGAAAATAGGAAAATGATTTCAAGTATTTGTCAAACACTAGCACAACATGCTACACGATGAGACTCCTGTCATAATGTAGTTCTGCTTTTTGTAAGATTAGGGGTTTGCTATGTGAAACAAGTCAAGTAATTGTGTTTTGGAAGCAATAAGGAAGAAATCCTTGTTTGTGTGTTGTATTCTTAGATTTCTTAACTTGTGAAATAGAAGAAACCATCTACCTATTGTTCTGAAGCCTTCCTCCCTCCTGGAGCTCAGAACAATCTTTTTGAGTGATTCTGCGTTGATAAAATGGACAGATTTATTAAAATAGACTTATAGTCTTGGAATTATTAACAAAGCATTGATATCAGAAAACCATTTTTATCCAAAAATCAATGGTATTTCAGAACTGGATATATGATTATTTAAGATACAGTAGGCGGCCTACTGTAAGTGAAATTCATCTGTTTATAAAAAAGGTGCCACCTGCCTGTATGTTATTGGAAGAGCCTATCCATTTGACTGATTGATGAACTAAAATAGAAGACCTTTTGGATAATTGCACATTTCATTGAACTGAGTCTTGGATAAAGGAGGTTTTACTATATCATCAGCTTTAGGTATTTGCCTAGACTGTTATCACGTAAATCCAGTATTGTACTGTATGTCTGTATCCAGCTGGATAGTAAAGTTTTATATATGGTCTTCCCTCTGTGTCTACGTTTGAAGCTGTTATATTTTTATATCAATAGTTTATGCTCTATCCAGGAATTGTATAGCTCTTTAATGTGGTTCACAAATAACTTTTTTATGAGAGGTACTGGGGGATGTGTGGTCCCCAAGTGTGTATATCCCTGCAGCATATATCATGTTCATTGTAGGTATAGATGACTTTACATTTTTTGCTAGTATTTTATTGTTGATTGTCCAGGATGTTGAGGTATAATATACTTCCTGCAGAAATATTATGCAAAAGTATGTTGTGTGTGAAACTGCTTTGTTGATCCCATAACCAAAAACCGAAATGAAACTCTTACGTAATCCTGCACACTTACTCCTAGTTGGGTGAGAGAACTTGCCTAATCTGCTTAAAGAAAGGATCAGGTCAGGATGACTGTAATATACTTAAGGAGGTAAGAATTTGTTGGTGAATTGGAGGTTGTTGAGTCTGCCAAACTCTGCCACACAAGAGATCAACCTGTCAAAATCTAAGTAACTACTATTTATATACTGTATATATATATATATATATATTTTTTTTTTTTTTTTTTCGTCTTGGGGAATGGGTAGCCTTTAGTTCACAGACATCATATCCCACCAAATATTCAAATTAGGTTGATTTGGGAATACACGTAATGTAGGATACCTTACTTTTGTTGAGGAAGACCTCTTGACATTCTCATTCTACAGAGCAAATAGTTGGAAGAAATTCCAGAATGCTCATATGATTGAGATATGAAAAATCACAAGTGTTAGTCAAGAATTATTGTGGTTGAAGCTTGAAGGATAGCCATTGGAGCAAATGTATACCTTTTTTTGCTATCCATCAACAAGTCTGTTGAATTGTGTACTGTATTCATCTTGACAAACAAATAATAGCTATGTTATATGAAAGTATGTCACATACTGTATTAGTTAAAGTGGGCAGTTTTGTCGATGCACGGTGAAGAAATTTATTTAGTTTTGAGAAATATTTGAATGAGAATGCTGGCTTTTTATTAACTCATGAAAACAGAGATGGAAATATCAGGGCCCAATGCATAAGTAGCCATCAATTATTAACCCAGCTATACAGATTTGTTTCCATTTGAAGTGACATGGTGTTACATCAGAGGAAAATCATTCTAAATATATTTAATTTGTGATTGTCTCCAGTGAAAGTTATGAGATGTACTCCAATAAATGAAAGCCATTTTATATTCCTTTGCCTTCGCGTGTATTGATCCTCCTTGTACTGTACACTCATTGGCCCATCTAGTAATGTGACACAGTTTTCATTAAAATAGGGTTTGTGACTGATAAATATTCTTGTCATGTGCTAAATTTTAATTTAAAAGTAACAATCATGAACTGCACACCTTGACACAAAATAATTTTTTTTTAAGTTTGGGACTAACCTCTCAGTAGCCTGTAACTTATGAGGCCTCGAGAATATGAAGTGAAACTTCAAGGTGTTGCTTGTTTTTCACGTATTACACACTAAATGTTGACGCCTTATTCATACACATCGATATTTGGAGAGAGTAGCAGTACTATATTTTCAAATGGTCGGGTGTCTTTTATGCTTAGTTAGTGACATTATAGGGTTTATTATTTTGATGTGTCAGTGTAGCCCGGATACTGTGAAGAACAGTAAGAGCAATTAGATTACCTGAAAAGAAAGTATATGTTTGGCTGTATTCTTTTTTAAGCAATAGCACAGCTAATACTTCGTCCATCGTCGATGATCTCAAATTGATTTGTGTAGAAAGTCCTAAGAAACTTCTTTCATCACATGCACAATCCAAAGTTTTGATACCCATGTGACTGGTAGGAAGTTGAAGCCAGAGCTGCAGACAGACTAGGCATTTAGATTACCTTCTCACACCCATCCTTGGAACATGTACCATATAAAGATACCACACCACATTTCAAGTTCTGCACATGTTCACAGGTGTCATTATATTACATTCCACAAAATACACACACGCCTATCTTATCCATATGCAAATTGTTTTGTATTTTTCAATGAAGGTATCCTCCATGTGCTCATTGTTTATCAATGACTCTATAGGTTG
This sequence comes from Petrolisthes cinctipes, assembly GCA_033782935.1. NCBI lineage: Eukaryota > Metazoa > Arthropoda > Malacostraca > Decapoda > Porcellanidae > Petrolisthes > Petrolisthes cinctipes. The sequence continues at coordinate 129,750 of JAWQEG010000141.1, read as the reverse complement.
TTTAGTGTAAATACCAACACAAACAGCTTTGATACAAGTCAGGATGTGCTACACCAGTTGGTCCAAACTCATACGGTGGTATTCTTAAAAAAAAATCTTTCCTTACATATATCTTTCCCTTCTAAGGATTTTTCCCTCCCTTCATTATGCTTAAAGAATTCTTTGGAAGGGAAGGAAAAGTTTACATGTTGGTAGCCCTGTGCCATGGAAATGATAAATGTGTGTGCGTTTGTACGTCTATGAGCCCTCCGGGCGCAAAATATAAACAATAAACACATCCACGCTGTGCTCACGAGGTTTTGTTTTATGCGATGAAATGTTTTATAACATCATTGATTTAATATTTCCTGTAGGAAAACAATGATAATAATAGTGGTATAAATATAGTGGGGAACTTTGTTCACTTCTACTCGTCATAATTTCTTTGTTTAATGTTATATCGAGTTGTGACAAATATATCTGGACACTACAATCATTGCTGAGACTAATGGTATAAATAAAATTGTATATCTTGAATAAAAGAATGATAAATAATATACAAACATATACCACCACGAGCAGCATGGTGTCAAGAGAGGATTAGTGGTGTAGGGGTGGAAGGGTGGAGTCAGGTGAGTATATGGACCAATCAGGAGACACCTGACCAATGACGTATACAACCCAGTCGAACACAAATTTTGAACCGAGTATGGTAGGTCTTTAGAAATTTGAAAGAAATGCCTCATTTATTTACTAAAATCTTTTTCCTTCGGTGATACAATACTGTTGCACGTGTTTCCAATATATTATGATGTTATAAAGAAAACATCAAAAGTAAATGATAAAATACAACAAAAGAATTATTGAAGGAATGGGGTAAATTTTTCTTTCATGTTCCAATATTATACTCGATTCAAGGGAAGGAATTTAAGGCCAGGAGAGGAAGGAAATCTTTAAGAATAGAAAATTAGTGATATATTTCTTTCCCATGCTTTTGAAGGGAAAGATTTTTTTAAGAATACCACCGATAGTTATTTGTAGTTCCAGTTTTGATATTCCACCAGCCATAGGGGTGTCCAAACTAATTGCCTACAAAATCCTTTGCCCTCTTTTGATGTATAAGTACGATAAGGTGAATCGTGTATAAATGAAGAGGGTCATATAATTCATGTCCTAGTACATGAATTGGGGAGGTAGGGAGTTTATGAGATTACAGAAGTCTTAATAGTACTGTAATACCAGAAATATTATGTGGGCAGGGTTTATTATCTCAATGTTACACTTCACAAGAGAGGTGATACAGGAATATACAGTACACAAGGTACTTTCTACCCAGAATTGACTTGCATTAGTTGCCCTCAACTGCTTAAAATTTTGGCGATAACAACAGCTACACTTAACGACCTGAGTGGGGTTGTTTTCCAACTTAATGGAATGACAGGGGATTGAAACCTCACTCATCAGAACTGAACATTCCCACCATTACCTTTCAGTGGAGAGATCCAGTCCTCCAGGGAACTGTTGTTGTTGTTCTCCCGGGGCAGAATGACCTCCTGCCCCACAGACCCCCAGTACGCTCTGGTCACAGTGAATAAACAAATTAAAATAAAGGAGGGGCTGGCCCTATATGCCTGGGCTACCAAAGCACATCCCAGGGAAATGGGACCAGGGAGTCTGGGGGCCTCCGACCGCCAGGGAGATTGGGAGAAGGTCTTTGATCCAACAGCCAGTGCTGTGGGCCCAACAAGAGCTACAAGTGGGGCTGCACCTTCCATGAGACCAGCCCTGAAGGGACCATAAGTGGGGGGGAGTTTACACTGCTGCATGCAAAGGGAAGTGCACCCCCGTGTGCTGGCGGTCCACACAACAGTGGGGGGGGGGGGAGCCTCTGGTTGCAGTACACCTCACTTGGATTTTTAATCCACATGGGCAGATCTTGTCAAATCCACTAGAAAATGACAAGATCCTACAACAATCTTTTTTCTAACCTTTTGGAGGATGGCTAATATTCACAGAGAATAAAATCAGCCCCCTTGAGCAGCCAGGGAACTGTAAAGGACTATACATTCTTTTTCATGAGGCACATGGATAATTTTGTTTCAAGCCCCATGTAAAGAATGAAACACAACTTTTCCTGAAAACTTCCTAAAACTTACCGAAAAAGGTAAGCATTTTAGTACTCAATTCCTGACATGATAGGAATACTTGGTACTAAATGTGAGGATTTTATGATAGGAATAGTTGGTACTAAGTGTGAGGATGTTTGCCAAAATAGTGTCACTAGATACATGTGAATTACCTGTAAAATAAAGTAACTTCTGGTACTGTGTTGCATTACACAGACAGCATGATGATATTATTATTATAATTATTATTATTATTAAAATAGAGCAGAGACACAAAGCTGGGAGAGAATGCGAGCATTCTATCAATCCGAGGACCCCAGCCCAATAATACTGTTGTTACAGTTATTTGATAATGAAAATACAAGGTAGTGTAACAGAGAGTTATAGACAAAGAGTAATATTATCAGAGCTAGTTATGCATATTCCTGGTTGATCTCGATGAGTGTGTATATGCCTACAACTACAAGTGTACTATAGTTAGAATTGTCTCAAATTGTACAATATTATGTTATGCATCTCACTTTTGAAAAATATTGTAATTTTTTATAATTTACTCCATATCTAATTAAAATTATATAAAGGAACTGTGATTCTTTTGGTCCATGATGTAAGATGCGTTAAGTTGTATTCAGCGTAGTGACTGATTATGGTTCCTATACAGTATTATTCACTGGACAAACTTGGAAACAGACTTGTCGTACATTGTATAAAGTAGGAAAATAAAGTATGACTTGAATTGCTTGGAAATGGCATAATTTTTGTAATAGTAATTTATTCCTGGAGAAGAAATACTGTATAAGACCATTTTTATTGTGTAATTCAGGAACTGTTGTTGGAAGTTGTGTAAACAGTTGGATGTATGCTGCATTCTAATTTTCTATAGAACAACTGATTGGGGTAGGAATTATTTAGGGGTAGTGGTCACCTTTCAAGAGAAAATTTATCATGTTCATTATGTTTTAAGAAAACAGATGATGGAAAACATCACATCACTGTTGGGATAATTAACCTGTATATTATTACAGTATATGGAAATTCTGTATGGCATCAGAGAGTAATACTATAGTGTCATCTGGAAAGTTGTTCTTACCTTACTCTGTTGGATGGTATATTGATGAAAGTTTGCTTTGTTTGCAGAATAAAGCAGTAATTATGTTACATTTTTTCTACTAGTGAAAATCAAGAACTAATATACAATACAGTGTGTGAACCATATTATTGCTGCAAGCATTGTACACCCAAGTTTGTAGAACCACTACATGTGTAAAGTCTGGCTGCTCATAGGTACACTCCACAAGATTTCCACCTGGACCACCCCCTCACTTGGCGAGGCTAATGTGGCAACAGCGCTTCGCTTGTGTGAGCTCATGTGAATATACAAGACGCTATTTCGAATTGGCAAAGCTTCATCTTCCGTATTCGGGTCTGAGAAAGGAGAAGTTGTGGGGAAGGGGAGGGACAGGTGGCTTGGTGGGTGGAAGGAGGAGTGGTGGTGCAGAGAAGGGGAGTCACATGTTTTAATGCAACATTACAGCCATTTTAATATATTTATTAACATATCATGGATGTGTTATTCCCAAAGTAATACAAAATTTATTAACATTTATTCGTTTTCGTAGACACCTGCATGCACTTGGACACCAAATAAAGTTTACTTCATCTCTCATTACGGGCAAGCTGCTATAGCGCCTTGGTTCTTTCTCTCAGTTGTTGCTTATCAGTACACACACACACACACACATGAGGTTTGGTATGAAGCTGTGATGTTGCATATTATCTGTTATATATATGTTTATCTAACATTGAATACAGTGTCAAAATAATATCATTATCACCTCAATTATTTCGGATTACGTCTGCCAGAAAGTAAATATTTATTGCACTTTCAGTAATGAGGATACGGTAGCCATACTAACAGTAATATATTTTGTTAATAGGTAATCAGGCATTAAGGGCACACCACAAGAGGGAGGTGTCTTGCCATACCCCCAAAAGTATGGTTGTGTTCAGTTATCACTGTAAAATTTGTCAGTCCAGTTAAGTCATCTAGTTAAACTTTACATGCCAAAGGACAATCATTCATATGAGTAATGAATGTTAAAACAAGCTTGTTTGAAATTATCCTCTTAATATATACTGAAATGTAGCATATTGTGTGGGGGGGGGGAGATTTAGCAAGTCTCACACACTACCTATCCTTAATTCCTTTTAATGACATTTATTTCCTGGTTAACAGTGGGACAGCAAATGAACTTTTTATATAACAGTTCATAATAACAAAATGGTATTATTTTTCATTTGGAAGTGCCAAATAAAAGATAATTCATTTAATTCAGAATACGTCCGTGACTACTATGTTATTTGTTTATAGCATTTTAGTGCACACCTGCATTATTTTCATTAATACGTTTTATGATATTGAGCATGCGTAATCGTAAGTCATATGATATGGTTTGAAGGTGGAATGTGAAACACCGTACAGAGATAAGCATGTAACTATGACTAACGAAATACGGGCTACTTAATAGGAATACACAATATACGATCCCAGAAACTAATAATTTAAAAATTCTTAAACAGATACAGAAGGTTTAACATTTTCCTAATATATGCTTGTTGGCATTACCTGTGACCCAGTATAGTAATGTTCATGTAAGTGAGGTTATTGTAGGTCCCTCATTGGAGGGTAGGAGATCGATGAAGCTTATACGTAATTCATAATTATCTATATGAAACTACGGCAGATAAAGCTTTGCCGATTCGAAATAGCGTCCTGTATATTCACATGAGCTCACACAAGCGAAGCGCTGTTGCCACGTTAGCCTCGCCAATTGAGGAGGTGGTCCAGGTGGAAATCTTGTAGAGTGTACATAACTTCTCATGGTGACATGATGATTATAATATACCCAAAAATCTTTCCTCGACATATTTATCAGGTATTCAACAGATCCAGGGGTGTAGTCTACAAGGAACACTGAATGGGATGTGATTACTAACCATGATAATTATGCTGGACTAAGCATACCTTAAAGCATACTGTTGTCATAAAAAACTATATTGACTCCCTGCCAAGGCAAACTTTTTCACCTTTGTGCAACATGTTTCCTTTCCTTTTTGTTGGATGATTGATCCATCCTCTTCCAAAGAAGGTGATCACTTCCATCCTTCCAATTCTCACCTCATTGGTTTGTTCTCTAGTTTATCAAAATTTATTAATCAATCTTAAACCACCAGGTTTGATAACCATACATCCCCACAACCACTAACCACATCATGGGATGATGCAGTAGCACACTGACTTCTTACCTACAGTATTTTCCCTCTACCACCCCCATACTTGCCTTTGTGCCAAATTTTCCTTCTGGGCTTAGTTGTTGTTGTTGTTGAAGTTCCTCAAGCTGTCTGGCCGAGAAGCCCCAAGCTCCTGAGGAAGGCCATGGCCTAAATCAGGCTTTCCCACAGTACCCTCAGAGAGTGTATGTTGTGTTGTTGGCATGTGTGGGTATTTTGCTATGTAGTGTAGTGGATGGTGTGGGTTTGTGGAGGCTGCAGCAAATGTTTGTGTGCCTCTCATTTCAAGATGATACTTGATTTTGAGGACTTTGGTTTCATGGTGTAGGTAGGTGGTTTGTAGGTGTGGTAGCTGTGCAGCCTGTGATTATCTTTAGGGTTCTATTCTGTATGGTCTGAAGGGTGTTGAAATGAGTCTCAGTGAGGTTTGAGGGCCAGGCAGGGCTTGCATAATCCATCAATGATCAGATATATTGTTTGTGCACTGGTTGTGGTAATGTAATATATTATGATTACTTCTGACCTATCCATCATCTCTGATTGGGGCAGAGAATATCCTTTGATTTTCAATACCTCCAAAACAGTTCCGTCAACTCAATCTAATCTTCCAAATTACTTTTTATTGACACACAGCTTAGTCTTTCCTTCTTTCAACATTCTTGGTGTTGCTTTCCTTCTCAGTCTCTTTTGGAGGGATCATATTACCTTATAATGTAAACTGCCTTAATGAGGTTGGATGTGTTGTATAGATTCCGATTTTTTTAAATCTCCAGGCAACTGCTGTCTCTGTATTTAGACTTTATCCACTCCTGTATGGAATATGATTCTAATGTGGTATGCTTCAACCTACATACAGTACACATTTTTCCTGGACAAGCTGAATTCGAAAGCCTTTTATCTCATCAACTCCCTACCTTTTACAGATAACTGCAGCCTCTCTTCACCACAAAGTTGCAGCACTTTACCTCTTCTATCACTGTAATAATGGACATTGTTCTGAACTCTCTCATAGCATGCTTCCTCACTTCAGGAGAGCATGCATCACTTACCCAGCTACTCCATCCCACCCCTTTCCTATTGACAAGAGTTTACTGTTGCAATATCTTAAATCTTTCACAACTGATCAACTCTGGAATGCTCCTCTGTCATCCATTTTCCCCTTTACTATGATTTATACTTTTTCAAATATAAATTACTGTACCTCATGGTATATATCTGGAATGTAATGAACTTGTTTTTGAACATCTTGAATTCTTATTTACTTCACATGCAAGGACATCAAGCAAACATCTTGTGTTTAGTCATCACTTAATGCAATGTAGAGCAAAATTGAAGGAAAATGAAAAATGGGAGGGATTGTTGATGAATGTAAAGTGATGGACATGGGACCAAAGTAATAACAAAGCCATTTATTTACCTATATTGCCTACATCTCTACAAGTATTGTAGTTACCTACATATATATGTTTTTATTTATTTTTTCAGTGACCATAGAAAAATGCTTAATTAATTTATGATTTGCTGTTTAACTTTGATGTGTTCAGATTTAAGGAGGTAGAGTAGCATTATGACTGAACTTAGGAGTCCTTGAATGCTCTAGTTATTAATTGTTAGGAAGTTGTCACAGGACTCTGGAACTTGTGGATGGATAATATACAACACTATACCGACTTCAGTAACGACTGTAGTAAGCTTATCCTTGTTGTTGGGAGGTAATGGTCATGTTCATAAATGATAACGTGGTTTTGATTATCAGTGAAATATATACTGTACCTTGTGTGTGACACCTGTAGCATCAGTTTCTGCCAAGCGAGGTTCACAGTACAGTACAGTAGCTGGTCTTGTCGCCTCCCATTATGAACATGGCCATTGTTTCTCTTGTAGGGCCCTGGCTCAGGACTCCTCCCCGCTCCTCCGGCACCCTTCCTGCGCTTCCCGTGCTGTGTGTGTGGCCGAACATTTGGCAAGAAGCACCACCTCAAAGACCACATGTACACCCACACTGGGGAGAGGCCTTATCAATGTCCTGTTTGTGGTTCTGCCTTCACTCAGAAGTCAACAATGAGGAGACATGTTCGCAATGCACATCCACACATTTTTGACTTGAATGCTAACAAAGATCAAGTATAAAACTACATTGGAATTAACATTGTGCTCTCAAAATCACTTTATGCGTACAAAACATTTGAGTGAAGGAATAGAATGGAGGCAAGCACGATATAACCACTAGATTAATACTTACCTGTATAGAAATATGAAGTACAGTACAGTAATGATAAAAGATTCAGCTGCTGTTTATGGATAGACAGTTGCTATTAGCAAGTGATTCTTCATATACATAGACTTCATTTCAGTATCTGACCTCAGTTGTATATAAGCAGTGAATAATATTTTTTGGTCAAGTGAGTGTTATTTTACACTGTTAATTTGTATAATTGTTATAAATGCAGGGTTATGAAGGCTGTTTATAAAGATTTATATAACAAAGGATATTTTTATTTCCGTCCTGGGTATAAATTCGATAGATAGATATATATCCGTATATGTATGTATGGAATTTGGTGCAAAATGCTATTGAAACTTTTCATAACTTTTCATCTTTCATCATAATATATTAAAAAATGGAAGTGATATTTTTCTGTAGTAATTTCATTACAGTATGTAGTTATGTATAAAGGTGAGGGAGGTGGATGGTGGTGTAAAGACTGAAGTTGAGACCTAGTAATGTGAGTGTGATGTGTTCTAATAGAACTGCAGTTGATGTCCTAACGAAAATATCTAAAGCATTGATCAGTATATCATGGTTTTCTAAGGTAAATGAACATGATGACTGCATATGGTTCTAGTAAATAATAGAAAGAAGTATTGCTGCATTCTTTTGTTTGGATTTGCAGAGCATCAAAAAGGAAAATTATACGATAGTTGTAGGGAGGATCCTTCAATTTACTACAAATTAAGCACCTTAGCAGTTTAGTTAAAGACAACATTTCTACAGTTTTTTCTCAAGTGATTGGCTAATACCAATATGTAGGCTAGGTTCTTACCAATACAGAACTGATACTTGTAACCATTTTTCAACCAATAAAGGGACTCTTATTTTGATGCATATTTGATCTCTAGATTGATGGCTGCATGTGTTTGTGTGATGCTGATGTTTGTTCTGTAGTCAAGTGTGTTTACCAAATCTTTGCTAGTTTGATTTTTCTATTACCAGAATCTGTTGTGTATATATGTGTAAAGTGGTAGGGTGTGGTACCCTATATGGTGTGTGTGAGGGGTGATGAGGAAATATGTATATCTAAAGAGTGCTTGAATTTCTGGTTTGTGTGGATTTGAGGTTTGTTCTTTTGCCTCTGCAGATGTCATTTGTCTGCATTTTGTATGATTGTGTTAAATTTGTGTACTGCTGTATTGATGTTTGTGGCGGGTGTACTCTTTAGTGTTTGTAAGAACTGCACTGTCTCCTCTCCTCTATGAATGCTTACCAGTTGGCGTACAGGTTTCCTGATTTGCTGGTACAGCTTCTCCCGGTAGTATCAATAAACTGGTGCAGAGACAACATTCTATGGTATTGTAAACAAGGGTCAGACTGATGTGAAAATTATTACAGTAATACATTTGTTTTCTTGGGGTAGTATTTGGATGCTTTATCCATTGTCTATTGCTTAACCAGTTAAGCCTGATCTGCCAAAATGTGACTATTTAAGTATGGTCTCTTCAATCCAGCAGGCCACTGTAGTGGAGAGGTTGGTGCAGGCCACAATAAATGAGATGAGCTATTGCTGGACATGTTGTTGGGAACAAATATAAATTTAGAGCCTAACTTTAGTAAAGTGGTAACACACTGCTCCCAGTCCACCACTTGAGTGGTTTCATGAGATTGGTCACTTTAATCTGATAGGCCACTCTAGTAGAAAGGCTACAGAGAACTAGTTATTTCTAGCCATGTCATTGGTAGAGTAGTAAGTGGTGTCACACTGGGGGAGGCAGTGGCAGAGTGGATACAGCGACAGGCTGCGAATGTCATGGACCCAGGTTCGAGTCCACGAGAAACGTCAGGGTTTTTTCCGAGGTGATCTTATGGTTCTTGCTGTCCGTTAAGTATCCTGGCTATGCCGTCACGTCAAGAAAATACCCCCTACATCATCATGAACTCGTAACATAAAAAATACCATATTCCAAAATACTGTGAGTGACGATGTACCTGCCCTCTCCTGATACTGTAGTGACATGTATAAATAAGGTGTTGTCATCTAATGGGACAGAAGAGAAGCTACCAACACCATGAAGCTCCACTGTCTCATCTAGTGCAACACTCAATAATCTCGGGGCCTCGCATGAGCTTAAAGAAAAAAAAAAAAATCTCGGCTTACTGCTACCCGTCTTGGCTTTGTCCCTTGTGTCTGGGTGACTTCTCACTCCATATAGCTGTTGCTTTCCCAGGCCATTCTCTTGTTATGCAGGGAGGTCTTGTGTCCCCAAATTGTGGCTGGGTTTAAAGCCAGGGCTGGGAAATTTTAGTGTTATTTAGAGTTAAAACTTCAACACTCCTCACTGGTGAGTGGACAGATTTGAAACTTGGTCATGATTGGAGTCATGTGTTAAATAGGTATCCCAGACTTGCATAGTAGAGAATTCATCATAGGTAGGGAATTAACATTATATGGATTTAATTCCATAAGATTATTTAGCTATAGTAAAATGAACATCAATACTTTTTACAAGTAGTGTATAGTCGAACCTGTATTTAAGAATGTTGATCATGGAAAAATATGAATATCTGTGCACTTTTTTTATAGAAAGTAAAAGCTGGTAATTTTCTTTTATCTTTGGTTGCCAGTTCTATTTATTTTAATTTCCTTATTTTCAGTTTTTCTATTTAGTTTTCTATTTATTATTTTACCACTACTTTAAAAGTACAGTCATGATGCCATTGTTTTCTTTGAGTAAATTCATTTATGTATATTTTTCTATAGTATAAGTGGAAGTAAACATATTAATTATTTTTTGCGACTTGGCATTCACATTTAGAAGCATGTAAATTTTGAACTTTTATGTTTCTTTGTTTATCGTATTCAGACTACTGTATACTGTATGATCATATCTAATTTATAGTTTTATTTTCCAGTAAAGTTCAGCATCTTTGTTATTTTAAATATCATTAATAACTAAACTAAGTAAATAATTTTAGTTTAATACAGGATGCATTATGATGAAAAGAACACTGCAGTTACAGCGTTTGTATTGAGGTTTACTGTAAGCTGGGTGTGGGTGTAGGTTTGTGGTGATGAGTGAGTACAGTATTGTACTTTTGTAGACTCCTGAGAACTGGTTTCTCTTGTAGGCCGGCAGTGGTGGTGGTGGTGTTGGTGGTGCGCGGGGGATCCACGGCTACCCTTGCTCTGTTTGCGGCCGGATGTTTGGCAAGCGACACCACCTTAAAGACCACATGTACACCCATACGGGAGAGCGACCATTTCCCTGTCCAATATGTGGCATGGGCTTCTCCCAGAAATCCAATATGAGAAGACATGTTCGCTCAGCTCATCCAGAAGTGAAGTACCTAGTTGAACGGTTTCCTCAGAGCACATGCCTATGATCACACACAGCTCCAGTGCTCTTGACAAGCCCAGTGATAAATGGACCACATGTTTTGCTCACTGTGTGAGCTAACCTCACTTGAGACTTGCCAGTACTGATTTGGTACTTACTCAACAATAGGGTATGTTTCTGAGAGAAGTATAAATTTCTACCATAATTTCATGTGGATTATAATTTAATGAAGCATGTTATGATAACTAATTATTAATGGAAATCTTTGAAACAGGTGTAATGTTTCACCAATCAGCTATAAAATTCATAAAGTGTAAACTTTTGCTATAATTCTGAGAATATTAAAAATAAAAGTTTTAATAATATAATGCTAGTTATTTTTATTAATTCTTTTGATTAATATGAGTAATTCCTCATTTACAGATAAGTAAATACTAAATATGAACATGGTACCAAACTTTTCACAAATCAATGAGTTAGTATTAACATGCATTCCCCTTTCATTCACTTTTATTCAGGTCTTCAACAATGCTTCTTTGCCTTGTCTTTTTCTTCAAGCCCTGCAATCCATTTCCTGTCTATTTCACAGGTGCAATACAAACCTGAGCCTGGATGTTGCACTCACATTAGTATTTGATTATCAGGCAGTCCATCTTCTATTCTTTTTCCTAGTACAGGTATAACAAGATAAGATAATTAAGATATTGTATTGAATCTAATGTCATATTTTACTGTGATATAATACCATGCTTTAAGCAACTTCTCTTCCACACAATGACTAAACTTGGAAACCGTCTCCTATCCAAAGCCTTCCCGTCTTCCATCATCATTTTTTGTCTTTTTTTATATTTTTATTTTTTATAAATTGAGACATGAATATTAGCCATACACGACTCTTAGTGTCAAACTCATTCTTAACAGATATAAGCAAGATGCAGTTTGCATTATTCGAGTGGAGACTGTTATTCTGTGCTCTGTTTCATGGCAGAAATTGTAACTTTATCATGAAAACAATAAATGGAGTAATGAATGTAATGATGTTGAACTGATTCCTCCAAACTGCCTAAAAATGAATCAGCTGTAATGAAGTAGTGTACAGTACTGGACTCTTTCTTTTGATATAGTTTAGACTAGAGGGACATCTCATCCCCTTAACTTGTAAAACATTGGCCCATGATTTGCTAACAGATACAGCAGCAGTGTTGCAGGGAAAGAAAGACTTTGAATTGCTGTGTAGAATCATGAAATGTTGAAGTGTGTGTACAGTGCTGTCTGGAAATGTTCATACATTTGTGAAGGGGAATTTGTATATTGGCTTAACATTAGTCATCTTAAGGTCGTTCAAGATAACCTAATGCCCAATTTTACCCAATCCAGAACAAGGCTGAGACTAGCATCAGACTGTACAGTACTTGGAAAAATAGCAAGTGTTCTGTCGTAGATTTTGATAAGATCATAGAAGCCTAGATAGTATATTGTACATGAGTTGTGGTTTTGTTAACTACAGTACTGTAATTAATGTTTCCCAAATGGGTAGACTTATTTCCAAAATGTTGTAGGATATATTGACAAGAGATTTAGGTAATGAAACTGTGAATGGGTTTGGTTAAACCAAAATTTCTACAAAATTTATTATTGGATATGTTACTACTGGAAATACTGTAGGTGGATGACATCTCTGGAAGTAAAAAATGAACTTTGGAGAGCATATTTAACTTAGTGTACATTTAGAAAATAAGTACATACAAATACAATAAAGAGCATTTACTGAAATCTCCAAGATCACCACAACTTGATCATTTACTAGTACTGAAATATTATTCAGCTGAATTAGCAGGCAGTGCAGAATATATTAAGGAGCTTGTATTTACTGAATAGTACATAGCATTTTTATCGTATGGAGTGCATTATTTTATACAACATCAAAACCCTGACAACCAGTCCGAGAGTAACCTTTCAAACAAGTATGTAGGTGATCAAGATTTGCTCTTGAAGTTTAAAAGTACATACTGTAGACTGGGGTTTTATTTATCTTTACAGTATATTTAAAATAGTTATGTAGATTAGATTAAGATCCATAATTACATGTGATACTTTAAATGAGAATACATATACTGTACAGCACTTGAACTCCAACAGTGCAGTACTGTACACTTGGTCACTAAAGTATTGGTACACAGCATTTGTGAAACATTTTGGACCACAGACAAAGATCACTGAAATATCAGTGTCTGACATCAGCAGTTGTTCAAATGTTTTTGGAATGCATTGGACCTCCTATGCACCGATACTTTAGTGACCTAATGCACATTAACATTTATGCATCCTTATTGGCCCTAATGAATATAAAAGGAAGTGCATGGTGGTGTAGATATATGAACCAATGAATACGATGAAGGTAGCAGTACAACTGAGGACTGTTGTTCCTTCAGCAGGGGACAGGCCAGGGAGGAGGAGGAGGAGGAGGAGGAGGCAGCAGTCGAGGGAGATACATCGGATCACCCATGCCAGTGCCTGTACCTGTGTCTGTGTCCATGTCTCCTTCCTCTGTAGGCCGTTATGTCCCACCACCAACACTGCTGCAGCAACCACAACAGCCACTTCCACGGATTGTGAATATTAATGAGACCGATAAGTGGGCAAGCAGAATGAAAAACCGTTGGGAATGTCCGCACCCAAGTTGTGATTATGTGACACACTGTGAATCCAAACTCAAGATGCACTTTCGGCGGCACACTGGGGAGAAACCATTTGTCTGCCCCCACTGCTCCTTTAAGTCAGCTCAGAGAGGGAACCTAAACGTCCACATTAAGAAGCATCACTTGTCCCTGGTTTCAGAGGAATACAATGCTCTCACCATTTATTGTGATAAATCTCAGTAGTTTGTAAGGAGGGTATATGCAAAGTATAATTTGTAAATAAGAGAAAAGTGCGAGTGTTAGCTTGTAATTATAAAACAAGAAAATGTAAGTTGTAAATTAAAAGAAAATTTCAAGCTGCAGTGAGGAAAATTATATGAATGTAGGATGAAAATTAGAGATATTTGTGAGAAATAGTTCATATCTATTGTATGTATAATATGTATATGATTAAAATGTGAATTGTAGAGTATAAGTATAATGTATCAGTTTGTAAATAAAAGGAAAGAATTAGTTGTGTATAATTGGATGAGTGTTTGGGCTCGATCAAGTATTTTGTACAGTACTGGGAAAATTCACACATTGCTTTAAGATTTACTGTACAGTATACCAATCCTGTACACTGTATACCTGTGTTACAAAAAGTGTGAGTCATAGCATTGTTTACAAGAAAATTTTGTTTGTACATAGTAAAGAAGCTATAGTAGCTATCACAGTTTAACACATACGGTACTGGATAAACAGAAAAAAAAAGATAAATCTGGTACAATTATGCATGTGTTGGCTGTATGGCTGAGAAGAGCATAGAGAGTTAATTTAACATTTTTTTTTTTTATTACTTTTTTTTTATTAAGTTGGTATTGTAAATTTTATTTAATTTTTCACAGGAAAAGTTTTCATAGAGTCACTCTCTAACAGTAGCTATCAGAGAATGACAATAATACCTTGAGTACTATAGTAATAATACGAATAAATACTTGACACCATTGATCACTAGGTTCAGATACCAGAACATTTCATAAATTCTGAGATATGTCTAATGAAATTAGTAAAAAAGGGAGATATCATGAGCTTGATTCAGTGGAAAACATAATAATTAGCATCAACAATAGCAAAGATACCCATTCTTATGACTGTGGCAAGAAAATCACCCCATACACGCACACACACACATGCACGCACACCATCCAGTTAATTCCAGTTCCTGATCTCATTACAACTCTTCTCATAATTTTGTCCATAACAAATATACACAACAAAAGTGAAAGAACTCCTTGTGTCATGCCTGACCTTTATATGTCAAGAGTACTTGCCTCTGCTTAGAAAATCATCTGAAGTTGGTTAGAAAAAGGGTTAAGTATGTTTAGTATAGATTGTAGATATGAATCAACTTTGGAGTTTGGTGATTTGGAATTGCTGTGCAGGTACAGTATTTGGACTCCTGATGATCTTTTCATCTTTTCTCACTTCCATATGTTAGGTCAATGTGACCGATATGGTTCTGACAGATGGTTGTAGGGCTGGATTCCCTTCTTAGCACCGACCCTCCCTATTTTAGGGTAGGCAACCCTCGTACACTACTGACGTAGCTAGCCAGGCCATATGATGATATTTTTATATCACGGTGGTCTATGAATAAATTGGTAGGGCAAGCTTAGAAATATCAGTATTCAAATGAACATTATATTTCTTAATCTAAAAATAGTAAATATAGATACATATAATGTTTATTGTTTGACAGCTGTATATAGGGATAGAATGAAAAATTTAAAAATAAAGACTTAGTTTTTACAGTACAGTATACTTTACTACTGCTTGTAGTGGTAAAGTATACTCATTTATCTCGGCTGCAAAAATAATATCCTCCATTAGTTCTCCCGCTCATGGTAGATTCACACGTACTTCATATTGTATTTTTGCTTTAGCTTTCACTCCTCTTGTGTTTAACCGTATTGTGCACTGTTGTGAATAGTTGTTGGTCCTATCAACACAAGTATGATATTAAAGAGGTCTTTATTCTGAGATCCAGGAACTTGTCTAGGCATAAAGAGTTCCTGTGCCACAAATGCAAGCCAAGTGTGTGAGAAGGCTAAGGTCAGCCAGTTTTATGGTATTTTTGGGCCAAAAGTGTAAAAAATTCAATTATTGTGAATACTGTACTTCCTTAGAATATTAGAATTATCTGTACTAAATTTTTATACACAAAATCTATCATTGTGCAGTAAATTGTCACTTCCCAAAAACTTTTACAAGCAAAACATTCATTCTGTCTGCTGTTATAAACAAAGAAAAATGCTCAGAGGAAAGCTACTTACCTGTATTGTTTGGTATGTTTTTAAAAAGTGCCACTAGTAATGGGTCTGTATCAGTTTCATAGCATGAAGAATACAACAGAAGTGACAAATAGTGTCTTGATTATCCTTCTTGTATAGTTTCACAAAGTTTGACATTTTTTTTGAGTTCTTTGGTTACCATTGTGAGGTGATTCTCATCCCTCTGTCCATCCAGTTATACATACACTCACCCCCCAGCTATAGCGGGTTTCACTAATGCGTTTAAGAGCTATCGTGGAAACATAAAAAAAGCATACTTAAATGGCTAATGCTCATCCCAAGCGGTTCTATCGCTACTTGTGAGCCAGGATGAGAGTACACTCAACCCTCGATTTCACGGATTCTCTCTCTAGTGACTGAAAGTAATTCTAAACTTGAGCCAAAAGTATGGAAAATTTATGTTTTGAAAGGTTGTTCATTTTATAAGGGTAGGCCTAAAAGTGCGAGTGTAGTGAGAGAGTGAGTGTGATGGTTGGCAAGTTCAGTTATCACCAAAAATTCATGAGTTTTTACTCATACCAACACATTTCTTTAGTTTGCATTCATTATTCTTTCACTTTCTCATACAATCACTTAAACTTTTCACCATATCAATGTCTGTACCGGGATATGTGCTAAAAGTATAAAAAATGCCCGTTTTGAGAAGCTGTTCACTATAAAGGGGTTGGCTTATCACAAGTGTATTCAGCGAGCGTGAGGGTGACCGTGGGGTGCTGCATGGGGGTGAGGAGGGGGATTCCTTCAGGGGGGGGGGGGATGGAGATGGAGATAATAGTGGTGGTGGGGGTGATGGTGTTTTTAAGAAAGGGTGATGGAGGTGGGAGTGATGGTGTGGGTGATGGAGGTTTTGGTGTTGGTAAAGGTATGGGGCGTGCGGGACAGGTTTATGTATTTGTGTAGTGTTTTCTATAGGTAGGTGTTGTACTTGTAAAATGGGTCCAGTTTTTGCAAGAGTTACATTGAACAGAGCCCATTGTTTATTTACTGGGTTTTGGGCATGTAGGACGTGTGTGTGTGTTTGTGGGTCTTAGGTTGCTTTCAATATCTCCGCTAGAAGGAGAGGCCGAGAAATGACAGCCGGAGTCTCATTTCTCGGTGGTGAAAAAATGTGTACAGTAGTTGTGTGTGTTTGAGGGGTGTGGTAATTGCCCTGGTGACCAAAGCCGTTCCCAGGAACTCGCGCCCCCTTGGCGGGGGCGGGGGAATTTTGTGGCAGTTTGGCCCCCATAGCTTCCTTCCTTAGTAGCCCTGGGGGGTGGTCCCACGACATAGACACCACCACTCCAAGACTGTTAGTTCAGTTATCACCAAAACTCATCAAATTTTTATTCAGGCACACACATTCCTTTGTTTGTATTCATTATTTTTGGTAATTTTCTCTTAAAATCGCTTCCACTTTTCACCATATCAATAATCTGTATGTGTATAATTAATCAACACATTACGGTAAACAAGTCTTTTGTTATGTCTGATTTTATGTATTAAATGTCTGTGTTGACTTTTTACTATCAAAATGTAAACGATATCTATGAATTACGGTGAAATGATAGGGGGGAAAAGGTGCAAATACGCTAGATCGGGGTGCCACTTGGGCTGGCCAGGTGACAATTTAATTTTTTCCCATTACTACTTCACAATGGCCATTGCGTTTTTTGCTATTACGTACATTTTTATGGACCAATTTCGTGCGATAGCTGGAGGTTGAGTGTACAGAACAATGCGGTCTTATACAATCCGCCACAGGATTAAGATTTTTATAAGCCTATAGTATGGGTTATCTAACATACGACCCTCAGGCACGATAACTTTACAGATAAAAGGAAAGTGTTTAGAAGTGAACGAAATAGGGGTAGGTGGTGGAGGGAGCAAGGGATGGGCTTGATGAAGGGAAAGGATTGGTACTGGAAGAATGAGAGGCTGGGGAAGGAAGGAAGAAGTGTTTGGGAATGAAGGAAGGAGAATGTTTAGTCCAACAAATGTTGCCAGTTGTACTACAGTACAGTACTTTGGAAACCTCTTCAGCACATTTAGAAAAACATAATGCTGTACTGTATTTGTATTTAGTTGCGCCACTTATAAATCACCAGGCAGCACATGTAAAACAGACAGTTGTGCCCTGATAACTTTATTGATTGTTGAGAAAGAAAGTAGTTGTCATCTCTTCTGCCAGATGAGTAATTAAAAGCAGGAAAAAATATACTCCAGCTAAGTAAGCAGATAGATATAAAAGTCTTAATAAAAAATATGAAACTCCTTAAATTTACAAATAGGTACATTCTGCCTGTACTGTAGATAATCTGTTATTCTGTAAGTGATTGTAATTGTCCACAGATAATATCTAGAAGGTTTCAACTGATTGACTCTTGCATGACTTTTAATCCCTGGGTCCCGGAGAGCTTCGGCCAAATTGCAATATCTTTTACAATATGAAATGTCAGATAGAGTAAAAATGGCTATAGTTGAATAACATGAATATCTTAAATGTCCCTTGTTTGATACTGTATTTAATGTCTTGACACATTATCCCATTATGTATACACTTGCAAGGAAAGAAAATATAATACAGTACATAGAAATTGCGAATAAAAAGAGAAATGAAAAGTCTCGTTTGTGAATGTGCTCCTCTCTTTCTTCTAGGGCCGAGGAGGGCAGGCGAATGCTGGTGGAGACTTTAAGCCATACTCTTGCGTCTACTGCCCAAAGAGATTTTCACGGCGAGACAACCTAACCCTCCACTTACGCACTCACACTGGGGAGAAGCCGTACCACTGCCCCCACTGCGACTATAGGACCACCATAAGTTCCAATGTTTACCGACACATGCGCAATAAACACCAGCAGGAAATTGACGGAAAGCCGCTCTATCAGAGACCGACCTATATTCACCATGGGGATGATCCTGAAATTTTAAGGAGAGGAGTGCATCACTTGTCTTGAGACAGTGATAATTAGAGAAATACTTGTTACTGTACACAAACTTAAGTCATAACCCTTCTTAATACAGGTAGTAGCCTGAAATATTTAGGAGAGCGAGTGCATCGCTTGTTTTGATGATAAATGATTAGGGAAATATTAATACAATATACTGTACCCAAAATTATTATAGAAGCATCCCTCTTCATATCTTAGTCTTGAATTTTACCAGGACAGTAATAACATCCTAGTGCTATCTTAATTACTGAGGAGAGGAGTACATACAACTTTTATAATAATAATTAAAGAAGTATTTGTATCCAAAAATATAATTAATCACCCCAATGTTAATGTGTCAATAGAATAATGTACAGGTACTGTATAGCCCACCATCTAGGATTTGAATTCTTTACTGTACTAAGGATAAGGTACAGGACTGTCAGTGAAATGGAGGTTTATACTTCCTCCAAAGTGCCCTAGAAAACAAAACCACCGTTAATCTGTGGCCTATAACTTTACTTAGTTTGAGGGAATGAATAGCCTTCAGTTTGTCAACATTATGCTCTCCCGTTAATTGCACAGTCATTATCGAAATAAAAAAATTATTAGAGATACAACAGCATTGGCCCAGTAAACTTTTCTGTTTTGAAATACAGTATGGATTTTAGGGGCATGACATATGTTAACAAATTGGAGGCTATTGATTCCTATAATTACTGTACCATAAAACAACACCTACTACTGGTATATGCTGAAGGAGACTGTATCATGAGAGGAGGAATCAGTAGCCCATAATTCAATAACATCAAAGTCCCATTAACTAGTGAAGAGTCAGCTGCAGGTCTGTAAGGGCCACTGAGCATTGTCAGCCCTCTGTAGCTGATGTATGAACCCTGAACTATGATGAGATGTGAGCAAGATTCATAGCATTTACTCTTGGAAGCAGATGGGGGGATTGTTTTGAATCTTGCTCACACCTTGTAGTCTACTGTTGACAAATAGACCTAGACTAAAGAGGACTGACGTTGCTGTGTGACCTTCATGGAACTCCAGCTGACTGTATTGCACATGCTGAAATGCTGCAACTGTGAACCAAGACCACAAGTTCGTGACTTAGTATGGTTGAAGTACGGTAACAGCTAATTTATTCACAGTTTCTACAGTAGTGTTACAAACTCATTCTTTGATCTAGTGACTAACAGGAGTAAAAACATTGCATACCTTTGAACCCATAAATATAAAAACATTGCATACCTTTGAACCCAGAAATATAAAATCAAGTAGGTAATTAAAAGAAAATATGCTTTATATTATACAGTTATGAAGCAATGTACACATATAATGTTTGTATAAATTTTATGGCCTGATTAATCAT
This sequence comes from Petrolisthes cinctipes, assembly GCA_033782935.1. Taxonomy (NCBI): domain Eukaryota; kingdom Metazoa; phylum Arthropoda; class Malacostraca; order Decapoda; family Porcellanidae; genus Petrolisthes; species Petrolisthes cinctipes. The sequence goes on along the minus strand of JAWQEG010000141.1, from coordinate 109,541 downwards.
ACTTTAAGGAAAAAAGTTGTTATAGGTAGAAAAAGCACAATGAGGGAAAGTACTGTATAGTACTTGAATGTTTCCAGCTTTTCTTTTTTAGTGTAACCCATTTATCTGGATCTGTGAGTTGCAGTAACATTCTTCAAGGCCATTATGCAAGAAATATATAAGTCATGGGTTATTAGATGACTATGACCTATATGATGGTTCCCACAAACACTTCACGAAGCATTTGTCCTGGTCATCGTCACCACATAGCTCATGCCTTTCTCGCATATGACACTTAACGTAATCCACAATATATAGAAAGGTAACTGTACTGTACAGTACAGTATGTATCATTCATGCGGATTGTGATACTGACCAATTATTGTAGATTATAGATTCCTCTAATATTTCACAAAACACAAAAAACAAGCCAAGTAAACTACTGTAACTTTTTTGGGCCATAGTTTGGTGGTATCATTAGCCACCAGTTTATCAGAAATATCTTACCCCACTTTTAGAGGCATGGTTGTTTATGATGCCCTGTATTATATATACATATACATATTTGCTCAGTGTTGTAAGTTTGATGGTTGTCAGGACCATGTGCAAATAAACTCATGGGTTTGATGATGAGAATGATGATGGCTGGGACAATGACTTCTTAAGACACATCGTGGAGCCATTGTAACAGTCAACAACACCATTGCTTGGCCGCCCCATGATCTTTCTTGCACATTTCCTTCTGTAGCATTCCACTACAGGAAATGATATGAGTGCAAATCAAGCAGTGTTGAGAAGTGTAATTATGAGGAAATGCTTAGGTATTATTACTGTAAATGTATGTAGTGTATTGTGCTATTAAGCAAACAGACAGTGAGTCTGTGTACAAACTTCACTTTTTATTACTGTACCTTTATTACATCCATTAGTCTGGTTTTGCTAACTCCATCATACCCGGAAGGTGAAAAACAATGTATTGAATGAGTGTGCTGTATTATCAAAATATGCCTCTCAGTTTTCTTACGCTAATTAACTTAACATGTACATGAAATATTATGAGTTAAGCTGTCTTGGAGAGGATAGCTTAGCCTTCATGATTTGCTATATTTTGTATATTAGAAGAATATTTTTTACAATACTGTACAGTAATAGGTAAAAATTTAGACATTCCAGCCTCCATAAAATAACAATAATACTGTACAAAGTTTTGAGAAGCTACTGTAAATAACCAGAAAATTACTAATGTACTAGATAACCAGCAAAGAAAGTCCTGAAGCACACTGTACAGTACAGAGAAGAGATGGTCAAGTGAATGTTATTATTTTTTAACCGTTTGTGTGCCAGTGGTGAGTACAGTATCGTCTGTCGAGTAACTAGTCGTGATGCACAGCAACATAAGAAATGGGTTTTTGAGATAATTTTCAACCCTAATTGTCAGTAGGTGTTCTTTGGCACATTAGAATTGTCTGGAGTAAGTTGCACTCATCAATATTTTCAGTTTTATGTCTATGACTGCTATTCACGGGATTAAGTGTTGATAAGTCAATTCCACTCTTCTCCATCCTTGTCTCTCCCTATTTAAAGGGTGCAAGGGTCTGAGGACCCTTGTGTTTGAACTCATAATGAGTTTTCCAGTTGGTTGTCTTGGAAAAGTACTCTTAGTCCCGATCTGTAGCAAATCGGAGATACATTGCCCACAGAAAGTTAAGAAGAACACTGGTAGTCAGAGGATAAAGAGGCCTAACATTTTGTCATTAATATTTATTTTATTTATTCATTTAAATATGTATACTGTTTTTTTTTTTTTTTTTTTTTTTTTTTTTTTTTTTTCAACCTTGGGACTACAGTATGGCTCTCAGTAGCCAGTGATTCTTGTGTGACTCTTTTGTGGGGTGCTTTACATAATTTATGTTACACTAGATGGAGACAGTGGAGCTTCAGGATCAAGATGTTGGTTGCTTCCTTTCTGTTGCACTGATTGTTGCAGACTGGTGAAATCAGTAAAAGTAATTTGAATTTGCCAATATCAGAGTATGGTTGTTTGTTTTGGGTTTTATAACTTTTGGATGATTAGGTTTTTCGTGTCATGTAGAATCATTTAACATTACATTACTGCTCGCATGTCATAAAAGGTTGAATAACCTTGGAATGAATTCACTTTATATGAGGTTAACTCCCTACCTTTAATGAATTATTTACGCTGCTTAGCTTGAGTAATTATGTAGTACAGTTCACTTCATAGCACAAGACCTCCATTGTGACAAGAATTTGAACCTGCACACCCCTGGCCTATGGCTTGGAATGTTGAAACTAAGCAGTGATGGGTGCAAATATCATTGAAAATATAAGGTATTTTTTGTGGATTAAATGAAATGGTGATTAACATTTAATGCCAGTTGAGCCTCCCTCTGCCGAGGATATGATCTGGCGGTAGTCTCAAATGCAAAATTGTCAGGCATTGTCAAATAGTTAACTTCATCCAAACGTAGTTAAGTTACCTTGGTTTTTTGGTGTACATGAAAAATTGTGCTGTGCTGTTACAGTGTGATAGAATACAACACAGTGTAAAAAGCCCTCGAGTACAAGAGGCTCTCCATCTGCCTATAGAATTGGCTGGTGTTACCCAGTGTAAGCACAACGGTGTGCAATCTATTACCATAATGGCGATATTAACAGTACAGTATTAAGATATTATGTTTTTCTGGGTTTACAGAAGTGTAAGAATATTAGAAAATTGGATTCAATTGCAGTCTAATATTTATAGTACTGTTCAGTACTATCCTAGAAATGGCAAAGCCATTCTCTACCTTCGAATTATATGGCGATTATTTCTGCTTCATTATTGTAAGACATAAATTTGTTTCATAAACATTTTTCACATTCTGCACTGTACTGTAGATCTACCAGTGTGGCTTGATAAAATAGTTGAAAAAATTGGGAGTAACACACTACACTTAAAACTTAGAAGCCAAAAGATATTGAATTTGCATGTGTTTCTTTGATGTGCTATTTAGTTAATCAAATTTATGTATTTTGTATGGGAGTTGTTAGAAGTGCACCAAGAATAAGTAAGTACCGGTAGATTGTCTGTAAAAAAAGATGCAATTCAAGGTTATTACAACATTTGTTATAACCTAGTGTGTGAATGTTTATGTACCTTGTTCCTTAATAAAGTTCTCTATGAATTCATGAATTAGTTTATCTAGTTGGTTAAACACTAATCCTACAGTTGATATAGAAATGACTTTTCCTGCCCAAGAATTACTTTGTCAATGCACTGTTTGGCCACAGTGTTCGCTATAGCAACAAGGGATTTCCCCTAGCTTGTTTATGCTATTTATAATTTATCACAAAATTATATTCTTGATAGTGTGGCGGAAATCCACCCAGAACACACGTAGGGTTCTAATGATACAGTAAATGAGTTGAGCATACGTCGGCTACCCGAATAACATTTCCCCTAAATTTGGTGTCCCGTATTTTAGGGCGGTGGAGGGAAGGCGGCGGTGTGGGCCAGAGCGCTGGCTGGACACTCTCTTGGGGCCAGCCACCAGTGCACCTACTGCCCAAAGAGGTTCTTCCTCCGATCTGACTTGACTCGTCACCTCCGGACTCACACTGGGGAGAAGCCATTCAAGTGCCCCTACTGTGACCACAGCACAGCCATCAAGTACAACCTTAAGAAGCATCTCATCAGTCGGCACAATGTGGTTGAACATGGCATAAAGATGGAGGCTCTGCAAGGTGTGTTCCTTCGATGACAAGCTCAGCATTGTTGCTCATATACTCAGCTCTAAGCATTAGTGATTTTAACCAGACTTTGGGTTAAAATATTAGCCCTTTCTGCAAGGAGTGTAGTTTTATGTTAATGTAGAGAAATGGTTAAGTATCTTAGATTGTCTTGTGTCATAATTGAAATTCATGAATTTAATTAATGCTACATTTCATCGCATCAGTTATTAGAAATGCTATATAACTATAGCAATTCCTTATATATGGTTATTATAAGATAATTCCTTGTTTTAGGGCGCCAACCATCAAATGACTCCTCATCGTCCTTTGGTAATAGTGGACAGAGTTTCTCATGGGGCAACACAGCAGTACCAACACTACCAGCTGTTCTCTCTTTACTGCAAAGGGAAAATATACTTGCTCCTTCAAGTGGTAGAAGCTTGGCTAATGAAGTTGTCGATAGTATTGCATCACTATCTTGGAGCAACACAAAAGTCTCCATCTCATCTGGTTACCATACTCAAAAAGATCACTCGAATATTCAAGGAATTGTAGCATCAAGTAGTTGCTCTTCTCTAGATACATCAGAGAATGTTGCATCTCAGTCCTGGAGTAATAACCAGGCTTCACAGCTGCCAGCTTTTAACCCTCCACCACAGGAGGCAGATAACTTGCCGGGCTCAAGTGTGTGCACCTCTCAGGAGACACCCAACAATAACCCGAACAGCCAAAGCTGGAATCCGACCGGAGATCTGGACCTGCCCATGTTCCCTTCCCTTCAGGACTGTTGCGCCCTCCCGGCCTCCTCATCAGACAGATACTTGGCTGGCGGCCCCACAGACAACGTATCATCACAGTCACAGTGGAATACCAGTGGTGCTGCCCCTCACATACCAGCAATACATTCCTCACAGAACTTAGACAATGTGGCTGGTGTGGCATCCAGCACTTGTCCTTCTAGTGACACTGTAGATAGTGGAGCATCACACTCTACAAGTGACACAGAGTAGTCATAATACTTTCACCCCACTCATAGCTCTGCAAGGTGAGGCTCTTAATCCACACCTCAAACTCTTACTTTGTGCTGTGATTAATTATGTTTAATTATTATGAGTATAAATAGAAATTACAGTTTAGTATTTTTCAGTAGCAGTAGTCAAGATTGATGATAAGCAGAAAGCAATAAGAAGGAATGCAAATACAGTAGTGTTTAAAATTTGATTTTTTTATGGACAGCTTTTTAAGATTTTGGTACTTACCAGACTACTAAGGATGTGTGGAAGGCATTTTCACATAATCATGAAACATGAGAAAGCAGGACACAATGTATGAAAAATATTTGGCAGACAATCCAGAGTACCTGTGGTTGGTATGCTATAAGTATGTACCCACAGCATTAACGGCAAGAAATCTTTGTTGTGGGGTTTGAATCCTTGTAAAATGTCTCTCAGTACTGAGACCTTGTTTTTAGGTACTCTTTCCTGGTACCCTTCCCATTGCCAGGTCAAGTACTTCTTACAAATAACAATAGCACATTCCAGAGCTTTTACATAACCTGTGATGGTAAAGTATACTCAAGTTATATTTTTTATAACATGACTCTTTATGATGTTTACTAACTTATAAAGTACAAAGTCTGCATTGAAAGTTTATGAGTATACAAACACCACTATAAACCATCATACGAAAAGGACAGCTGCTATTTTTTCTATAGTACATTGGAGAATATATTTTTATCGTGTCTGAATAAAGAAAAGGTTTGGTAGTCACACAAACCTATCATAGATTAGAAACTTAGGGATGTGACTGTATCTTACATTGAAAAGATATAATGACCATGTATAGGTGTCCTGTGCACTAGCAATGTTGAACCAAGAGTAATGTTACACAAAACCCATGTAGATAAGAAGTATTGGAAGCAGCTTCTTCCTCTGCTTGTATTACTGTACTGTACTAAACATAAATATTCACAAAGTGATTAAGTTCTAATATTCCACATGTTTTTTAGTACAGTAAAATACACTGGCAACTTGTAACTACTGTGTTATATCCAAATGAAGATACATTGCCATTAATTGATAATGGATAGGCTGGACTGTACTGAAGGATAATGACTTGAAATGTCACAACAACTTATGAAAGGTTGTAGAAGTTTGGTGACATTTTTCTCAGCATGTAAAAGAACATTCAAGTTGTGGTGATGAGTGAGGGTTGAAGCAATTTTCATCACTGTTGTGGTTTACTCTTTGAAGTATAGCCAACATAGAACATTAATGGCGGTATGAGCACTTTTCCAATGTGATTTTTTTTTTTTTTTTTTTTTTTTTTTTTTTTTTTTTTTTTTTTTCAAGCTTTGGAACCAAGTGAGTGATAAAGTATCTGTATGTGTAAAAATTTACTTTACTATTTTGATTTCTTTTTTCTTTTCAAGAGAAACTTGTACTTGTTCAACAAAGTAACTTAAGACAGTTTACCAAAGGTTTTAGCAATGTTGCTATTGCTTTTTGTTACTTGATATTAAATTGTGCCCAAGATTGGTACAGAGTGAGTGAAGTGTTGGTGTTCCTCTTCTAGGAGTTGGGGAGACTGTCGGGTAGCAGCTTACCAGGAGGTGCGGGTGCAGCTGCTGCCCCAACCAGCCTGCTACCTCCTGTGTCAGGGCTCCACTCTTGCCAATATTGTCCCCGCACATTCTACTTGAGATCAGACCTTACCCGCCACGTGAGAATCCACACAGGGGAGAAGCCCTTCAACTGCCCATATTGTAACCACGCCACCGCACGCAAGTCGAGTCTCAAGAAGCACCTCCTTAGCAAGCACACTCCTGCCATTACCACTAACTTTTGATCTTTAATAGTCAACATTATGGAAAATATTTACAATAAGTCCGCGTTGTGCATTTTGATAATGGTACCTGTATCACGTTACAATGACAGATAATTACATGTATATTACACTTCATGACCACATTACAATGAGTATTTGGATATGTTTTCAGTGATATAAGAATTTATGGAATAAATACATCCCTAGATTTGTAGCCATGCAGTCTAGATTAGGTGAGGCAGGTCTTTTTGGGTAATGGTGTGGACCTTTTGTAAATACTCACCAAGCCTAGTAATACGGAAGCCACACAAATAATAAGCTAAAATATTGGCTTGACAGCTACTCCAGGCTACCTGAGTACTGTTGAAAGTATATTGTTGTACTGTACATTTACAAATATATAATTTTTACAGTTTTTGAAAAAGCAAACCAAGATCTGGTGATATTGTGATACATTTTGTGCAATTCTTCATGACATGTCAACTTTGTACTGTACAGTACTGTGTTTTGTGGCCGATGATGAGCTATGAATTAACAACAATGTTTTTACTGCAAAGTTATAAAAATGTCTGCTGTGAACTGAAATGGCAGATGTTTGATTAATAACAGTACAGTATTTTAAACTAAGAACACCTTGTCACCAGAAAAACAAATATGGGATATAGACATAACATCAAGAAAAGGTGGACACAAATATGAAAGTACAGGCATTATTGTATTGTGTGATATGTGTCAAGGCACCAACATGCAGTGGTTACCTGTTTAAGAGCCTGATTGGAAGTTCTCAGTTAATTGGTGGCTACTGTTGCCTCAAGACTACTGTCACAAAGTAGACCACCTAAAGATTAAAGTAGTAGTCTGTTTCTTTACACAATCTAAGGGAGTCCTTAACCTCCACTGTTCAACCGTATCATCTTACCTCTATGAAATATGTGCCATTTTTTGCATAAAATGTGTGGATAGGTGATAATATCATGATCTGCAGTTTTTTTTAATTATTATCTTAATGCTATGGAGTACAGGGCTGTTATGTACAATAATCCTGCCATCTCCGTATTTTCAATCTCTGTGTATGAACCATGAAAATCAGTCTCCTGAATCCTAAGCCAAAAAACGTTGATGGGTATTGTAAAGTCATCAATGCTTGTTGCTTCAGAGTCATATGATTGGTTTTTAAGATGTGTGCATAGAGTGAGAAATGGGAAAAAGAGTCAGAAAGTTTGTGTCTGGTAGTACTGTACTGTACATACTGTACAATAGACTTGCTGAGAGGAACTCTTCTGGAGCTCTTTCCAAGTTTTGCTTGCAATACATTTAGAACATATAATTGTGCAGCTGTACAGCAACAAATTCAGAATGAACAACACAAAGTTTATACAAATAGACAAGAAGAAGCAAAGGAATTGTACTGTACTGTACTGTACTGTAAAATAATATATGTAGGTATGAAAATTTGAAACTGTGTCTACTTAAGCCTTTAGGGAATGCAGACAATTTAATATGTGCTGTGCAGACAGTGAGGTCTTAACTTTCAACACTCAACATCAGGAAACTTTTATCATCTTATAATATGGGATATCCAGAACTTTTTTAACAGTTGTTCCTAGGGCCCTATGCAAAATTTATAAGACGGGGTATTGATGACAAGCAAGTTGACTTCATATAAAATCTATTTACCTCATTATGGTCAATCTCGTGTTATCTCGTCTCTATATCTATGATTATCCAATATACAGTAGTCTTAAAGTCACAGATGTTCCTTGCTTGTACAACCTCTGTGTCTATTCCCTTCTTATTGTCGGTACAGTAGGTTCTCTTATTAGTGTGTTCTCAATGAGTGATTCACCTTATGTGCGATGAACCCCAAATCAGCACCTTTTATTATCTTATACGCAATAATTTCAACAGAAGGCGTTTTTGTGGCCAAGAGTGGCCCATATCCACAGCCGTTCCCTGAAGAGCATCTAATCCAATTTCCATGTGACACTAGCCGCTCCCTGTGTCCCCAAAAACCACGCTACAAGCCTACAACCAGCCGCTCCCCCGAGACACTCTCACAGACACCACACAATACACACGTACACTTCCACACACACACACACACACACACACACACACACACACACACACACACACACACACACACACACCCACACACCCACACACACACACACACACACACACACACACACACACACACACACACACACACACTGCCAAACACACGTACACTTCTCCACATACACACACCCTGACACACACATGTATATTTCTCCACATACACACACTCTTGTCACTCTATAAATATATTGTTATTACATTGTCAATAGGCGTTAAGGGCCTGGGTGCGAAATTGAGATTGAATGGAGCAGATTGGTCCTTGGTTGCAAGCTTATTTGCAGATGACACTGTATTGCTGACCGAGAATGAAAGGGAGTTACAGAGGGTGGTAGATGAGTTTCAGTCCGTGTGTAAGCGAAGAAAACTGAAGGTGAATGTTGGTAAGAGTAAGGTGATGGTATTTGAGAGGACCAAAACAGAAGTAATTGACTTTGCTACACCCTATAGAGTGGCTGTGCCAACTGGGACGGAATGTGAGATAACTTTAGGGGGTGAGAGGATGGAGGAGGTGAGGGAATTCAAGTATCTGGGAACAGTTTTGTGTAAACATGGAAGTATGGAAGGAGAAATCAGGGAGAGAGCAGTGAGGGGCAGGCAGGTCATAGGATCACTGGGGAGGATAATGAAGGGTAGAAGTATGAGTATGGAAGTGAAAAAGGGACTGAGAAATAGTATAATCTTGCCAAAGCTGACATATACGTTGGAGACATGGACATGGAGTAGGGCTCATCAGTCTAGAATAGGTGCTATGGAAATGAGTTATCTGAGAGGAGCATGTGGACTTACCAGGTGGGATGGAGAAAGTAATGAGAGTGTGTATGAGAGATGTGGTATTAGTGAGAAGGCAATTGGTATTGAGTGTTGAGAGTGAAGCATAATACATTGAGGTGGTTTGGACATGTGGAGAGAATGCAAGGTGTGGAGTTCCTACACCCTACCAACCAATACCTGCCTTCACCATACCAAAGTGGGGGAGGTTGGGGTGGCTGGAGTATAGGGTAGGTTAAGTTTCGCGCGGCGCCCACCAGCTCATGTGATTGTGATGTTTCGGGAGATAGCTTTTTCAACGGCCCCCCTGTCTTCTTCCTTTTTCTTTCTGATTGCTTCATTTCTAGTTTTTCCTTATGTTTTCTCTTATTTTCCACATATTACATAATATTTCTTTGATCTTTTCTATTTCTTCTTGGCTATCGAATTCAAATAAAACACTTCCTAGGCTAGAGTCAGTGTTACTACAGTCAATCTGTTAACCAGTTAGTTCTAGCCCAGGCCTTTCCAGTGTTACCATAGCCATGGCTGTATATAGCCCATGCTGGCCATTATATGGACTGTGAGGAATTATGGTGTTTCTACTCTCGACTGGCTAACAGCTAAGTCGTACAATAACCCAGCAATCATTTAATGGAATGGTATCTCGCAATCTTCATTATGTGTTCAGTTGTGGCTGCCCTTGCTTGACTTTGAAGGGTTTAAGGATGAAGTGAATGAGATCAACATTGAATGCAGTGCTAGTGGAAGTGGTGGAGGGTGAGCGTAGTAGTGGTGTGGTGACGACTGGCGAATGAGGGTAGTGGCGCGACCCTGTTATACTGTCACAGCCACCTTGGAACGCCATCTCACACTTTCAGTGTGCTTTTGTACTGCTATTTCTTTGGTAACAACTTATATTCATTACTACTGTGACTCATAATCAAATCACACTTACCAAATACTGTACTGTACCCTGCATATTGGCATATAACATCTCTGTAAACTGTCAATTTGAGGCAGTGGCCTCCCATAAGTAATTATCCCCATATAAACATGTATTCAGACAAAGCGTTTTCCCTATAAGCGAGCCCCTCTGTCGCCCAAATAGGCACGCATAATGCGAACCTACTGTACATCTTTTTGGAAGGCTAAATATCTTGATATTATCTAATACAATACAGCTATGCAAACAAGACAAATACCAGACCATACAGGGCTGTGGTTTTATGATGTTACAAGAAAATGAAAAAATAAAAGGAGACGAACAATAAAACTGAAAAACCCTAACAACAGAGTGAGTACATATACGCCAATGGGGACTAAGACCTCACAGTGGAATGGACAGAACACACATACGGGATATGACAGGGTGTGCAGGGAAAATTAGGAAGGGAAGAGGTTAGGAAAGCAATTGGAAAGTTTAAGATGGGAAAGGCCCAGGGGTGGATGGGATAACTGCAGAAATGTTGAAGTGTGGGGGGGGGGGGGGGAGGTTGTGATGGAGTTTATGTTGTTTATATACACATTGGCTTGGAGGCAGGGAGATGTACCAGAGGATTGGAGTAAAGCCATATTTGTGCCTTTGTATAAGGGAAAGTGGAGTAGGGATGAGCATGGTAGCTATAGGGGAATAAGCCTTCTTAGTGTACTGGGGAAGGTGTATGGGTAGGTCCTAACTGAAAGACTGATTGAAGTAACGGAATAAAGTTAGTGAGGGGCAGGGAGGGTTCAGAAAGGGTAGAGGATGTGTGGACCAGATATTTGCATTAAAATCAATAGTGGAGAAATATATTGGGAAGAGTAGGAAGTTGTATGCTGCCTTCATGAACTTGGAGATGCATATGACAGGTTGATAGGAGAGCTATGACAGAAGGGTTGAGGATTTATGGTGTTTGCTGAAAGGCATTGAGGCTTTTTATGCAGAGGCAACAGCATGTGTGCAGATAGAGGGTGATCTAAGTGAGAGTTTTAATATTAGTGTAGGGCTGAGACAAGGGTATGTTATGTCACCATGGCTGTTCAATATATATATGGATGGACCTTACTGAGTGGGAGTACCAACTAGGACTAAATGTGAGATACCTCTAGGGGGTGAGATGATGGAGGAGGTGAAGGAGTTTAAGTACTTGGGAACAGTTCTGTGTAAGCATGGAAGTATGGAAGGAGAAATTTGGGAGAGAGCAGTGAGGGGTAAACAGGTCATAGGATCACTGGGGGGGATTATGAAGGGTAGAAGTGTGAGTCTGGAAGTGAAAAGGGGACTAAGAAATACCTGTAGTATAATCCTGCTAACATAGACATATGCGTCAGAGACATGGAGATGGAGTAGAGCTCATCAGTCTAGAATAGGTACAGTGGGAATGAGTTACTTGAGAGGAGCATGTGGAATTACCAGGTGGGATGGAGAAAGTAATGAGAGATGTGGTATGAGTGAGAAGGCAATTGGTATTGAGTGTCGGGTGGTTGAGACTTGAGAGGGTGAAGCATAATACATTGAGGTGGTGTGGACATTTGGAGAGAATGCAAGTTGAGGAGTTTGTAAAGAATGTGAATGGAAGTGAAGTTGTGGCACCTGGTGTGAGAGGCAGACCTCCTGTTAGTTGGGAGAGAAATATGAGGGGCAGAGGAGGGCTGGCCCAAGTGTTAAGTGTTGAAACAGGGAAAATTGGAGACTCTTCTGCCATGCCCACCCCCTTCGGGCAGAGGAGTGCTGGACCAAGTAAGGAGGGAGTGTTGGAACAGGGAAAACTGGAGACACTTCTGCCGTGGCCACCCCCTTGGGGGGAGTTCCCTGAAGGAATGAGGCGTCAGAGCTATAGATAGAAAGATAAACATATGGGATACAAGGCAACTTGGGCCAAGGTGACATATGTAGACAGACACATATTTAGGTTACACACACATGGGACACATACCAGAAATATCCATAAACACTTGAAAATTACTGTACTAATGACCCATTGTTTTTTTTATCCCTGTTTGGAAAATCATCACTGTCCAAATTTTCTATTCTCCTTAGTCCTTAAACATTTTCTCCTTTGAATGGAAGCTGTCATTCATTCATTATCTCACCCATGTTCCTCACTTCTTCAAATATTATCTTTCAGTTTTAGTCTTGGTATCCTGATCTTTTATTTTTATTTTGCCATTAATAATTTTATAAAAACAATTTTGGGCTTCTCTGGCCTCAGATTTCCTTTGGTGTGTTCTTTCACATTCAACTTTAAATAATTTCAATTTCTGTACCACTCTCCCTGAGAATTTTGGTACATATCGAGTTATTGTACAAATTGTCATCATTATTACTTTTCTTGTAATTAGTCCATCGTGCAAACTTAGTCATTCATAGGTATAGTACAGTACAGTACAGGACTTCGACTCTCAGTCCTTTTGGCATAATAAGCAGAAGAAATGACTGTCGGTAAAACAGGAGGGTGAGTGTAAAAAAAGAAGAAAGATTTTATCTTCAAGTGACCTTCCAAAAGTTCTAAGAAAACTAAAGATAAATTGAACAAATATAAAAAAGTTTGTTTTTTTATGGTATCCTGAAACTATTCATCATTTATAATGTTAACATGATATTGTTTTGGGTTTATAGTATAATATGTGTGGCTATTGAGACATACAGTAAAGTACTTAATAAATGATAAACAAGTGTTCTATAAGACAAGTTAGTGTAGTTTGTTAAGAAATTATTACCTGCAACTAAGTAGTGTTTTGCACATGGAAGATGTTGAAGACATGGCTACCGTAGCCATAAATATAAATTGTGCCGCACTATACTAGCTATCGTTCAAGGTGTAAGTGATAAATGTATATTGTAGACAGTACATATGCAGGATTCAAATGTAACCTTTTCAACATGACATGGTCTCAATAGTGTTAATGAAAACATTACTGTACCTGGCATCAGACTAAAGTAAGATAGAGTAGACAGGACACTCTCAGTCAATAATTGTTAGGTAACCATGGATGGATAAAGTTTAGTTAATACACAATGTCCTTTTTATATGATGTTTTATGGTACCAGTAAATACACAATGTATGTGTTGTGTTTAGTAACATTCCAATGGGTGGGAGGCATGGGACTGTGGCCCACTTCCCACGTACATGTACTCTATATTCTGTCCTTAAAAATTATAGAAATATCAACAGTATGCTGTATACCAGTACAGTACTCTGTTCACCAGAATTTCATTACTGGGAATACTGTAGTACAGCATAAAGTACATATTATGCACTATTTTACATAATAGAAATGTAAACATTTAATTTGTGACATGACCTTTTTGCTAAGGTCATCAAAGTTTTGCCCCCCTTGCAAGTTTCAAGTTACAGTATGTCATTGTGGGTAAATATTACAGTAAAATTCCACCATGTAATCCCTCATCATCCTTCTTAGGTTGTTTTGTAATTACAAATTGTGACTGTGCAGTACACACCCATTGCAGTCTTTTGATAGCAGCTCAAAACTATAAATCCCATTATGGTACAGTACTGTACTAGCATCATACTGAAGAGATTTTCTAAAAAAATGAGTAAAATGTATTAATTTAAATACAGATGAAATTAATATAATATCATCTGATTCATTCAACCTATCATTTCATACTTGTCTAATCTTATGCAATGTGAATTTTTAGTGTATATATTTGCCGGACATTGTCATGTGCAGTAAAATAAATTTTAAATACTATAATACTGTTCTTGAATGAGATATTTATTATTAATTTTTAGGTAACAGTCAATGTGCATCCAATATATCAGTAACAAACATGCCATACTAAGCAAGTCAAAAAAGTTTATTAGTTATACATGTATTACTGTACAGTACTGTATATATACTGTATTATCTTCCATGGTAGCTATTTCAAGTCACAGTAATACTGTTGGATTATAATCACTTCAAGGTGTAGTTGCCTTTACTTCCTTGATGACTTCTTAGTGTAATAAAATCTCTCCCTCTGATATATGAATCCTGATCCATAATAAATCATTAATTAATTTACTGTACTTGCCAGTCTATACTTTGAGTGCAATTCACAACTAATGCTTTGTGAACCAATGAAATTTAACAACTTAGATATTTACAATACAATGAAACAGTGCAATAAAATAAGTACAGTCCAGACTCACAGTGTCCTAGTACAGTACTATATATGAACTAAATACTATGCACTGCATAATGCAAATTCAATTCACATATTGTTAACTCAAGAACATAGTTGATATGAAAAAACCACAGCTCTGGCACCTCTAGTGCTGTGGGTTGGTAGATTCATAATTTATAGTTCACATCCCGAGCTGACACTGAATATTCAGTATAGTGGGAATGCTGTTTTTGCCTTAGAATCGGACAGCTGCATTGCATACTCTGAAATTCACCACACATTACCTGGCTCATAAATTGGCAGGAGACCTTGCATATTGTGAACTCTTATAAAGTGGGTCTGGACTGTACCAGACCATATCGGGCATTTGGTACCATACATTACAAGAAACTGTACAAATTAAAAGGAAAACTTGTAACGGACAAAAGAATAGCAAAACATAAGAGTGATTACATGTACAGTAGACACTATGGGCATTGGCAACATGGACAATAGGGGTTAAGATGTTACAATGGAAAGGACACAGTTCATAGATACACATACCTGGGATTCTCAGCACAAATCAGTAGATAAGGTCAATCGGGGCCAAGGTGATGACATATGGGGATAGACACACAACTGGAAATATACACAATTTGCTATATATTGGATGAAGAATGAAGTTGCTTAGCTCTGTAACCATGGGGGAACACCAGGTAGTGCAATGGTAATGTCTTCACATCACGTCAGATTGGCCAATGTTTGAGATTCATTGTTGTATGAACACTGGGTGGGAAGGAGTAGTGCCCCTATTGAATCTAGTTCTTTGGGACATTTCAGTTTTCTCATAACAATCACTATATTGAAACAAGAGTGAGGCATCATCCATAAATAGATGAAATATTAGAATTTTTATGATGCCCACCTATTATCAAAATTGTTACAAGCAGACTCCCCTTCCCTCTTCACTATCGTCACCTTGCTTTTATTGTACTGTACCTTCACAGTGACTAGAATATTTCTGGTTTCTTTTTAACCACATATACTTTTCAGTCTTCACAAATACTCTGTAGTATTTTAGTACAGTATCCATGGTACTTATTGCCATCACACAGTTCTATAGTCACCTTCAGTACAGAATATTGTTCTGTTTTAAGTCAAAATTTTATGCTACACTTTTAATGATCATCTTTGGTTAAGTATTGATATTTAAATTTGATATGAAAAACTAGTCATTTTTATAAATTGATCCTTTGAGCTTTCTGATACATACAGCAATTTGCTGTTGGTGGTATTGATTAGAGATTGGAGACAGACCTGTCACATTTGCCATTTTGGTGTATACAGAATGCTGCACATGCTGCTACAGCTAATGATAATATGCTGTGATACTTATAAAGGTTGCTTGGAAAAATATAGTGTTGTACCTACTTTCATATAAACATCACTACATTACTTTACACTGATGAAGAAATGGTATAAATGCATTTTGCTGACAAAGCCCTTGCAAGTTATTTAGCTTACTGAGGGAACACACACAAGGCCTGCTTGCAGTGACAATTTAGTCTCAAACCTGGATCATTGGGATGGGAGATGAGACTACCACTGCACCAATCCAGTTCCCTTGTAATATTCTAAGTGAAGAAGTGTGCTGCAGATTCACCAAAATGGCAGAGGTTATTAGTCTGTTTCTTCTGGGTTTTTAGTAATACAGTACTATAGTGAGAAAGAAAAAGTGAAGATGAGTCTCGCTGTTTTAGGATGGAGGAGATGAGACTGGAGGTGTGGTGGTTTGTGTTGCACCAGCCGGTCCAGCTGCCCTACCTGGCCCCACCCCAGCCCCAGCCCCAGCCCCAGCCCGGCTTCCCGGCGGCATTGTTCACCAGTGCCCCATGTGCCTCCGCAGGTTTGGTCTTAAGTCTGACCTCCGCCGCCACATTCGAACTCA
Source organism: Petrolisthes cinctipes (assembly GCA_033782935.1). Lineage (NCBI taxonomy): Eukaryota > Metazoa > Arthropoda > Malacostraca > Decapoda > Porcellanidae > Petrolisthes > Petrolisthes cinctipes. The sequence goes on along the minus strand of JAWQEG010000141.1, from coordinate 93,095 downwards.
TACTGGGGAGAAACCTTTTGCATGTTTTCTCTGCAACTTTCGGACAGCACTGAAGGGAAACTTAAAAAGACACATGTTAAGGTTTCATCATCAGGATCTGGCCAGTCAGGCCTGTGGTAGTGGAATGGTCAACCTCTGAAGTTGGTTTCATTGTATTGTTTCATTCTAGTGGAGGGTAAATGTTTACAGCCAATATCAGTTGATTTCATCTGATTGGCTGTTGTGCGACTGATAATTCCCAAGACACAGTTACTTTACAGTATCATATGTGGGCATTTTGCTACTATCAATTACAGAAAACCAAGTATGTCACTGCATTATTTCATCCCATAACATCAATCAGAAATACAAACAAAATTGTAAAAAGTGCAATTGTAATATCAAAGATATCATATCACCATCAGTCTATTGTCTGATACTTTGAAGTACATGTAGATATTTATTTCTAAATAATGTATTGTAAAAACCAAGTGGCTTTGTAGTTGTAATATTTTTTTGTACTGGATATAGAATATTGTTTGCCACAATAGAAATTTGTAGATATATGAGCAAATTTTTGTGATAATAAAACCTAGATCTGAGCCTGAATCTTTTTTTCATCCTCTCTTCTTTGGTAACATTTCACACCTTCCGTGTTACAGCTTAGAAAGATTATACATTTTATGTGCAGTAGAAGTCACTGCATAATTTTGGTTATGTAAAAAGTACCATCATCTTTTGGTATCGTATGAAACTACAGTCAACTTTTGGTTTTGTAAAAAGGTACCATCAGCCCTTCTGTGTTACATGACAATTCATGGTGAGAAAGAGACGAGAAATTGAGTAACTATGCGCACGCACAGCCGCCAAAGGATTAACGGTGTTTCTCTCCGTTCCGTAGGGTGGCCCAGAGCAGGCCATGCCAGCCGGGCTGGTGGTGAGCGAGAGCAGTGGCAGCCGGCAGTGTCCTTACTGTCCCCGCACATTCCCCTTCCCCAGCTACCTACAACGCCACATCACACTTCACACGGGCGAGAAACCTTTCCGATGTCACTCCTGCTACAGCGGCTTCACTCGTCGCAGTCACCTCAAAGCCCACATGAGAAGGAAACATGGACCCTCGCACCAGACTTCAACCCCCTCTCACGCAAACTCACTCCCTTCACACCAGACATCATCTTCACGGACATCTCGAGGTCCACAAGCAATAATGAGTGCTGCTGCTGTTCCATCACACTCCTCCACAATTCATCACCCACCAGAAACAGGCCAGCAACTGCCGGGACCTCCTCCTGATCTGTCGTCCAGACCCACTAGTTTTGATTATACACCCTAATTTTCAGTGTTTTGCGTTGCATACCTTATTATCTGTAATGCAAATTTGTCATTTGTTTTTGGATTTCAATGTAAAATTCTCATGATATATAAACTTATGAGTGATATGAGTGTTTGGAGATGGTTTGCACCTACACAAACTACAAAATAATTGTCAATCTCTTTTTATTTCTCCATTTCCATGTTTGTTTTTTTTTTATGTTCCAACACTGGACATAGGTACAGCCGGCAGCATAAATTCGCGTCCATCTCATGTACTTAAGATTGCTAATATGACCAGAGTGTTGCATTCTGAACCAGTTTACAGTCCATCAACATACGTAATTTACCATTTGAGAAGTATATCTGTTATCTCTGCATTAAAATTGTATTACAACATCACTATGGCTAACATACACGCAGGAGGAAACGAAGCGTACTTATGCTGCCGACTGTACAGCATTATATTAGTGAATTGAATTGTATGTATCTTTTTATTTGTCCATTTTCTAGTTCCGTCCTTGTACCAGGTGACCTGTGTGGCCTGGTACTATTTCTTTTCTTGCTGTATCAGATTGATATGAATTATATCATTTTATAGTATTTGTCCATTTCCTCATACCATCTTAGTACTAAATACCCTATATGACATGGTACAATACTAGTTGTTGTGCATTATTGAAGTGAATTACTGTATATGAGTTCCAGTCTTTGTCACTTGGTATTATATAATATATACAGTACTTGTATTTGTCACTGGTATTATGTACTTATGTTTTTACATGAAACTGTTTTAACTTTGAGCAATAATTTATGTATCAAGTTCAGACATTATAAGAGAAGTCATGTTCTGAGAAAAGTGTACATTATGACTGGTATCGTGGCTTCATTCACAAACACAATAAAAAGCCATCGTATCAGTCACACTCATCACCAAACTATTGAGTTTCTTACTTTCCTTGTGTATAATTCACAGTATGATACCCTTGTGATAATAATAATAATGATTATGATGTATAAATATTTGCTTAGTGGTAAAATATACATGACATGCAGGGATTACAAACAAATTACCTGAACTGTAATGCTCTGTAAATACAATGTTACTTTATCCAGTGTGTTTTTTAACAGGGAAATAACACTACCTAAAATTAATTTAATATACTAGCTCCTTATCCCACTTTAAGATGTCAAAACTTTTTCTCCAGCCTGCGTCAATGGATAAGAATACGATGTATGGTCAAGAGCATGAATCTTTACTTTTAATAGGAAGACGATGTTAAAGTGGAAAACAACGTTTGTGTTGCTGTTGATATGTGCTGCATTAGGATTGTCAGTGTTGCTAAGTTAATTCTGAAAAACTTGATAACTAAAGTAATAGTGAAAGGAGAACAGATCCATAAGATGATACAGGTACTGGTAGATGAAGAGCAAAGATACAGATCATTAACTCTTAGACACTGAAGATGTCCCTGTGATATTTTATACGTCTGGCATTAATCCAAGTAAATTTGGAAGGGTACTGCTGAATGGGAGTGAGGTATAAAAACTGGATGAATGAATATTAATGAGGTGTACAAGGGAAGGAGATGGATTCAATACTGTACTGTAAATCTAACTGAAAAATAAAAAGGAATATTGACTCCCTACAACTGCTGTAGGTCAATGTAAGAAGAAATTACAAATATTGTTATTGTTAGAAAAAGAGCTTTTGTTGTACAGTACTTGAAAGCAGTTTATATCATTCTTTGGAAAGAAGATTATGATACCGAGATGTTTACAAAACTGTGCTATTTTACCATGTCCCTCTTAAAATGCATCTTAAAACATTGAATATAACATTCTATGGTTTAATTATGTAAAAGACTATGATATACTTAATACACAATAATGTGTGAATAACTCCCCTCAGATAATGATACCCAACAATGTGTGAGCCACAATATCCTAGCTGATATCACCACCCAGCCCAACTCTTCACCAGTACCCCAGTCTCTACTCCCAGCTCACCTTTTCTCCCCCCCTCCCACTTAGGTGATGAGTGGCGGCGGTGGAACAGCCTTGGGGACTAGCCTGGGAGGGAGCCAATACCCAATCGAAGCAGTCAGGGTACCAGACGATTATCGACGCTTCATCTGCCCACTCTGTCCTTACAAGACACCAAGGAAAGACCTACTGGAGGGACACGTCCGCACCCACACTGGTGATAAGCCCTTCTCCTGCCCCTTCTGCCCCTATCAGTCAGCAGATCGCAGCAACCTACGTCGCCACCGTCTTAAGAATCACCCGGACCCCAACAAGCATTCCAACCATCAGTCACAACCATCGTCACAACCATGGCACTTCTGAGATGTACCTTCAACCTCACCAGTCTCTGTGATGGACTTTCCTATGATGAATTGCTTGTAAAGATATGTTGTACAGTACATGAAAGGAAGATGTATAGATAAGAAAGGAAACCATGTATAGCATTTGTATTTTCTGTCTGAAAAATATTTAGGATTGCTAAATTTTATACTACTGTACAGTACTGTATATATAAATACTCTAATGTTTCAATTTTTGTATTATTATTTAACTCGAATATTAAAGAGGAAACTATGATTTATTGATTACAGTACATTGTAAGAATTTAATAGATGAGACATGAACAATACATTGAGTAACAATGTAGATGGGAGACATTCCTGCCATTATCACCACATTCAGGAGTTTCCAGGAGAACTAGTAACATGTTGAATAATATAAATGAAAGAAGAATGTGAAGTCATATTTCATTAGATGTTTGAGTTTGAATAAAAAGTTTTTTTTATTATTAACTGGTGAAAAATTATACTGTATTGCCCAGTGAGATAAACCTCTGTATTACTAAATAGTAAATAAAATTGTAAGCTGATATCTTTAAATATCCTTTTGTAAAATATTGCTCAGTTCTGAAGCAAGACATGCAACCTGTGTTACATGTATGAATTGATTCATTCTGTGGAAATTTGGATACTTCAGGTAAAGTATGACTCTGTTTCCTGTCAAATAGTTTTTAAAATAATTATGTTTCCGTAAACTAGGCACCAACGATCACAATTAACTGTGCACAACATTCCAGATTGGTGAAGGAGGTGAAGAGGACGGTGGTGGTGGTGGAGGGGGCCCCAAGCGACAGTATACTTGTCCACTCTGTCCAAAGGCCTTCCTCTTTCCCTCACACCTGGAGAGACACGTGAGGACACACACTGGAGAACGCACTTTCGCCTGTCCGTATTGCCCTCACCGGGCTTCCCGCAAGGATCATCTTGATGTACACCTCCGCACTCATTCTGGGGAGAAGCCCTTTGCCTGTCCACACTGTCCTTTTAGGACTGCCTTCAGGAGCAGTCTTGATGGACATCTAAGGACACACTCTAATTAAAATGCACACAACCTATGACAATTATTGCCCAGGACACACCATCACACTGAGGCTATTTAATGGAGTACAGTACCTTACTCTTTGGTTTGGCAATGATGATTACTGATAAAATGGCACTGTTTAGTATCAAAGGAGCCATCATACCAGTGAACATCATGTAGACCTTCATAAAGCTCAAAGACATACCACTTTCATTGTGGTACTGTACTTGTGAAACAGATTCATAATACTGTATACCACCATCAGGTCACCAAGGCAGACTTAAGTAACAAAACTCAAATAAGGAATGAAGGGAGATGCTGACAAGATATCAACTCATCCTCTTTTATGGACTAGCATTCTAAAACACACACACACAAATTATATTCTAGAAACAAATATTATACAAATTAAGTGAAGATAACACGCTGGTATAATAAAGTACAGAGTGAACATAAATTCCTTCCCTGATTATGAACAATCATAATTTAAAACTTAACTAAATATAAACATGAATGTTTGGCATTACATAGATCATTTCATAGATTTTTTTTTTCTTTACAAGTGGTGATACAGACCCCTGTAGCAAAATGGCACCACTGAAGTAAAAAAAAACTGTGCTTTGTAATATCATGAAACAAGAATGCCAGTTACAGTTCAGTGAAGGTTCAGAAATGAATAATGACATGATCTTCCAGATGTTAAGACTATCAAAGGTTGGTATGCAAAGTTTAAAGTGGCCTTGTTTGTTTGTATTATGTAGTATGTGAGGACAACCCACACCACCCAGCAGTAGGCCAACTTCAATATCTGTCAGTCAGGATTCCTGTATACTGTACTGTAAGAAGAGCATAAAAAAGTTGACAAAAAAGTGATAAGACTCCCGAAGGACAACAGACAAGGCACACAGTTACCTGGCCCTTTTCAGGAGAGGGAAAATACAGGTATAGAAATCTGAAAATGACAGTAGGTGGCCAGAATAAGGGGAACAGATAAGAAGACATTACAATGGGGGCAGAGTCGGGTGAATCTCTGGACATGCGACAGGAATGGGGAAGTTGGGTGTGGCCAATCTGAAGACGGGCATCCATCTTCTCTTTTCTGGAAAGTATCACTTGACCAGGAACCCAGCAGAAGTGGATGGATTTCCTGTGAGCAACAAGATAAGACAGGTAGTCCTGAAGAGCTCGGATCAAAGGGCAAGGTCCATTAAATTTGGACAATACTGTACTGTAGTTGAGGGACAGTACTGGAATCTGAGAAGAGAGCAAATGACAGCTGAATACAACTGTTCGACCAGACAACTTGAGGAACTTCAACAACAACAACAACAACTAGACCAGAATCCAATAACTCCGCTGAAAGGACACAAGCTTCAGGAGGAAGTTGGGCAGTGAAGATTCAATTTGGGAACAGCACTGCAAAGCCAGACCCATCTGATGTCTTGGTGCAACACTCATGGGCAGGGTGGGTGGAATCACAGGTTTAGCCCTTCATCAACTCTCTTTCTCTTAGTGATTCACTTCAGCCTCTCTCTCTTTGCTACAAAGTTGCATCACTATCTGTTCTGTTGTTTTTATACAAGACGTTGCTGTTCTGAACTATTAACCCAGTGTATGCTTCCTCATCTCGATTTTCCAATGAAAGAGTAAACTGATACATTCAGGCATTCATTACACACAATTGGTGAATTATGGAACACTTTACCTTCATCCACCTTTTCTTCTTACTACAACATAAGCTCCTTCAAACACAATGTGTCTAGGCATCTTGAATTAAATTAGTAATGATTTTGGACTTCCCCAGTAAGCATTCTTTTGTCTTTAGTCCTCACTTTTCCAAATACAGTCTGTAAAAACAAAACATGTTTGCAGCTAGCATACTGGTAGGTTTTGTGTACTGTAATATATATTTGAAATCAGGGAAAGACTTTAATATGCTCACCTTCATACCTGTACAGTTTTAATATTTAAATACTATCAGTCAAAGTCCATAGATATGCTTTTCTTCAATAAAAAAAATCTTAACTTCACTGTCACTGTGATACTCTCTCCATTTTCTTTATACAAATGATAAATTACCATAAGCCAATTTTATGGCATGATACTAAGCACAGTAATCAATAATAACTTAATGTCAAGAAAACTTTTGGGTGCCAAGATTTTCCCTGACTTTGTCAAGGATCAAGGTTCTGGTATCAGTTCTTGTGTATTATGCAAGACTTATGCCACTCATTATGGGACGACACAATCCAAACCAATTTGTTACAAAATTGGTACCAGATATACTGTACTTTGGTCATTAAAGTAAAATAAACTACAGTAAGCCCTTACTTAGTAATGTATGACTTTATATTTATTGTGATGGATCACAAAAACCTCACTAAATGTATGGGACTGATGGAGTGAGTGTAGAATGAATGAGAATGATCATTTCATGTTACACCATTGGTTTACTGTTCAATAATTCACTTATTAATCAAAAGGTACTACAATGTCTGCAAACTGTACTTCTTAACTTTTACATATGTATTCCAAGTTTAATAAACCCAAAGTACATCCCGTGTAATTATGCCACCAATGTCAGAGAGGGAAATACAGTATAATAAAACTTTAAATAGATATTGAGAACAAGGATGCTAATTTATCATTCATGAGTATTTTCTAGCAAAGCTGTTAAAGCTACAATTATGAGTTGTAAGAGCAGGTAATACTGACGGAGAAGACCTGGGGCTTTATTCTTGTCTCATATTAAAGAAGGTTAGTTAAGTTCATCAGGATTTTGGCTCTAAGACTTGGTTCATACAGATCAGATAACTGTACCATGCTTAAAATTTTGTTTCAGCAAACAAATTTTTTTTTATACAACATTATTGTACAGTACTTGAAATATAGCATTAGCTTTCTGTGTAAATTTCAGACAATATAATTTTTAGCAGACTGACCAACATACTGCTGTACAATATTGAGCTTTTCCCAAGTAAAGTTTTGGGTCGTGAATTTATTCTACTTCCCAAGTGACTGGAATAATTAGGTTACAGAATATTTTAGGGTTGGAGAGTATATGTTTTAGGCTAATATGCCAGTCTTGTATAGAGAGTAATAAAAAAAATTGTTGCAGCTTCATTCTAGCCAAGTGGTTTCACCCTGAGATATATATGCCTGAATGATCTTTGACTTTTTCATTTGGATGGCAGGGGTTTCTATGTTGAGGACAATTGTCTGCCATTACCCAAAATAATGGGTAAATTAAGAATAATAAAGAGAATCTAGCACCAGGTCAGAATTGTCTGTTGCCACTAAGATGACAGAAGAAAATGTACTGTTTTATGAAAACATTAACCATAATAGTTAAAAGATGTTAGCCATCCCACTGTTGAGGGTTATAACTGTGATGATATTAAACTCTTAAGTGAATCAATTTTTCAGTGATACCGGTATGTCACACTGTCTTATGGAAACTATCCTAACCTTCACGGTGGAGTTTCTCATTATTCCTCCAATCCATGAGTCTGTTTAGCTACTTGTGCAATGTAATATTTTATCATAAGTAATCTTAATCCATGTAAGCCTATATCATTTGCAGAACAGTCATGTATCACTTTTCTTGTACCAATGACTAAGTAAGTTAGTGGTGTCTTAAGTTTTCAAAACCTATAAATCATATTGTTCACTTAAATTACAGTATCTAGGAACTTCACAGTCTGTCATCCCTTACCAGAATTTGACCTAAATTTCTTTGGACTTAATGCATAAACCCGTAGCCAGCTTCGTCATAATATGCCTTTGATAAACAACCCTATAGAATATCAGATTTTATGCAAATGAGTCATTTTAAGTTCATAAAAACATACTGTACTGTAAAACATAACTGTGTTCACCATACTGGCATAAAATTACTGCAATAAGTTCCTACAAGATAACTATACTGTACTGTACAGTATTCCATCACCTGCAGTTGGTTTGGGTTTTGAAGCCAAACTGAAGCCCTTACACAGTTCTGAAATCAAATTCAAAGTTGGATACTATAAAAATACTGTAAAAGTTCTGAAGCTAAAGCTAAAACCATCACCTTCAAATCCTGTCTTCATGAAGCACAAGCTACGGTTTTGGCCCCAAGTCTGAAGCCCTACGGTAATCATCTGTAATCCTCTGGATTTTTTCATTATTTATATGTTGGAATAATTTTGGCCATGTGTTGTTCTCATTTACATGAAGGGGACTGCATTAATGTTGGCAAATTGGAACTTTAGATTTCACATACTGTACCTGTAAATGCAATATTGCTTAGTCAATTGAGAATTAACTGGTAATTTTTAGCATCAAATCAACTTCTCTATAGCATTGGTAAATGGCCTTAATGTAGGTTACAGTACACCCTCATTGTACAATGGGGTTATGGGAGTTAATTGTACTACAGTATGTGTCTGTGTATGTAGAGATCTTGGCCCAATGGAAATACAGTAGAGGATAAGTTATGAGTAATGAATCTGTGTACAGTATACAGAAATCTTGATCCAACTGGAAATATAGGTTTAGAGGCACACTTCCTATGGTATGCAGTATTTTATACTTGTGCACATGTTCTGACAATCAGTTTACTGTGTAACTGAAATGCCACCACAACAAGTATACTGAGGGAGGTATATAAGTTTTCAGCATATAAGTGAATCCCTTTATGTAGCAATGCATACTGAGGGTTTCCTGTACTGTACTGTGATGTACTCAATAAGCCAGCAGTATATCGATGTGAGACTAGGATAAGATACATATACTATACAATCAGAGCAGGGAACAATTTATCTATACACTTAATGAAAGTCAAGGTATGAATATTAATGAAGTAACTTGTATTTACAATTTTCAGCACAGTTAAGGCAACTGATTCTTCCAACTAGGCCTATGCCAAAAAACAGCAGTTATAGTTTTGTAGCAAAGTTTGGAGTTTTGCCAACAAAATTATATCTACTTCACCATAACTTGTACCTGAGGGAGTTACTAATAGCCTCCTTGGTTTCCAGTTAAGTATTCAGCTACATTGTTCCGAGACTACATGTATACTGTAAGTCTTCTTAAAGACCCCCGTGATGTAGTCAGAAAATTGGAGGTTAGTGAGTCCTCCAAACATTGCCATGAAACACCACCTACATTGCAGTAGCTTGTTTTGTGGCATAGTCCAGAGGAATCAGAAGCCACCTGGTCTCTTACATGATCACAGGGTCCCTTAAAGTGGGTGTCAATCAAGCACATTTTGCTCCATCCTCCAAGTAGGCTACTGTAGTTCTTGGAGGAATAGACGACACCCACAAGTCTAAACAGGGTAGGTCTAGCCCAAGAATGGAGGATGAAGGAAATTGGTACTTATGTGATGGTTCCCCTAAATTGTCCATGACAAGGTTATCCCCCGTGATCAAGTCTGGTGTTCATATACCATATACAGCCATTGTTCACTCTTCCAGTTTCTTGATGTAGAAGGGGTCGAGGGTTTGGGTACCAATACATAAAGAGTTAATATGAATGTGACAATTCCCTGAGAGCTTTTGTTGATGCTTGACTACAGTACATACAAGGATTATCAACACATGCACAATTGATTTCTAACTAAGGAAAAAATTTGTGCAATTGCAACAACCATGACAGTCCCTTACATAGAAGACTTTAAGATTTTTTTTTTTAATACCAATCCAGGTCGGAACATAATTGTACTGTATTCGTAAATGCAGTGAAGCTCTGCTCACAACAATAAGTATAGCAGTTACAATGTAGAATTGTTAGAGAGGCAGAGATGACTTGGTTCATATATATCACTCTTTCTTACAACTTCCTCAAGCATCTGCTCAATTAATGTTCTCTCATTATTCCCAAACTTTCAGTCAGTATGTTGATAATATAGAGTAAATATGATAATGTTTATGGTGTCTGACAAGGAGTGCAATAATGGTCTAAGTCTTGTTACCTCTTCAGTTTGACAATGAACTCGAGATTCAATATACCCTAATTGAAACATATTATAATAGAGCTCTTCTGCTTTATAAAAAGCCTGAAGAATCATCAAAACTTCACTGACATTGAAACGTTATATATCAGAAGACAGTACATTATAAACAATGGGCACTGACATACATATAATATGAATAAAGGGAATGCTTCACAATGGAATGGACACAATCCATAAAACTAAACTTACTGGTTCAAAGTACAGTAATCATAAAAAATTTACAAATTTGCTTTTATTGTAAATAAGTTGTGTTGTAGCACCACAGTTTACCAGTCTACTGTCAATGCTAGTAGAATTGACAAGGTTGGTACAGCCACATTAACCCCTAATGACCTTGTTTCATTATGTGTGCCAGTTCCCATTTTACTGTATTTGTCCATTTCCTTGTACAGCAATGTTTTACTCCAAATACTGTACATATATGGCCGAGTTATTGCATTACAGTACAGTATTGAATTGAATTGAATTGCTTTGAAAGGAAAGTCATGATAAATGTGTAGAGTTACAGTTTTGGGTTTCTCCTGTGTCACTTACAACTTTCATAGAATTCTTTTTTGTACAGCATTTTGTGTATGTGTACAAGACTTGCAGTTTTTACACCAACAAATTGGTCTCCAGAATGTAATTGTGATATTATGGATCTGAATACTTACCATCAGATTGGAGAGACAACCAGACATTTGACCAAGATGGTATTCACCACAAACAAACATTATTATCAATACTGTACCACATTTCCCTTTGATACGAGGGTCGGGGACTCGATGGAAAAATGAATTCAGAAACTACAACAAGGGACAGAATACCAAGTGAAATGGGTTACACACATTCAAAGAAACATCATAATTATGATCATACTGGTTATTCCTTTCAACTATTCAGTGTACAACTCACATTGATAATCCGTTAAGAGACTGATAGAATAAACAATAGGTTAAGAACCATATGCAATGTTATTCATGGGCTGGGCAGTGACAGTGTATTGGACATTGCCTTGCAGTTGGTTGTAAAGCCTATTTCATAATGGTGTAATAATAATCTTTAATCAATTCTCAACCAGAAAAACAATTTTATCTGCATATACTCACATTCTCACTATAATTACGTTGATCATTTAATCTAAAAAAAGGGAAAAAATTTACTTACTGGAATCACTATGAAATACTTTAATACTGAAAATGAAAATAAGAGTACAAATGACCATACATAATATTATAAAATAATTTATGATTTTCTGATACATTTCAGAACACTGCTTCATTCACCCAATATTGTCCATTAGTACTGTAGTTTTTTTTACTGTGATTGCTTTCATAAAAACGCTATTATCTGTTTTTATTTTTCTAGTCAGTGTTAAATGTTCACAGCCACCATCATAACTAACTGAAGTATGACCCTGTGGATTGTCAGCTTCAACAACTAATGGGTACAATAGACAACTCTATGAATATGTTAGAGACAAAAAGAAATTGCCAAATCTCTAAATGTGCCAGAATACAGCACCTGTTTTTAGAGAGGGAAACTGTTTCATGTCATTGCTTAGAGTAATCAGTGGCTACATTTACCAACACATTCTTGACCACTTTCAGCTGTCAGTATTTACCATTAACTAGAAAATAAAAGCAGTCTTTAGTATCTAATGTGTTCAAGAACAGGCTGTTATCCTTGATTATACAGTACAGTATATACCAAAATAACTGTTCTATGTGTATTTATAGTAAGTATGTACGAGGCTGTGCTGTGATAGACTTAGTGTAGAATTCGGGCCATATGCAAGAAAGTCTTAGGCTGAGGTGAACCGTCTAGTGACTTATGCCTGCACCCTGTGATGATTTTGTAACTGACGTATGTAACAATCATGATCAGCTAGTGAACTGCAGAATTGTGGTTTAGTGGAATCAAACTCATGAGAATGAGAATGGAATTGGCATGATGGCTCTATGAGCCGTATGCAAGAACATTCGTGGTGTATACGATGGCATGATACTGGTACAACGGCTCTGTTGTTTGTCCAAGGAGTCTTCGTACTGGTACCACACCACTGTATACACCATGAATGTTCTTGAATACTGCCCTACATACAATCTGTCACTATCATTGGCTACCCTATGAGTATATAGGCTATGACTTTTCTTGGACAAGGCCCTCGGACAGATTACACATATAATATATATTGATAATAATTACAACACTGTATATATAATGTAACTTTCAATATGTTGTGAATGGAAAGCTTTTGTTGAAACATTCCCAGTAAACTATAATTTCCGACTGATTTCATAATTAAGGTTGCAAGTAATATTAAGTTTTCAGATATCTAATGCAGAAATAATACAATACTATAATGACCAATTGATGTATGTACTTCCCAATATTATCTGTCTTTCTCCACAAGAATCCAACTACAGTAATAATAAACACTTGCCACTACTGATATGAATATACTGTACCCTCATTAAGTTTATTATAGTACAAATAATGCTAGTATTGTACATACCATACCAGGCCATAAATTTTAGGGCATTTTGTACTAAGATACTACAGTACAAAAAAATGAACAAATAAAAGGAAAGAGGAACATAAAACTACATTAAAAAGAAAATAATAATAATAATGAAATGAATGTTAAGACCAAAATAATCACACATTCCTGTGCGTATAATTATGAATAAGTTGTTACTTAGTTGTTGTTGATGTAACAATAATGTTTTCCCGGGGCAGAATGTCCTCCTGCCCCACAGACCCCCGGTATGCTCTGGTCGCAGTGAAAAAACAAATTAAAATAAAGGAGGAGCTGGCTCTATATGCCTGGGCTATCGAAGCACATTCCTGGGAAATGGGACCAGAGCTTACTGGACCAGGGAGTCTGAGGGCCTCCGACCACCAGGGAGATTGGGGAGAAGGTCTTTGATCCCACAGCCAGTGCTGTGGGCCCATATCCACGAATTTTATTCCACGTTACCACAAGAGCTATAAGTGGGGCCACACCTTCCATGACACCAGCCCTGAAGGGACCATAAAGGGGTAGGGAGTTTAGACTGCTGCATGCAAAGAGATAATGCACCCCCGTATGCTGGCGGTCCACACAGCAGTAAAAAAAAAAGCCTCCGGTTGCACTACACCTCACGTGGATTTTTAATCCATGTGGGCAGATCTCGTCAAATCCACTACAAAGTAACCAAATCCTACAACAATCTTTATTCTAGCCCTGTGGGGGATAGCTAATACTCACAGAGAATAAAGTCGTCCACCCTGGGCAGAGTTGTTACTTAATTGTCACAAGAACCTTCAGGTTCTATGGCTCTGCAGCTCTGTGTTGTGGTTCAGCATGGCATAACTATAGGTTCCTTCAACCCTTGTCTCATTTGTTGGCCTAAGGTATGATTCCCGAGGTCAGTATGGGTAATTTATTTTAATGATATCGATATCCATCAAAAGAAGGGTTTGGGGTTTGTTTACTTATTGGTAAAGTATAAAATAAAATACTGTACTGTACTCGTAGATTTTTGTGACAGAACACCAGTGACTGTTGAACCAACTGTTGAAACTTGATGGTTGACAACTGAATTACTGAACCAGTAGATACTACACATTGAAAACTGAACAAGTTACTATATGTGGAATATCAAGTAGATATGTTATTATATTGTGATTTATTATTGTAAAGGCACGGCAATTGGTTTTGCAAAACTATAGTGGTACCAGGTATCATAGAAGTGTATCATTGGTGTACATTGAGGTTCAATAGTACTGTACTATCCTGATCAAAGCCGTAATATAAGAATATCTACTAACAGGAGGTCGTTTTGGGAGGAGGAAATGCGAAGTTGGTGTGGACAAGGATTCTAGTACATGTACTGGGAGAAGGATAGATCACTCTTATGGGAGTTTTGCCGTTTTGGTCGTCGCAGTACAGCAGAGCCACCTAGTGGCATTGGTGAATCCCTAACAATTGGCACCTTTACCTATACAAGGGGGGGAGCTGATGGTGTAATGGTTAGCACACTCGCCTAGCACGCGAGAGATCCCGGGTCAGTGGAATTGTTGGACAATTTTCCCAGCCCCCTATGTCCCTGTTCACCTAGCAGTAAATAGGTACCCGGCTGTAAGAGCAAGGATAGCAACCTTGCGGGCTGGGGGAAGATGTGTTGATGTAACAAGATTGACTGCCTTAATGACCACCACCATGAGTCGATAGGCATAAAGCCCCCCAAAAATTTCTACACTGGAGTGGTGGGCGTTTTTTCATTCTTTTGGTTTGCTGAAGTTGATTTTGTGCCTGAAATGGGGATTACTGGGTGCTCAGCAATAAACTGTTCCAACAACTCTAAGTGGAATAAGGACCTATCAATTTTCTGCTTCCCAAAATATCCTAAAAGGTGAGTTTTTACATAACTACGGAGTAGGCCTACAGATCGATATGACTGATCGTGATAGTCAATAGTTATACTATATTAGTTTGATATTAACTGGTGTTAGATGATGATACCTTATCCTTTAGCAAGCTACGAAGTAGGCTACAGATGACTTATTGTGATAGTTATACAGTATAAATTTTGGTGGTAATGACATTGATATTAACTGGTGTTAGATGATACCTTATGCGTTCTATAGTTAAATAGTTGTATGGAGCTTGGTGAGAGTAGCAGCGGGCGAGGTTGGCGGCAGGAGCAAGAGGTGAGTCCAGGTGGAAGGTTAGCTGAAGAGTGACTTGAACGCGTCTCGTCGGCGCCTTTTATCTCATTCTGGCCGGCTGCGTGCGCAGGTGTCATGGCGGCCTCCAGTGGCAGGTGGACAGGTGAGGACAGGGAAGCGCAAGGTGCTTGGTGTCTGCTACATAGTATTAATTTTGGTGGTAATGACATTGATATTAACTGGTGTTAGATGATGATAACCTACCTTTTGTTTTCTAATTTTTTAAATACCGTACTGTACTATAGTCTGTATATCTATTTGTTCCTGTTAGGATGGAGTTTTGCCATTATATTTTCCTTACCACCAGACTAAAACTATGGCTTTAGGCTTGCAGACAACAATTAAGATGTAGTGAAAGTAACTCCTGAGTTTTAGAGCCTCTCAAGCTAAGAAAGAAAGCAGGAAATCATTGATTCTAAAACTCATAGGTAATTCACCTTCAGTAATTCACCTTCAGTAAGGTCATTAGGTACCCTTTCGGGTAATGAGACCTTCCGTAGTTGTATTGGCTTAAGTGTGGGCGGTCTTGGGTCGGTATTAGTATGAGAAACGGTAGTGGTAGCGTTCTGGTTTGTTCTTCCATTCCTTGGTCAGTCGGTTTTTGAAGATATTCACACAATTTGCACTGACAGTGTCTTGGGTTAGCCGATTCCAATTCTTTGTTGCACGGCGCATGAAGAAATTGTCCCTCGGTCCAGGTTCATGCTGTATCTGGAGTTTGAAGTCATGACCCCGATTGTTTACATTTAATGCAGGTTGTATAATCATCCTTCCACACTCACTGCAAGGTGCTGGGTTAAGCTCCTCCAAGCTATGTACTAGTTTAAACATCTGGATCATGTCTGCTCTCTGTCGTCGGAACTCCAGGGTTGGTAGCTCTAGAGTTAGTAGTCTTTCTTCATAAGATTTCCCTGAGAGTCCTGTAACTAGTCTTGTGGCTCGACGTTGTACATATTCTAGTGCGTCTTTGTCCCTCTTTAGCTTTGGTGACCAGATGACTGATGCATACTCAAGGTTTGGGCATACTAGCGACTTGTACAGAGAAAGGAACGCAGTGGGGTCCAGAGCTTTGAATGTATGCTTGATGGCTCCGAGAACACTATTGGCTTTATTTACTTGGGTCTTGATGTGTTTAGAGAATGTCAACCCCGAATCTACAATCACGCCCAGGTCTTTTTCCTCTGTGGTTGTCATTATGTGGTGTTGAGTATTGTCATCTAGGAGCATTGTGTACTCCTGGAGAGGGTTTGATCTTCCTAGATGCATTGTTTTGCATTTGGTTGGATTGAGTTTCATTCCCATGTTGTTTGCCCAGCTTTGGAAACGGGTCAAGTCCTGCTGTAGCGTTGTGGTGTTTGGTGGATCCATTATCAGCCTCTGTTTCTTTAAGGAAAACATCTTTGTGTCATCCGCGTACATCAATGTGGGGTTGTGCAGGTTGTCCGGTAGGTCATTCACAAACAGTATAAACAAAAGAGGACCCATTACCGATCTCTGGGGGACCCTGCTGGTGACATTCACACTGTCTGGGATTTCCCCGTTGATCTTTACTGATTGTTTGCGTCCAGTCAGGAAGTTTTGTATCCACTGCTTGAGATTTCCTGTGATGCCATACGCTGGAAGTTTTGTTAAGAGGCGCATATGCGGCACAGTGTCAAATGCCTTGGCATAATCGAGGAATAAAATGTCTATCAGCAGTCCATGTGATAAGGCTTCTGTCCATTGGTTAAGGGCATCCAGAAGGTTGGTAACAGTCGATCTCCCAGGCAGGAAGCCATGTTGTTGGTTTGTAAGCAGATGTTTCTCTTTCAGGTTTTGCAGAATGATATCAGATATGATCCTCTCAAGGAGTTTACATATTACTGATGTTAGTGATATTGGTCGGTAGTTTACAGGTGATTTGTCGCCTTTCTTGTATATTGGTGTTATAACTGCTAATTTCCATTGCTTTGGGACTTCTCCTGTACTTATGCTCTTGTTGAAGAGAATGGTCAAAGGTCGTGTGATTTCTTCAGCTACCTCCTTGAGTACCCGTGGATGTATTCCATCAGGGCCAGGTGACTTGTCTGTTTTCATAACTTGTAGTTTCTTGAAGACTTGGTCTTCGGATATTGTTAAGTTTGTTATTGGTATGTCAGTCCGTGGTTCTAGTAATGGGATGTGTTGTGTATCCTCCTGGGTAAATACTGTACTGTAGTGTCTATTCAGGACTTCAGCCTTTTCTTGATCTGTTTTAACATACTGACCTTGTGGGTCCTGCAAGTCTGGGATGCTGCCCTTGACAACCCTTCTACTGTTGACATAGTTCCAGAATGTTTTTGTGTTGTGTCGGGATTCTTGAGCTATTTTGGATTCGAAGTCCCTCCGGGCTCTTCTATTTGCATGTGTTGCCTCGTTTCTGGCTTTGATGTATTGCTGGTAGTCTGAGTTATCTTTAGTGTTCAGATATCTGATCCAAAGGTTTCTCTTACGTTTTGTTTTCTGATAAGCAGTCCTTGTCATCCACAATGGTTTTCTGGTGTAGTCACCCGATGTAGTTTGATGTTTCCTTGTTGGGATATGTTTTTCCACAGCATCAGTTATGTTTTTCTCTATGATGTTTGTCATCTCTTGTGCTGTTAGCCCCACTAGCTCCCTTTTCCACTCAATATCAAGTGCATTCCTCAAACTCTCATAATCCCCTCTGTTGTAGTTTGGAGTGGTTTTGTTCATTGGCGGAGAGCTTGGGGTGAATAGAAAGTCCGCAGAAATGCCAATGTGATCACTGGCTCCCAGGGGTTCCAATCTGAGCATGTTCACTATCATCTCCCTTTCATTTGTAAACACTAGGTCATCTAGTGTTGGTGTCTGTTGGCTTCTGTACCTTGTTGGTTTTGTGATGTGTTGGAAGAGATAGGAGTCTTGGACACATTCTACAAATTTGAGGGCTACTTGTGTTCACTCTTTCTGGCAGCTCTGGTGCAGGAGTCCATGTGATGCCAGGGTGATTAAAATCCCCTGCTATCAACTTGTGTGAGCAGGCAGTATGTACTGGTGATGACAATATGATAGTGTAAGTAGACTACTGTACAGTACTTAATAATACTACAGTACTTATAGTTCATTGTTTTGTAGTTTTAAGTATATGGTCTATAAAATTTGTATTACTGTCCTTTTCCTCAATTATACATCGGGGGCCGGATTCACTAACGCAGTTACGAGACCTTAGCGACGTTAAGGGACCTTAGCAGGTGAGAGAGCTATTCACTAACGAGTTAAGGGAGTCTTAACCCAAACTATCGTACGGTATTACCTAAGGGAGCGAGGAGGCACCCTTACGCGAGATAAGGGAGTGAAATGTCCGACAAACGAAGAAAAACGGAGCTGCCAGGCGTACTTTACAGACATGTCACCATGGAACTCGTTGTTGCTGTTGATCAGGAACTTGCATTGCAACTCCATGTTGATGATAATCACCAAATATGGTATTATCGTTTTCCTCGAGTGGAAATATTGAGATTATGTGATGAGCTTCAGAAATTGGAAGAGTTACCAGGCGATCTCATGCTATCCCCACTCATATATTGGTTTTAATTGCCTTAAGATTTTATGCAAGTGATGGCTTTCAGAGTGTTGTTGGTCTAGTGTGTCTAGAGTAATAAATAAAGTGACAGAACCCCTCTACAGAAAAGCAAGACTGGATATAAAAATACCTAGAGGAATAGCTGCCACAACAGACACTAAGCATATATTTCATAGACTAAGAGGTTTTCCTAATGTAATTGGAACAATTGATTGCACACATGTTCCAATTAAACCACCTAGGGAAAGTGAACATTTATATGTGAACAGGAAACAGTATCACTCTATCAACATCCAAGTTGTTGCCAACAGTGATCGGAGTACTAGTAGCCTACATAACTAATGTGTGTGCAAATTACCCTGGCAGCACTCATGATGCATTTATCTGGAATAACTTTCACCTTAGGCAGAGATTTGAGAATGGAGATTTTGGAACTTCTTGATATAATCTAACTTCAGGCCTTAATTAACACCCATCACATGAGCTAAAAGGAATTCCTCAAGAATTGTGGACTAAATACAATAATACCTATGTTTCTAGGAAGCATATGGTTAATGTTGATGATCGTCACTGCTATATATCGTAACATATATTATGTCACACTGTATACTGTACCACCATGAAGGAATTGTTGATATTTCATACTTACACATTAAATTACCATATATATTCAACTGATGCAAGTTAACTTTGCTACTTTACCCCACAGTCGTCAGTAGTGTGTCCAAGTGAAGTCCCCATAAACTTCATTGCTTATTAGTAACATAAAGTTAGGCTACTTTTGATATTTTGCAAAGTTTTCACAGATTACTTTAAAACCCACAGTCCTATTCACCCTATTCAAAACTCGTACAGTATATTCCAAATGTTTTCCCCAAATAAACAGCTACAACAGAGGCTCTTTCTCTAAAAAAGGATTTTTCTGTAGTAAATGGAATATATACTGTGTAATGTATGAAAAAAAGGCATTGCTGGACTAAAAGAGAATTAATGAGGGAAAGAAAACAGTTGATTAGACATTTTTTCTGTATTACGGCTGTACTCCGCTGCAGAATTAAGTGCAAATATAATGCTTTGTAGAGCATTCTCCTTCACTGTTTACAAAATAATAATATCAGCTGATAGGAGATCCTTGCGTCTGATAGGTTGGACTCTTTTGTTACCGACTTCGTGATTGGTTAGCAGACGACAAGATAAAATAAAGTAGAGCCATCTACCGTCAAAATATGAACTATGACTCACGGTGAGGATAACTTCTCGCTCCCTTACGATTGTTTAGTGAATAGACCTTAAGCGGCGCGCTGCCGTTATCGTAAGGGAGCCTCAGCGCCACTCCCTTATGGGAGCACTTAAGGGAGTGTTTAGTGAATCCGGGCCCTGGAGTGTTGCTTCCACAGAGCTATACACATAATAATAATAGAGCGCGCAACCCCCACAGAGCTATACACATAGAGCAATCGACCCTGTGTTATTAGATAGGGGAGGAGTGTCGCCAGCCAGCCTGCTCGGCGGCCATTTTGAAATGCCCTTTGGCGCGCGCTTTGAACTCCCGTACGTACTTGTATAGTATGTTTCTATCCACAGTTATTGACTGGTTTGTGTGGCCATTTGTGGTGGCAGATGTACAGTACCCAATCCTAGGGCTGGACTTCTTGGCAGCACATGATTTGTTAATTGATATGAAAGGCAGGATGCTGCTACACAAAACGACGGGCCGGCACATACAAACCAAATCATGCCGCCAGTCACAACCCACCATCACCCACATCACCAAGACAAGCGAGTATCACCAGCTGCTCCAGGAGTTCCCTCAATTACTGTCGGCCACCAACGATTGTCAGCCCAAAGATCCAGGAGTACACCACAACATCGTCACGACCGGTCCACCATGTTTCGCCACACCCAGAAGGATGCCACCAGAGAGACTAGAAGCAGCAAAGAAAGAATTCCAAGTCATGCTGCAACAAGGGATAGCACGTCCATCAGACAGTGCATGGGCATCTCCACTCCATATGGTGCCCAAAGCACAGGAAGGCGAATGGAGGGCATGCGGTGACTACCGTGCACACAACGCCGTAACGACACCAGACCGTTACCCTATACCCCATGTCCTGGATTTCCACTCCAAGGTCCAGGGGTGCACGGTTTTCTCGAAGATCGACCTAGTCCGCGCCTTCCACCAGATTCCCGTAGCAGAGGAAGATATTAAAAAGACTGCCATTACCACACCCTTCGGCTTATTCGAATTCCCTATAATGAACTTTGGCCTGAGGAATGCTGCCCAAACCTTCCAGCGGTTCATGAATAGGGTAGTCAGGGGCTTGGACTTCGTGGTGGTATACATCGACGACATCCTAGTGGCATCCAGTGACCACGACAATCATGCCAAACACCTTCGACAGCTCTTCAATAAATTACAGGAATATGGACTGAAGATTCACCCATCAAAGTGTGTGCTGGGGGCTGATAAAGTAGACTTCCTGGGCCATAGGGTGACGTCACAGGGAATCACGCCACTACCACAGAAGGTCGAGGCCATCAGGGACTTTCCCCCACCCAACACCGCCAGGAAGATGAGAGAGTTCCTAGGGATAGTGAACTACTATCACCGGTTTGTCCCTCACGCTGCAGAAGCACTATCTCCACTACATGACCTAATCAAAGGACTAAACAAGGGTTCGCAGAAGAAGCTAAGTTGGAATGACGAGGCAATGGCGGCATTCACCAGCATCAAGAGCAGGCTCGTCAGCACCACCTTGCTAGCCTACCCCACGCCCCACGCACCTACCTCCATTTACACTGATGCATCAGCGGACGCTATTGGGGCAGTATTGCAACAAGACGTCGAGGGAACGTTACGCCCAATAGCGTTCTTCAGCAAGCGTCTCGACCCACCACAGAAGAAATACAGTGCCTTTGACAGGGAGCTCGTGGCAATGTACGAGGCAGTATGTCACTTTGGTCACTTCCTTGAGGGACGGCAATTCCACATCAGAACTGATCATAAGCCACTCACGACTGCTAAGAAGCAGCTGGGGACAAACTGGTCACCAAGAGTCACCCGTCACTTGGCATAGATATCAGAACACACCACCGATATAAGGCACGTAAAGAGTGAGGACAACGCAGTGGCTGACGCATTATCCCGGGCTACACCTCAGACACAGACGGTCATGGCAGTCCACCTAGGCTATCCCTTCAACATCAGACAAATAGCTGCAGCCCAACAAACAGACGAGGAACTACATCAGCTACTGCAAGGCAACACAGGTCTGAAGCTGGAGGAAGTGACAGCAGCCGAGCCCAATGTGAGAGTGTGGTGCGACGTCTCATGTGGCCCTCCTAGACCATACATTCCGGCCCCATTCAGGAGAACCACATTCCTCCACTTCCACAATCTCAACCACCCAGGGGTCGCTGGTTCCCAGAGGTTAATCACGCGTCCCAACATGCACCCACTTGAAGGTTCCACACGGTACATGTAGACATCGTGGGGCCACTCCCTACATCACGGGGATACAGATATCTACTCACGTGCGTCGACTGTACGACGAGATGGTGCACGGCAGCCCCCATGACTGACATCACAGCAGAAGGAACGGCAAGACACTTTCTCCAGGACTGGGTGGCTAACTTCGGTCCTCCGGCGTGCATCGTCATGGACCAGGGGACTCAGTTCGAGTCAAGGGCGTGGCAAGAAATGCTTGAGTTCCTGGGGACATGCAGGAACAGGACCACTGCCTATCACCCCTGAAGCAACGGTATGGTCGAGAGGTTCCACCGCCGGCTGAAGGAGGCATTCAGGGCAGTACAGCCTGAACAGTGGGTGGATGCCCTGCCTCTCATCCTGCTGACCATCAGGTCGATGGTCAAGGAGGACCTGAACCACTCACCTGCGGAATTGACGTTCGGGGAGGATTTGAGGTTGCCCAGCCAAGTGGTAGACCTAACGGCAGACACCTCCAACCTATCTTTTCTCCCAGCTCTGAAGAGGATCATGGCAACACCAACACTTACACCAACAAGACAACAGTCACACCACCCCACCTATGAACACCCACTACTCCGCAGGGCAGAACAACTGTTCCTCAGGACGGACGCGCACAGGACCCCCCTGCAGCAGCCGTACACTGGACCACATAGGGTCATCAAGAGGGACGAGGCGACAGTAATGCTACAGATCGGGGGGAAACCATACAGGACTTCCTGGCAACGCGTGAAACCGGCGGTGACACAGTCTGACCAACATCAACAGCAGCAGCAGGACACACGTCCACCACCACCTCACCACGACGTCACGCAGCCAAGGCGCCCTCTGCTGCCAACCCCTACTATGCCTACCCCACTCACGCACACACAGCCTCACATCACAGCGTACCAACAATGGTATAACACACACAACATTCCACCACCAACCATCACCACCCATTCCCCAACCACTCAGCCAACACCTGCTCCCCCACACACAGGCATACCCTCACCACCACCATTATCATCATACAACCGACCCAACGCACACAGTACTACACCAACACCCCCACCTCCACCCCAACCGGCACACACTGGTGCACCATACACTCGCACCTCCCCCCCTCCTTCACCATCACGACCCCCCCACACTACTACCCAGGACAACTCCCCACAACCAACACACGTACAACCACAACCATCAACCTCCACTCACACATCACAATCACGACCATCAACCTCCACTCACACACCATCAATCGTAGGGACACCTAAACCCCCCGACCATTATGCAACCGTTATCCATCCTTCACCACCTACAACCCCTAACGTACCTACCCCTCCTACATTACCTGAACCTGCCTCACCTACACCCCCACCCGCACCCCCGCTTAATCCCATACCTGAACCTGCCTCACTCAACCCATCCCCCATGCCTGCCGACCCTCTACCAAATGACTCTATATGTGTAATCCCTCTTAATCTCCCTCAGGACCAGCCTCCTATTATTCATGTCGTACCTGCCACTCCCCCTCGTCCTGTCAGCCCCCACGGCCGGCCACGGACACCTACACGCCCAGTCACACCACCACCACCACAGATATTGCCACGGGAGAACGAGCCAGACATGGTACCTGTAGGGTTTACTACACGCACAGGACGTACCATAAAGCGACACCATAAATATATATCCATGCTACCCAACACAGACATGCACCTACTCGACAACCAGCCTCACACATCTTGCACCTACTATTAATTCACACACTTGCCTTTCTCGACAATACGACAATCCACACCTCACACGTACTCTTTTGTGCAACACTACCCATCAAGCATGGCTCATGAATATGTTTCCAGGTTGTCCCCATTGTAATATATGTATATATGTGTATTTATTTTCTTTATATTGTCTTTAGTAAGGCCATTCCTCACATGTGTATCAATTGTAATTATTTTTACTACCCTCACTCCTCTAAAAAAAAAATTTGGGGGGGAGGGGGGGTACTGTAGTGAATCAAGCAAGCATTCTCACACTGCGCTTCTCTACCCCCACTTGGCCCAGCCGTTTTCCCGCCTTCACACACCTTCACACACAGGTGTGCTTGGCCCAGCCGCTTCCCGCTCCCACTCAGTTCACTCCTAGCCTCAGACACGCGAGCATCGCTCCACTCCCCTCGCTACTCTGAGCCAAACCAACTCACACACCACCTTGCTTGATTCACCACAACCTGTTACCCAAGTGTTACCTACCAATAAACTACCTTGTACTGCACAGTGAGTCTTCAATCATCCTGGGTGATAACGTCCCATAACGTTATACTGTGATGCTGTCACTTCTGGCTTCTCCCTCGCCCTGCAGGTAGCCTACACAGCGTCTTCTACCTGTCTGTAGCAATCTTTTGACTCTTCTGTCATCCTCAAAATCCGATTGCTTCACGGAGAATTCCAATTGCATTAACATTCATTTATCATTTAATAGTTACTATTGAGTAAATATTGGTTGAGGAATGTGACTACAGTAAGTAGTTGCTGGTTCTGTCCAGTTTAGTTTTGGCTGTGGCCTTGCTGCATTGAATCCCATCTTCAAGTAGGCCTACTGTTCTTACCCATTTGTATCTTTACAGGATTGAGTCTAGCTCGTAATGTCCCATTTTTTAAAACCCAATTATCGTATATTTGGTATTAGTCAAGCGTTTGGTTATTTATTGAAATAATTACTGTTTTGTAGCAATGTTGCCAGATCCGGCTAGGTCCCAGTATTTTGCCCCGGTCATTTCCTGTACTTTACCACTGTTATTTCCCGGTAGTTTGCCCAGGTTAGGTCCCGGTAGTCTGATGCGGTCTAGGTTAGGTAAGGTCAGGCTAATTTCAAAATGCCCCATTTGAATATGCCCTATCCTGGAAATGGGGCATTTGTAGAGGAAATGCCATAGAAAAAAATAGTCTTAGAATTGTCTAAATACGTGGGTAATGAAGGTAGAAAAACCGTACGCAATAACGGTAATTCTTTCAATAGTTACCAGCGTTTGTCCATAATCACTACCATTTATTCTTTTCTGTCAAATTTATTTCTTAATACATGTACGTCATTTCCTTATTGGTTATTTCGGTAGTCGCAAATGCATTTAATACAACTACCCTTAATTAAGTGATTAAATTTTCCGCTGGTATTCGTTCTGTCCATATGCGGCATACCTAGCAGGAACAGGTACCAGAACAGGTTCTAGCGATTCTTGATGACTTATCTTAGAATCGGTTTTCACCCCGAACTATAAGTTCCAAGGAAACGGTTCCACCAATAATAGTTGTTGTGTGCATGTGTGCCGTATATTTAATGCACTTGCTGTTCATCCCAGTCGGCAAATTAAGGCTTTAAAACAGCATTATACAGCATTTATATAGCATTGTAAGTTAATATTAGGTACCGGTTCCAGCAGTTCCTTTCATATCGAGAACCGGAACCGTCAGTTCCAGTATAATAATATCAATTCAAGATGGCCACCAAGTGTTTACATCCAGACTCCATAGATAGGTTAGTTTGTCGCGGTCCTGATTAGGTTAGGTTAGGTCAGGTGAGGTCTACCTAATTTGTTTGTCAGACGAATCTAGTTCAAATATGGCAAAAATGAGGTGTTTTCGGAGATTGGGATGGGGGAGGGGGGGAGTGATATCTCCCAAAACACTAATTTGCGACGGATGTAAACAATAAATGGTAAATATTGAATGAATTACCGATATTGCGTACGGTTTTTCTACCTTCATTACCCACTTATTTAGACCATTCTAAGACTATTTTCTTCTATGGCATTTTCTCCGCAAATGCCCCATTTACAAGATAGGGCATATTCAAATGGGGCATTTTGAAATTAGCCTGACCTTACCTGACCTGACCTAACCTAACCTAGACCGCATCAGACTACCGGGACCTAACCTGGGCAAACTACCGGAACCTAACCTGGGCAAACTACCGGGAAATAATCGTGATAAAATACAATAAATGACTGGGGCAAAATACTGGGACCCAGCCGGATCTGGCAACACTGCTGCAAAACGGTAATTCTTTCAATAAATACCCAATAAATTCGTTAAAAACACACTATAAAACAATGCATTCTGAAAACCTCGAGTCGAAAACAAATTATGAACAAATGCTTGACTATTACCATATATAAGTTATGTATGTTTTTGGCACACACCACTTCTGGTAATATGTTCCATTGATCTATTATTCTATTTGGAAAGCTAAATTTCTGTACATCTTTGTCTCCTTTTCTTTTGATTAATTTCATTGTAGATATTCCTTGTTAACACAAGTTTTCTATATATTTCTATGCATTGTCTAGTGTAATAGTGATAGAAGAGAGAATGATGCAATATTGCGGCAAAGAGAGAGAGGTTGTAGTGAATCAGTAAGAGAAGGAGAGTTGATGAGATGAAAGGCCTTTGATTCCACCTTGTCTAGGAAATTTTGAAGGTTGAGCCACCTCTCACATGAGAGCCATACTCCATACAGTGGTGGATGAGACTCCTGTACAGAGACAGCAACTGTGTGGGGGTGAAGTATTCACAGAATCTGCGCAGCACACCCAACTTCTTTGAGACGGATTTAGCTAGAGAGGTTATATGATCTCTCCAAGAGAGATTGTGAGAGAAAGAGACTCCAGGAATATTAAGGGAGGGAGGAAGAAAGATCAAACTATATGTCATTGAAGGAGAGGGGATAGTCATTTGGAAGATTAGTACAAGTTGAAAGATGAAGAAACTATGTTTTAAAGGCATTGTAAACCACAAGGTTTTCTCTGCCCCAATTGGAGATGAGGGAAAGATCAGAAGTCAGCGCACTACTGCATCATCACGTGATGTGGAGGTAGCTGCTGGGATGGGTGGTTGTCAAACTGGATGGAGTAGTGTAGGGTGGAATCATTGGCATAGGAGTGGATAGGGGAAGAGGTACATGTAAGAAGGTCATTGATGGAAGGGAGAAAGAGGGTGGGTAATAGGACAGAACCCTGATGAACACCACTATTGAGAGACTTAGAGGAAAAACAGTGACCATCTACAACAGCAGCTATAGACCGGCCAGAAAGGAAATCAGATATAAGGGCACAGATAAAAGGATAGAAGCCGAATGAGGGCAGTTTGGAAATTAAAGCTTTGTGCCAGAGTCTATCAAAAGCTTTGGATATGTCAAGGGCAACAGTAAAAGTTTCACCAAAGTTCCAAATAGAGGATGACCATGAATCAGAAAGGAAGGATAGATCACCACCAGTAGAGCGCCCCTGACGGAAACCATACTGACGATCTGAAAGATCATGATGGCAAGTAAGGTGCTTATGTTGGTGTCACACATTGGCGAATCAGCTGCGCGAATGGCCGCGAACAAAAAAGTGGCTGATTCGTTATGGATTCCCTGTCCGGAAATGGCGAAGCCTAGACTCTTGACATAAATCGCCATTATGAGCAAACCCCATCGTAATGTCCCTCGACCACCCCTCGTGCATTCACCCTGCCAATGCAATCGTTGGAAATGAGGCTCAATATATTCGAGGGAAGGTCACAGCCTACGGCGATGTATCCCCCAACTTGTGATGGCGATGTATCGTAAGGCTGGCAAATCCACTACGATGTGATGCCATTAAGGGCGATAATTTGCAATAGATTCTCGCATGCATTGAGATTGCCCTACATTCGTCTAGCGAAAATTCGCTAGACATTCGTGGGCATGTTGTGGGTGGGACACGGTGTATATATAGTGGGTGCCCAGTACCTGGCTACACAGTGCCCAAAATGCCCCTTCAGCAGCTGCATTGCCATCACGGAGCACCTTAATTTTATCACTGAAGACATTGTGGAGGATCCTGAATTCGTGAAAGCTTTTCTTTTTTATCAAAGAAGCAACCTAATAACCATGGTCAGGCTCTGGTTGCACCTCAAAAACAGTAGGAAGAGAAGGAAGCCCTGAAGTGTCTGGATATGCCCCTACCCAACCAACATAACACTTGCAGACGGTGGGGCCGTCTCTTCCTCCTGAAGAAGAGCCTTCTTGGCAGTTTTCTTGACATTCTTTAGCATTTTGGGCATGGTGGTGGGGTGGGGGCACGTGTAGCAGGTGGCGAGGGAATGTCTGTTTATACAAGCGGCTGGGAGAAAGTGAGTGACTGAGCATCGTCCCTTTGTCCGTATGGGCGAGCGAGCTGAGCATGCGTGGAGATGCTTCGTTAACACATCGTCAGTCCCTGCAGTTGCTTGATATACCTGTGCAGCATCGCCATTATTGGCGTTTCTATGGAGATAGAATGCAATAGGGACGCTATTTTATCGCAGGTAATGGCGAATCACGTACGACCTTCCCGCTAATCAACTGCGATAATTCGCCATAACCCGATTCTCCAAGGCTGGATGGCGAAAGTTTTGAAATTTTCAAAAAGTTTCACACGGTCTGGCAATCCCCCGAGATGGCGCGCCAGACTCGGCAACAACACTTCGAACATTGAAGAAGGCAAGCGAATGAGCAGGCGAATTCCTGGCGTTTTGAACGTAACGAACCGAGAATCAGCCCTTTATAGGCTTCACGGCCATTCGCGCAGCCGATTCGCCAATGTGTGACCCCAGCATTATGAATTATGGAGGTAAGAATAGATTCTCAAGATTTTATATAGACATGAGATCAAAGCAATGGGACAGTGTTGGAGGTTGGAAGTGGTCACCTTTCTTCGGAACAGGTTAGATCAGAGCAAATTTCCAACAAGAAGGAAAAATATTAGATGAGAAACAAAAACAAAAAGTTTGCCTAGGCAAGGTGACAGCACGGAAGCACAGTTCTAGAAAACAACAGGAGGAGTCCCATCAGGCCTGTACCCTTTCCAAGTGCATATGTTTTAACAACTTCTTCCTTGCATGCATTTACTACTTCATTTGCCTGTTCCATTTTCTCTTCAATTTTTACATTTTTCTCTACTATGTAACTAGCCTTGACCAAAGCATCAGCTTCTTGTTTCATTTTGTTAATATCTTTCTCCTGCTCTACTAAATTTCCTCCTATTTCATTTGTTTTGGATTTCATTGTTTTTAGTTCAGTTGACATCTCCAATGCTATATCTTTCCTATTCATTTCCTTTACTAATTCCTCATTTCTCTTCTAAGCTTCTATTAGTGCCTCTTTTATTTCACTTACTTCGCCCTCCGGTTTTTTAACTCTCCTTATCACTTTGTTTAAATTTTCATACTCTACAAAATCATAAAAATCTTCCTCCTTTTTCTTCTTTCACTCTCTTCTTGGCATGTGAAACAAACTCATGTTTGGTTTTTTACTTACAGTTCAGCTGACAACCTGCATCTCCACACCGGAATTTGCTGCTCTTATCTGTTTTGTCTGCTCTGGCAGTACAGTTGCCAAATTCACACTTTTCTTCCCTCAGTATTTACACTTTTGTTAATTTATAATCACTGCACTTTTTCACTCATTACCCTCATTTACTTCTATGTGACCAATTAAACACAAGCTTGACTCAAATCCATAATTAAACAAATGGGTAGTGATGACTTCTTTCTGGAGCTGTTGAGACAGACGTCTACTCTCCTCAAAATCGTAGGTGTGTGGTAGTACTAGTTCCTGTTTGTGAAATAATGAAGTTTTATATAATACTGTGATAGTTGTAAATAGCTCGATGTGACAGTTATATCACTGGTTGGATGGTCAGGTCCAGGACAGCTGACCCACCAGCCACCATGGGCCCAGGTAGAACACCACAGTATAGCCACGGGACTGCCTTAGACACTGTAAGATGGGCTCGGGCTTACTAAGAACACTGCAAGACAAGATTTTGCAAAAATTTTGGTATGTTTTTGGTTTAAGTTATAATGTTACTACTTTTAGGGCACAAATTTCCTGATGATATAACATTAATCTCTATTTCAGATATTGGCTTAGAAAACAGATGTGTTCAGTTTCAACAGAAGGTATACTGTATTTAGAACCAGTAAGAAGTGCTTGATGACAATTCTGTTATATGATATAGCACTTCTCTTTCCATTCGTGGCTTTATAATAATGTTAAATGCTTTGTGACCAATAAAAGTATTGATACGAGGAGGGAGATGGTTATAGAGATTGTAAAAGTCCTTTAAATATACCCCATATTATATAGGCCTACAATATTGTTCAGGGTTGATAGGAGAGCTATGACAGATGTGCAAAGGAATTACTGTGTTGGTGGGCACTTGCTGGAAAATATCGAGATCTTTTATAGAGAGACAAAAGCATGTGTATGGGTAGAGGGTGATCTGAGTTGAAATTTTTATATTAGTTTAGGGTTGAGGCAAGGGTGTGTTATGTCCCATGGCTATTCAATGTCTATATGGATGGTTGTATGAGGGAGATGAAGGCCAAAGTGGATGGCCTGGGAGCCAAGCTGAGGCTGAATGGAATAAATTGGTCCTTGGTAGCAAGTTTATAATGATACTGTGTTGATAGCTGAGAGTGAAAGGGAGTTGCAGAGGGTGGTGAATGAGTTAGACGGCCGTATTGTTAAACTCCTCCTTCCCCGCACTGGAACGACCCTCACGAAGGGTTCTCTTCTGTAAGAGGGTCCTTTCTGTAATGTTAAACTCTTCCTCCTCATCTCCTTCATTGGGGCCCTTCGCAGTAGGGTTGGTAATATTTGATTTCAAAATAAGCCGTCAATGCGCATCCAGATCAAAATTTTGGGTTTGGGAAAAATGAGAGTGAGTGGAGTGAGAGTGAGAGAGGGTATTGTAATGCGTTAGATATGTGTGTGTGTGTTAGAGTGAGAGAGTGTATTGCAATGCCTTAGATGTGTGTGTGTGTGTTAGAGTGTGTGTGAGAGTGTGTGTGTGTGAGAAAGAGTGAAAGAGGGTATTGTAATGCCTTTGATGTGTGTGTGTGTGTGTGTGTGTGTGTTTTAGAGTGTGTGAGAGTGTGTATGTGTGTGTGAGAAAGTGAAAGTGAGAGTGAGAGAGGGTATTGTAATGCCTAATGCCTTTGATGTGTGTGTGTGTGTGTGTGTGTGAGAGAAAGAGTGAAAGTGAGAGTGAGAGAGGGTATTGTAATGCCTTAGATGTGTGTGTGAGAGAGAGTGTGTATGTGTGTTGGTGAGAGTGAGAGTATGTATGTGTGTTAGAGAGTGTGTTTATGTGTCTGTGTGTGTGAAAGAGAGTGAGAGAGGGTATTGTAATGCCTTAGAAAGGCCTGTGTATAAAATCGGCCTGAACAGACGCCCATTCAGCCCATCAGGCCGCCGGACAGGCTGGCCTCTAGGGGCCGTTTTTACAGTGTGTATGTGTTTATTGAGGGAGATTTATTTCTCTAATGAAGGTAAATATCGGCTTATTTAATGATACATAGAGGTTAGTTTTTTTTTTTTTTTTTTTTTTTTTTTTTTTTTTTTTTTTAAATAAAACCGCTAATCTTGTTAACTTTAATAATGGTGCCCTATTTCTGATACTATAAAGTCGAATTGATAATAATGTACCATAAAGTGGAGCTTTATTGTTAATGGAATCTTAATTTCTCATCTGTGCCAAAGTCTGGAAATTTTTGGTTGGGTTATCGAAGCTAAAGTAAAAAATTTAATTAATTCACTTAGACACAATTATACACTACATTTTAAACCATTGCAGGACCCAGCTGCTGCTACCCCTCCAGTACTGTGTTGGCTGTTATGGGGTTCCTCTTGAATGGTGCCGGCACTTGGTGGATTGTGAAAGAGAGTTGGAAATCTTCAAGAATAACCATTTGAAAATTTCCTAGAGGACTCCATATTCAAGTTTCCTTTAAGAATTTCTCGAGTGCAATGGAGCCTCATTCGAAGACTGACAGCTTCAAGTTCAAGGTACCAACTCCGAAATAAAACTTTGGGTGCGGCCCCAGCCATTGCCTTTCAATTTAGCTGTCCATCTTTCCTTCATAGCTTGCTATCTCTCCTCTGTCACCTTCCTTCTTATTCTACAGGGTCTTCCAGACCTAGGGCAGTTCTCTTTCTTCCTCAGATTAAATCAATCTATATCATGGCCTTGTGTTGCATCACATTTTATGCCATTCTTCAATCAGTCCTAAACTCTAAATTGTTCTCAGATTTGTTAATTTCAATATTTGGGTCAAGTTGTTGTTGTTGTTGAAGTTCCTCAAGCTGTCTGGCCGAGCAGCCCCGAGTTCCTGAGGAAGGCCATGGCCTGAACCGGGCTTTCCCACCATGCCCTCAGAGAGTGTATGTTGTGTTGTTGGCGAGTGTGGTTGTGTACGTTGCAGTCTTCAATAATGTATTTAAAAGAATGGGGTGCTGTGTTGCATCCTGGACAAGTTTGACTTCTCTCTTCTAATTCAGACTTCACTGGTCTTCCCATCTCATTTTTCTCTTAACAGTCCTCCCTCTAGCTGAACTTGGTTAATTAACTCTGTTGTCACTCGCCCTCAAGCGTTTTTTGCCCCTTATATAATTTTTTTTTTTATGTAGTTTGATCTAGACTACTACTCCTACAAAACTTTTTTCTATTATTCATATGCTTATCTTACTGGCAACTAGAGTAATCCCTCAGGGTTTGATTCTAGTTCTCATTGTTGTAATAATATTAAGAATGACTTCCAGTTAAGTTGAGTTGTTGAGTATTTCACTCAAGTATTACGGTATTTAATTCAGCATTCTTGGCTTCCCCTAATTCAATGAGGATTATTTTTCAGAAGCTTTCCACTACCTTCAAAAATATTATTGCCATTCCTAAAAGTCAAATTAAATAACAGTTCCCCAATACATTACTTATGGGAAATGAAACAAAATAGCAATGAGAACTATAGTACTGTATTGTCAAGTTTCAAATGCAAACAAACCTCGTAATATTGCCAATTCTTTGTACATATTTAAACTGTAAATAAATTTCATATATATTCAACTTTCAAGTTAACAGTGATAACTTATGAGAAAAAAGTAGTGTTATATGTAGAATTCAAGCAGGTCTCTTGTTGGGATCAGATGAGGTCCCAGCACCCTTGTCATCTGATTCACTCGTCTCTTCCTTGACTGCTAGTGCCGACAATTCCTGCAAAGAGAAATAAAAATATCCAGATATAATTTCCCTTTCTTTTCCAGACCCAAGGATGGAGAGAGTAAATTTGAAAGGAGGAGGGACCGACTACCCTGTGAAATGGACCCCACATGTATTTATTCACTTTCCCTTACGTTAGAGTTGTAATCTTCGTCACATGGCATAACTTTTGTCACTTGCCATGACAATATCATTTTAGGATACCAGCCCCTTCCATCTATGACTGACAATTTCTTCCTCACAATTTTAGTTGGGATTTACAGTAAATATGGCTCATGGTGGGGGAGTTTTTTACACCCATAAAGTCCCTCAATACCCTAGTACACACCATTAGTTGACTTAACCATCATGCTCTCTTGCTTGTTACATTATGATTAAATTTCCTGATAACTCCTCTCCCAATCATCTTCGTAATTATATATGTTACTATCGTTCATAACTCTTCCATTACTAAACCAAGGATTTGCTAGGGTAAGAGGGACCCCATGGAGGTAAAAGAAACTCCCTTCTGCAATAGTACCTTTCCCCTGGATCAGGGCAAAAAATTGGACCATGTGAACAAACCCCCCCCCCCTCCCCATCATATTGAGGTTATCTGTTATGTGGCACTCATTGCTCACAAGACTATCCTCTTAAGAGCATATCACACTGGTACAGTTTCCTCCATTCTCTGTTCAAATTAGGATTTACTAGTTACATTCAGCAGATCACCTCATGAACAATTAAGTAATATTCAGCTCATAATAAATGTGAAACTGTACAATAAAAACTGGTCAACCTTGATTTATATTCTTCCATTCTCAGGTATAGTTTCTCTTACCCAAGGGTTAGCCTGAGGATATACAAGGTTATGCTTATCCACGGGTTTGTCTGGTCTATAAAGGCTGGCCAAATGCCCCACCACTCTGCAGGCCCAGCTGCACACCAATGGTTCCCCACTATAATCCTCAGTCTCTCAGTAATTACATTAGTGAATACTCCTTGTGTGTCTTTACAACATTTTCCTTCACCATGCCCCCCAAGAGAGCATCCAAGTCACCTACTGGAGCCAACCTTAAGTTTATCAAGGTGACGAAACTGCAGGAGAAAGTGGTTACTCCAATCCCAAAACAATGTGTTACCATCACCAGCTGATGTCCACCTCCCCGATCTCTTGTATAATATCAGTCTAGAGGGACCATCTAGTTTTATTCATTATTGTTCATAGGAATGGGGTGGTCCAGAGGTGTTTTAAGGGAGGGAGCAAATATCTGTGGATTTTCAACATTCATGGGAGTCTCTGTCCCCCAATTCCCGTGTATGTTAAGGGACAACTGTATAAAACTTTTTTTTTAATCGACACATTACCTTACTATTTTCTTCTCTTGTTTCCACTTCTTTGGGATCCTTTAACAGCTTCTGTGTAGGCTTCCTTATGACTCTTGGCTTAAGTGCCAGCCGGTTCACATGACTCACATTCTTGGGTTTCTTGATTACTCTCCTAATAGTGGCTGTGCTCCCGGGCTTGTCGTTGGTTGCTTTGCTGTCATCATCCCCACCGCCACGACCACTACTATCTTTGTTAATTTTTCTACCTCCACTCCTAGCTCCACGTTTCACTGTCAGCCGCTGGTATTCTGAAATTGTACACTCATTAATCCCTCGAAACTAGGAGTATGCCCTTGAGTCATACTGAAAACCGGGAGTATGCCTCAGAGACATATGCATACATTACAAGCTAAGTCACACATGCTGGGCTGTTGCTTTGGGTAGTATCAAAGTAC
This sequence comes from Petrolisthes cinctipes, assembly GCA_033782935.1. Taxonomy (NCBI): domain Eukaryota; kingdom Metazoa; phylum Arthropoda; class Malacostraca; order Decapoda; family Porcellanidae; genus Petrolisthes; species Petrolisthes cinctipes. The sequence goes on along the minus strand of JAWQEG010000141.1, from coordinate 57,872 downwards.
CCATACCTAAATCACGCTGTATTCATGAATAATCAGGAAAAGTATTCCATGATATCCTGCAGTAGTAGGGCGACTGGAAGTCTCAGATACCAGGTAGAAAACATGAGGGAATTTTATACCCCAAATTGCCAGAAAATAAATGACACATTAATGTATAAAATTAATGCATTAATTAATGAATAATACTTGCTGCTTTGGAAAGAGGTCAGAAAATGCAGCAATGAAAGAGTAAATATGTGAGAGATTGAAATGACAGACTACTCACAGATGCTAAGAATACCCTGCTATGCTCTGCCCAGGGGTGCTGACTTTATTCTCTGTAAATATTAGCCATCCTCCACAGGGCTAGAATAAAGATTGTTGTAGGATCTGGTCACTTTCTAGTGGATTTGACGAGATCTGCCCACATGGATTAAAAATCCATGTGAGGTGTACTGCAACCGGAGGCTATTTTTATTTTATTTTATTTTTTCCACTGCTGTGTGGACTACCAGCAGACGGGTGCATTTCCCTTTGCATGCAGCAGTGTAAACTCCCTCCCCCTTATGGTCCCTTCAGGGCTGGTCTCATGGAAGGTGCAGCCCAACTTGTAGCTCTTGTGGTAATGTGGACTTTGGCCCACAGCACTGGCTGTGGGATCAAAGGCCTACCCCCCAATCTCCCTGGTGGTCGGAGGCCCCTAGACTCCCTGGTCCAGTAAGCTCTGGTCCCATTTCCCTGGGATGTGCTTCGGTAGCCCAGGCATATAGGACCAGCCCCTCCTTTATTTTAATTTGTTTATTCACTGTGACCAGAGCGTACCTGGGGTCTGTGGGGCAGGAGGACATTCTGCCCTGGGAGAACAACAATAAAAAACAAATGCATGCAAAGACTTAAAGCCCTTAGATCACTTGCCAGCACAACATTTGGACACAACAAAGAATCCACTATCACAGAATACAAACAACATATTCGATCAGTGATGGATTATGCAAGCCCTTCCTGGGCCTCAAACCTCGCTGAGACTCATCACAACACCCTTCAAACCATACAGAACAGAGCCCTAAAGACAATCACAGGCTGCACAGCTACCACACCTACAGACCACCTACACCATGAAACCAAAGTCCTCAAAATTAAGGATCATCTTGACATGAGAGGCACACAAACACTTGCTGCAGCTTCCACAAACCCACACCATCCACTACACTACATGGCAAAACACCCACACATGCCAAGGAACATCAAAACAACACCCAGTACACGATACCATACACAAATACTATCATCTCTTACACCCTGCCCACCCCAAACCAGTCTCCAGAAACACATCCATACTCAAATCACTCATCAGTCCATCCAAACACTCAAAAACAACACACAGCTGCATGCACGACCTCCTGACATCAACCCATCTGAATTATTCCTTCCCCGTGAGGACAGAGTCCACCTGGCCAGGCTGCGGTGTGGCCACCACCCGGCCCTTCTGACATATCAGAAGAGGCTGGATGGAGTCATTGCGGATGCCTGTCCAGGATGCAACACAGCACCCCATTCTATCAAACACATTATTGAAGACGGCAATGCACACAACCACACTCACCAACAACACAACATACACTCTCTGAGGGCACTGTGGGAAAGCCCGGTTCAGGCCATGGCCTTCCTCAGGGGCTCGGGGCTGCTCGGCCAGACAGCTTGAGGAACTTCAACAACAACAATGAGAGTAAATACAGTACTTATGAGTTAACTCTTGTGAGTGTTAATTAAAACCATCAACGGCTTGGACCAAAGTGTGAAACCAAATAAATTAAACTGTACCCTTGAGTTAACTAAAATGCACCTGAGCACACAGCAGCAAGAACACTTTCACCCTCCCCCCTTATACAGTAAACACTGTGTTTGTATATATAAATAATTTACTTTTTAAGATTTTGTTCCTCTTGACTGGCAGTGCCCTCCTGCGACCTTTGTATCCACCAAGTCTCTTCTTGGGGTCCCCTAGCCGTGTTCTCCTGCTCAAGGATGAGTGTTGTTCACTGGATCTTGCTCCCACTCGCTTCAGTCCTGGCCGCGATCTCATGCTGGGAGACCCCAATAGAGACTTCCCACCCTCAGACTTGCGTGACTCAATCCACAGTCTCAGGTCATCTGGTCGCCTAGAGGGTAAAGGATCCAAGGTTTTAGAAATAACTTAATATTATTTCTTTCTTACTCCTTACCAGCCTTTCTTTTGAAATCAACCAAGATTTTCCCAGTTCAGAGCATCTATTGTGTCATGCATTGAAGAGAATGAGAACAGCGTAATGTTTAAGTAAATTGGGTATATTTCTGTGGTAAAAAATATACAAGGCTATCACCAGAGAAATGCAACCCATAGTCTAAATCTAAGTATCTCATTAAAAGTTGTGGAAAATGTACACATTAGTAATAAGATAATTTTTTGTTACAACACTGGACACTGTCTTTATTGAGGACCACCATATGTAGTGTAAGAAAAATATGTACTATCTACTACTGTAAGGTAAATGGGAGAGTGACTGATCTCTACGAGTGAGAGAAAACATTCTCTGGAATAAAAAATTATTGTCTGTATCTGGAAATGAACCTTGCATCTCACTGAACCACAAGGTGGTCCAAGTGGTTCTTACTAGTTTCCTCTGTATATAGTTTTGATACACCTAGTTGTAATAACTTAGGGGACTAAAACTGCAAGTGAACTGGAGGCTACAACTTCATAATATACCACAAAACAGGCTAACTCTGAACTGATGCTGTTTGCAGCACACTCTGAAAGAAGCAGCAGATTCCAATTCACCAACTTATCGGCTATCTGACAAATACCGGCTTCGTTTGTCTCTGGGTGAAGCAGGTCTGCGAGAGAGTCTGTGAAGAGAGACGGAACTGCGGGTGGTCTGTGAAGGTGAGGGCCCAAGCCTGTCTTCTAATCTCCTACAGTTCCGCTGCTCACCGTCTCCCCTGCTGTCCTCTCTCCGCCTCTCACGCACCATCTCCCCCCGAGCACTACTACCCTGAGGGGAGTGGTATAGTCTCCTCTCCTCTCCTCGTTGACGGTCTCTCTGGTGCCCAGAACTACTAGAATGGTGATGATTGGTGTCCTTGCCCCATGACCGAGTACTTGAGTTGTTGTGGTAGTCTGTGGTGGTGTGGTGCTCCCCGCTGCCCCTTCTGCCACGCCTGGATGATTCCATATCCTGGCTTCTTTCTCTTGAAGACCCTCCTCTCCTCACCAATTCCTTTCTCTTATCTTGCTCACCTCTACTCCTGTCACTACTCCTGTTTGTCACACCTCGGTCTCGGGTAGGACTTCCTCCTCTTGAGGCTGTGGATTTACTGCTGTATCTGTAAAGAACATTACAAATCTGGATACAAGCAAATTCAAAATAAAGGAGGAGCACATATGATCACATGATGTAAAAATACAATGTGTACAAAAGATGAAGAGTAAAATAATTTTTGCCTCATAAGGTGAACACATGCATATAAAATATTAATAAAAAATTCAGAAAATAATAAAAACATATAGGAATGTATCATTCCACTCCAACCTGTCCTTTGATCTGTCCCTGTTGTCTGCCTGTTCCCTAGAGGACCTGCCAGACCTGGACTGTCCCCTTGCATAAGATGTCTTGGGTGATGGAGGTCGCCTATTAGGGGGTGATGGGGGCCGGCGAGGAGAAGGGGAAGTGGCTCTCCGAGACAGGGATAAAGACGGATATTTTGAGGATGTTTGCTGTGAGGAGGGGCTTCTTCTCCCTGTTGATGAGTACCCTGCAAGTTCAGGAAACTATTATTATTAAACACATAATTAGTCATAACACCCCTCTATATCCACAGTCAATGTATTATATTCTAACAATTTCCTGCTATTATTGAAAACCTATGCACTGAATCGTCTATTATCCAACAGTCAAGACCACCTTACTCACAGAACCGGTTATATATTTTACACCCATAACCTCAGTGTACACATGTAATTAAGGTTACATAACAGCAGTTCCAAGTAGTAACTGGGTACACTTCCCTGTAAACAATACAACACAATGGACAAAACATTTTAACATTATTCTTCTGAAGTGACAAAAGACTCATGTGCTGAGACTTCCATACTTTTGTACACAACAGTACCAACCCACACACCTCTGGGACTAGCTGGTGGATATCTGGAGAATGAAGGCAAGAGTGGTTGTGGTGAGGGGGGCGATGGAGGTCGATGTCGAGGGGAGGTGGAATTCAGGTCATGTGGATAGTGTCCTGGTGACCCATACACAACACTGTCTCCTATGACATATCTGAAAATGTGACAGTTCTAACACATCTGAAGTGTGACATAGTAAGTTCTCATATTTGAAGACAAAAAGATCCTATTACAGTTCATCAAAAAAAAAGTGCAATGTAAACAAAATTGGAGAATTTGCTACTTTTCTAATATTTTGTACAGAGAATGGTTGTATGCTTCCTGCTACATAATCATCACCAGCTACTCATACAATAGGTCAGATATAATAAAAAATATACCCCTAACAAAGGCGGACTTTGAGGGATGTGCTAAGAATCTATGGTGTTGGTGGACAGGAATGAGGCCTGCCTTCTATTGAAGGGCAAAAGAATGTGTGCAGGTAGAGGGTGGCCCGAGTGAGAACTCCAATAAAATTGCTGGCCCACCTACCAAGCCATCATACAAATCATACAACCTGATACCCTATCCTGGGACACACACTTGGGTAGAAAACCCTATTCTCTCAAAAGTTGACAGCTTAGATAACCTTGCTACCAGTCCAGGAATAAACCCATTTGTTACATGATGACAGCTGATGCAACAAATCAACCAAGAGAGAAGAGAGCAAACAAACTACAAAGCTGCTGGGAACTGTCATCTACAATTACACCAAATTTTCTTCAATCAACAATGGTGCAGACGTGGAGATGTGGTGTGCATTTCATTCAACACTCGACTTATTCTACCTACTCATAACTGTGTCGAGGCTATTGCTTGCATTAATAAAAATTCTCAAAACACCATATCAAGGGTTAGCTTATACATGAGGAGTAACTATAGTCCGTTCCAATAGGAAAATCGGCTCTGATTTGTTCGGATACATTGGTAGAGGTGGTACTCCTGCTACGGTTTGGAGGGTGCACGATTTGTTTACATTCTCACCAAACATTCCATCTTCAAAAATTTTTTATATTTCTTCACTTAGCACACCTATTACACAAGCTATTTGATTTACATCATTGGATTAAGCAGTAATTGTACAACTATAATACAATTATTAAAACTTTGGATGGTAAAAAATAATATATTTACAGCGAGTATAAATCAGAGAATATAATATTACGGTTTATATTTATTACTTATCATTGGTATTTGCAGCAATTATGAAAGTAATTTTAGAATAAGCATGCTCTAGTACAGTACATATAATTCTCTTGTAAACGATGGTCCTTTCAGATTTTATGTAAAAAGCACTATGGGAGAGAAATGGAAAAATTTGTATGGATATGTTGCATTTTGCTAATATGCGATGAGACTCGATGGAGGGGGAGGTGGACGGAGTTGCCAAGTACCACCAGCATGAATGTCATGATTATTGTTAGTATTTTGGGGGATATTGGCAAATAATGCTTACTTGTATCCACTTTTAGTACTCTGTAATATTATCAGCTTGAAATAATTGCCGTATAATATTGAAAATAGTAGTAAAGATTGTTAAGTCACTGACGAAATAAAGGTGGGATTAACCAATTAGGTGGCTGTAAAATTGGCATCAATTCAATCAATCATTCTGTCAGTGGGGTTCCATTTCTCTCCCATAGTACTTTTTACATAAAGTCTGAAAGGACCATTGTATGCAAGAAAATTATATGTACTAGAGCACATGTTTTATTAAAAAATTACTTTCTTAATTGCTGCAAATACCAATGATTAGTAATAAATATAAACGGTAAAATTATATTTTCTGACTTATACTTGCTGTAATTACAGTACTTTATTTTTTACCATCCAAAGTTTTAATAATTGTATTATAGTTGTACAATTACTGCTTAATCCAATTGTAAACCAAATTTGCCTAGCTTGTGTAATAGGTGTGCTAAGTGAAGAAATATAAACATTTTTTGAAGGTGGAATGCTTGGTGAGAATGTAAACAAATCATGCGCCCTCCGAACAGTAGCAGTAGTGCCACCTCTACTGATGTGCTCGCACAAATCAGAGCCAATATTTTTAATAGAACGGACTATAGGCTTGGCTCAACCACAATAGTCTAAATAGATAACAATGTGATCAGAACCGACACAGAAAATATATATAGTGAACAATTGCTTGCTCTCTTTGAGGTGCAACTACAATAGGTGACTACTACCACAACAGAGAGGAAATTAGGAAATAATCAGACCAGCCCAGCATATAATGTCAGGCCCCTTTCTTCTTCCTCTAGTTAAGAACCACTTACTGTATGTACAGAACAAAGACCACAAGAATGATGGGGTGGAGGGTATGAGTGCAAGAGAATGACTGACTGACGGTCAGAACTGACTAGTCTCAATATACAGCAGGTTCGCAAATGTATGCCTATTTGGGCGGCAGAGGCGCTCGTATAAAGAGAAATCACATAGTATGAATACATCTTTATATGGGGAAAATTACTTATGGGTTTCCACTGCCTCACACTGACAATTTACTGAGATTTTTTACACCAATATGCAGGGTACAGTAAAGTATTTGGTATTTGTGATTTGATTATGAGTCACAGTAGCAATGAAAATAAGTTGTTACCACAGAAATAGCAGTACAGAAGCAAACTAGAAGTTAGAGATGGGGTTCCAAGGCTGGCTGACACTATGTTAGCCTACCTGCTGCTCCTCCCAAGGTTGCATCACTAACCTCACACCACCACCACTGCATTCAATATTGATCTCATTCACTTCGTCCATAAAGCCTTCAAAGTCAAATGATTGCTGGGTTACTGACACGACTTCTCCCGTCAAGAGTAGAAGCACCATAACTCCTCACTCACAATAAGCATAATGGCCTCCCTGTTCTACCATAGTGTACATACGGTAGACTCTGCCAGCCGAAACTCTTTGCCTATTGACTTGTTTCCTCTTTCCTCCTCCTTCTTAACCGAATTGTGTTGATCAATGCACTAGATATCAAGCATGGGCTACAGTCGAACCCACGGGCCTCGATTGAGCATGGGCTACAAAAAACTGCATGGGCTATATACAGCCATGGCGACGGTACCACTAGAAAGGCCTAGGCTAGAACTAGGGGACTGACTGTAGTAATACTGACTCTAGCCTGTGTGGGCTGGTGAGTGGAGCTTAGACCAGCCCATACTCCAGCCACCCCAACCCTCCCCCACTTAAAAAAAGAAAAGAAAAAGGCCCTGTTTTGCAGCCAGGTAGCTCTTGATAAATATTTGCTGTCTTTAGTTAATCACCTGAGGCTTCAGAAAGTGCGACAGGAAATTTTTCTTATGCCGCTTGACCTTTGACATGGTGAAGGCAGGTGTTGGTTGGTAGGGTGCAGGGTTGGGGGCAACAAGTCGGCGAAAATGGAGAAGGGGGTACATAGGACACAAGGGAGCGGGAGACTGACTAAGTGAGAGGGAGAAGCCAGCTGGGGGGAACGGCTGTTTGTAGCGTGGGTTTGGGGGAGCAGCAAGTTTCAAGCGGAAACCGGATTTAGACGTGCTTCTGGGAAAGGCTGTGGATTTGGGCCATTCTTGGCCACAAAAACGTGAGCTGTGGAAGCATTGCGCATAAAATAAAATGGTGATGATTTGGGGTTCGTCACACAATAGGTGAAACGTGCATTGATAACACGCACTATGAGTGAACATACTGTACCCGAAAGCGATAAGTGCAAAGATGCATGTACCAATAATATGACGTAGCCACTGCAATTAAATCACAACTTAACTTTGCTACAGCTTGCCATTTGACTATTATCACCTAGGCCCTCATCACACTCTCTCTCTCCTGCATGGTAACAATTGTCTTGACACTTTGCAATGATAGTACAATCTCTTAACACCTAGCTACTCGCATACAAAATTTTAAGTTGAACTTAGTATGTGAGGGGGTCCTCGACTTGATTATTGCTTGGAAACCTTTCATTTAACTTATGAAAAGTAGGCTGACTTACATACCTGTCAAGTTTTGGCTTTGTTTTCTCATAGTCATGGTTTGCAGGCCAAGACTTCTGTTTTTTCCAAGGACTTCGACTTCGAAGCCAGTGGTCTCGCTGCAAGCTAATGTACCAAGAATGGAGTAGGTTTAGGAACATATAACCAATATTAGATATAAATATAATCAGTCAGGACATGAAAAGTGTAAATTATGTATAGTATATTGATAATGCAGTATTGTACAGTACTCCCAACAGCATTTCAACACAAAATGAAAAGGTATAGAACATTTTTATAGTTTATAGTATAGGTATCCCTTCAATATCTGACTCAATAAAGCCAAAGCATATCACTACAGTATATTGGTTATATCCAGATACTGGTCACCAGCCCTCAGATAAATGCAATTGGTCCCCAATTGGGATAATTTAATGATACAATATATCGATAAATAAAAACTGTCTTCTGTCATCTTGTTTCGTGCTTCAAGTTATATTGTCACGATGTTAGTGTAATGCTTTTACTGTCTTTTTTGTGTATATTTGCTAGTATCTGCATGGTGCATATACATACAGGTTATTGTCAACCAGCCCTATATTCCCTACAACAGTACATTTACAGTATACTGTACAATACAATGCAGTCAAACTTTTACACTTGACACAATATGATTGTACAGTACATATGGTGTTCATACAAGGAGGATGCAAGACAAAAACTGAGCCAGTGTTGATGATATTCTACTGGACACCAACTGAACTATAGGAGTGTTATCAATACTTTTATTACTGCTATTTATTTTGTAACTTTTACTAACTGTTATTTGAATTTTGCCTGGATACTACTATTCAGTATAGAGTAAAACATGGATACTGTATTGACATTTATATAGCCAAGTTCAAAATGTCCAGGTATTGGGATGTCTGTGTATTTTGAGTTTGGATATTGAAGGGATTACTCTATCTGAGGAATGTGATATTATTTTGTTTCTGGTGGATTCAGTTTAGCCTATGGGTATACAGTATGCATAATTACCTGACATCAGCTTCTGTATCATGGGTTTCTAAGTGCTTTGGCTTCTGCTTTGAAGACACTTCAGCCCCGTGTCTGCTGTCATGATATGGTTGTTCAGGTGAGTGTGTACGAGGAGAGTACCGATCATATTCACCAGGTCTGTACCCTACACCTCCACTACTCAACAAAGATCTGAGAACACAAATAAACCCATATCAAAACATCTGCATTATAAAATAATTAGTCCACTTCATATGAAATTTTCTTTTATCCTGTATAGTGTTCACCTGGTAAAACATTTTTTTCTAAATCAGAGGTACTCGGATCAATGCCAGAAAAAAGTGGCAGGGCATACTAGTGCGTAACAATGAGTAAAAACAAATTTCTGACATTGAGAACAAATCAACTCAGAAGTTCCTTTATAGAGATTTTTCAAGTTACACAATCAATGCACTGTCCCTTTTAGAGAAACAAACTTGAATAAATGGGGTGATGCCTTATCAGCTGTGACTAGTAACAACAGTACAGTCGCGGCACATAGTTCTTGAACAGACTTCCCCGTACACCCTGGTCAAGGACTATGTGCCGCGACTGTACATGTGGGTGGTGTGGGTTTGGTCAATTTGCTAACACTTCTGTACTTATTCATGCTCATGCATACTTTATGGGTAATGCATTACTATACAATATTAGTGGTTCATATGCCACACAATAACCAGATGACCAGTAAATGTCATTTTCAGAAAGGCATCACAAAATAGCAATTTCAAGAATTACTGAGGGGATCTGGAACATAACCCACAGTAATTTGGGGGGTTCCTGTATACAGTACAGTATATTTCTGAGGAGGGAATAAGTGTTGTTGGCCAATACTGTAATGTGCCCATTACAAATACATAAATGCATCAAAGGTGGTTCTATGATTTAATTAATGCTATACAAGCAGAGTCCTATCCCACAATGGACTACATGATAAAGGAATCTCCATTGCAGTGACTTGGCACATAATACGATGGAAAAGGGCTACAGTACATTACTGTGTACAAGGACCAGGGTACGTACAATAGAAAATACTTGGTTCTCTTTAGTGCACTTAGCAGACGAAGTTTTCAAAAGTTGCATTGAAGTCAGGGCAAAATACTCAAGTCTACACTCAGGATCCTGGAAATGCACTTAGCAGAAAACAAAAGTTATGACACCTCCATGAGGTTACTTAAGTGCTTTATAGAGAACGACGCCAAGGTTGGTGCTGTTGGAAGAGCGAAACTAGTGAACTTAGTGAACTCAGTGGTCCTCTTGGTAAAAAAATTACAGTATATGTATATTGATAGGATTAATATTGCTCCATCAGAGAGCTAAGGCAGGTAAGAAAGGGTCTTAGTAAATAGTTACCTATTGAATTTTTCATACACCTGGTTTTCTGTTAATTATATATATTCTCAAGTCTCTAATATTCACAATTTAGCTCTTCATATGGCTCAAAATGCTCCTAAAAGCTACAATTTCAAAAATTACATCCCCCAGCTGATCAGGGCTTGCTTCACTCGCCACCACAACCATTTACTAAATATTATAACAATTGGGGCATCCACATACAAACTGCCCATGGGCATCCACAGGAGTAAATCTGGCAATGCAAACGGGGCATGTTGTGCGAACGAAAAAAAAAAAAAAAAATTATACACTAGAAAATAAATACCTCCACGAAGTCATATTCTATTTGCCCATTGGTGACATAAAATTTATAATAGTTCTTGTGGATATGTATACTGTAACATATTTATCATTAATTTTTATGTACTCTTACCCGAAATAAACATATTTGTACTATTTCAAGTTATGCTAGAATTTGCTTTTCATACAGGGCAGAAGACTAACATTTAAGTGCTGCATCAAGTGCAGTACTTAAGTGTTTCACTCATGTTAAATCCACTTAAGCGAACTTAAGTAGAATACTTAAGTATTTTCCATTGTTCGGGCCCAGATCCTCGCTTTCATAACATCAAACACTAATTTTTATTATTTGTCATCGTTCAGTATTATACTTGCATGCAAGATGGGTGTTTCCCTGTAAGACAATACAGTAAAGCAAATCAAAGAATTTGCCAACAGGATGAACTACAGGTATATAAAAACTAAAAAAAAAAAAAATAGAGAGGAGACAATAAAAGAAGAAAAAGACTGAATGCAAGTACATTGTATATACTGTACTGTACATCTCACCTAACAGCCTGTGAAGAACCATAGTCTGGGTAAGGCCGGTGGTCACCACCTGGGTACATCCTGCTTCTGGGTGGTGGCAACAGCTTCCCATCTCCATAGTTCGGGGTCTTCTTATCTCTTGGGTATGGATTTGGCAACAACCCTCCTCTTGGCCTGCCTCCTCCAGTGCCAAAGCTACCCCCACTGCCTCCTCCTCTGCCCATGGTGCTGTACATACCATCATATCCATCTCCATATCCGGTATAAGCACCACCACGGCCTCCAAAGTCGCCCATTAGGCTTCCAACTCCACCACCTCGCTTGTCAATACCACCAACGCTATAACTGCCAGGTTTAGGCCTTTCCGCAATGTAAGACGCATATGAATCGTATGGTCCACGGCCCACACTACCAATACCACCACCTCTATAAATAACACCCTCATGCCTCGGATACTTGCTTGCCTTTTCCATGTATGCATCATAGTCATACTTCTTTCCAGAGTACTTATCACCATATGGTCCACTACCAACCAGATATTTCTCAGCATATCTTCCTTTCTCTGGATAGTGGTTGGAATATGTACCCCTCTCTCCATACCTCTCATCAGGGTATTTCACTTCATGGGACTTGTACAAATTATCATTATCATAACTACCACTTTTCTCCCCATACTTGCTACTTTTTGGCACTTTTTCATTTAGTTTCCCAGCTGATGACGAGCTCTTATATTTGTCATCTACATAGGTTTTACCTGAAGGGTATGCGGACGAGGAGGAGGAAGACTTGGCATTCTGCGTGTCATACTTGTTATAAGAATGACTTTCGAATGACTTTGTAGGCAGAGACTTTGAGGATGAGGCAGCAGCAGCGGGAGCTGGTCCTCGAGTTGAGGACTTGTGGGCAATGGCACGACTTGGGGGAGGCCCAGGAGGGGTACGAGGCCGACTGTATCTCTCAGACATTCTGTTGGAGAATTAAATACAGTGATACTGAAGGAAATATAAAATAACAAAAACTATATTAAGATTAACCTTTCTTTGGGCCTTACATTGGGTGTCCCTGGAAAAATATGCCAAATTTCAGGAACTATAGCTTAGATTATTCTATACCAGTGGTACTCTGTGAAAATGTTTATCATAATAACTGCTGCATTACAATCACTGATATTTAAATGATCAATGGAGAATGATATGTTCCATTTACCAATTTACTCTACAATACTATAATTACAATAATATTCTCACCTTGAAGAGTGTGTAATGAAGCAGATGCATTGAACAAGGCTGAAATACGTTCTTCTGTGTCAAAGAGTTTCTCCTTGTACTTCGTGAAATGACAGCAGCAACAATCGTAGCCAATGAGAAGAAAACTTGGAGAATAATTATGGCTGTGTGAAGTGTAGAGCAGGTGAGACGATGGTATCCTTCCTAATGGCCAGGTCCAATGACAGCAGAGGCTCCTGCCTGCTGCCTGGCTGTCTCGGCCTGGCTGCTGTGATGTCAAGAGCGGTATCCCCTGGTAAGCCAGCCAGCCTAGGGGACAGTGCCAGGGGACACCCAGCAACTGACAGGCGACCCGTGGGCTCCGACTGACACTTGGGTGGCACCTGTCATGGGCATCAGAAAGAGCACTGAGCTGCCTAGACTGCCAGCCAACACCACTGGGGGCACCAGCAGCAGTGCCCCAGGCACCACAGCACTGAACCGTATGAGCATCACCACTCACCATCACTGCACACACTACAAGAGAAAATCATGACACGCATCTACAGCACCACTTTCCAATACGATGAGCTTACGATTTCACACTGAATGGAAGCACTCTATTGACGGTTGCTTTCTTTCTTCTTGATGGAGGAATAAAACACACCAAACAATCGCACGATGACACTAAAGATACTGTACACATTCTGGTTAACAATCCACCACCACACTCTTGCTAAAAGTATAACATAAAGGAGATTCTAAATGACCAATGTTAATATGTCTAGTTAGAAATATCCACTGCATATATAAAATATAAAATGTATAAACTGCATATATAAAATATAGCGAATGAGCCAATCTAGAAATTTATAAAGACCTACGACTTTCACAAACAAGCATCATCATTTTAACTTTATGTAACATGATTGAAATAATATTGTGACTTTTTTTATGATAAACAAATATCACAAATATATAGATATCAGTATCACTAAAACCATTATTAAAATGGTAATGATTTAAATCCACCGATAGAACTCTGCATATGTTTGCATTTATTAGTGGCTAGCAGTACTGTGTAGTAAACTTTTCACTGATAGTCACTATTTGAATTGTACCATTCATTAAGATTTTGAAATACTATTGAGTTACAAGCTCTAAAAAGATTATTCAGCAACGCAAGCCTGGATACTCTTTGCAAAGATCACTGTTACAGAAGGCATCAATATGTCATTCAGAAGGCCTTGTGTGGTGTAGTAAAATGCATCGTGATATAAAAGGGCAGAATAATTTATAAGAGCCTGTACATCCACCTTCAAATTATTAATGAAAGTAAAACAAGGGAAATTAAGAGGCAACTTGAGGAATCATACTAATATTTGAAACCCAAAATACTGTAATAATGATGATGACTGTTATGTGTTAGGACCACATACAAGAAAATCATGGGCCAGACAATAACAACAATCAGTACAACTTCTCAACAGACATGCAAGGAGCTGTGACACATATTATTATTGCCTAGCCAGTGATCTTCCTTATATATGACTAAGTATGATGACTTTCAGTACAGTAACTACCATGACTATAATCAGTTACACCTGCATGACTGTAATTACAGTAAGTATATACTGGTTCCTTCATCACTTGCCACAATAAGCATTAAAAATTACTTCTCACCTGCACAGCAATAATGTTTATGAAGGTCACTGATACCTCCATTTTTATTTCTATAGGTGGTATGACTTGTGACAACTATAGTCACTCCAAAAGTAAATCCTATGACTACTCTAACAAAGTGGTGATCCCATCACCCCACAATTTATACATGATGTAAACAGACTCAAACACCCTACAATATAGGCGTGTGTAGGTTGGGGACCGCTCTGTGCTATATACCCCAACTAAAGGTTTAATTAAAGAGCCTAGGAGCTCGACCCCTTGCCTGTTGGGGACCCTGATGACTCAAACAAACTCTTAAGACCGTGTTGAACGTCCGGGGTATGAATGATGTTCTTGAAAGGATGGATGGAAAGTGGTAAATGCTCTTAAGATGAAAGGAATGGTGGGAATGTGTGCAACAACGATAACAGGTAATGAAATGGATGAATGTGATGGTGTGATATATGAAAGCAAATGGCATGAGAACAAGATGAAAGGAATATTTTAAGTAACAAAAGAAGAATCACAGAAGGCATGTGGCAAATGTCAACATGATTGTGTTTTCATAGAGTCCAGAGGGTAAGACCTTGAACAAACATAATTTTGGGATCTATTTTGCTGAAATAAAGAAAGTGGTAAAAGATTTCAAGAAAGGTAAAGCTGAGATGATAAGTACAATTGAGACAATGCTCTAGAATGGTTGAGTAATAACCGATGTTAGATCTGGGGCCTGGAGTAGAACAATGATTGTACAGTACTCTTTTACAAATCATAGGAGTGTAATTCCTGTAAAAGCTATAGAGGTATAAGTCTGAGAAGCATAGTAAGCAAGGTGTATAGTAGAATGGTAATGGAGACACTGCAATAAAAATCAAGGGAGTAACTGAGCGATGAGCAGAGAGACTTTTGTGGTGGCAGAGGATGTTTGCTGAATGGTACAGTAGTTGATGGAGGAGGCCTGTGAAGAAAATAGGAAGCTATTTATGAATATAGACAAAGCTTATGATAGTGGACAGTGAAGGCTTATAAGGAAAGTAATGAAAAAGTATGGTGTAGACTGTAGAGGGAAAGGCTTCTGAATGTAATGAGATTCTATAATGGTACTGTGGTTGGGTGAGATTAGATGGAGGGTTCAGTTTCTGATTTTCTATTTCTCTTTTTAGTGTGAGACAAGGATGTGTAAATAAGAAATTATGAATTATGAATGGGCATATGATAGGTATGGAACTGGCTCCTCTCACCTAGGCTAAATAAAGGGACTTTTATCATGGATGCAAGAACTTGTGTGGGTGTGGGGGGAGGAGGGGGGCAGAGAATTTTGTGGGCCTGGAAGGGGGAATAAATGCGAGTGTGACTGACTTCACAGGATATTGTTTATCTATTTATTTAAGGTTTCATTTTCCCATCCCTGGCCCTAAAGCCCTTAATTCATTAAAAAAAGGGAAATTTGGTACAGTATTAATGATATCAACAAACTGAGTCAATTTAGCCATTTCTCATTTAAGGTTTTTCATGCCTTTATACTATATGATTAGTACAGTTTAGCGAATAAATATTTTGACTGTAATAATCACACAACAGTGAATGTGAAGAAAACCAAAATTTACAATGAAGAATGTATGCCATACAGTTTGATGGATAATGTCACCATCTTTAGTCTATGGGTTATATATTCACAGTCATCTAATAAGAAAGTCTTCCTGATCAAAGTGCTTTTGAAATACTGTATATCATGATTCAAGGACACATCAATTGCATATCAGAAAACTTATAAGGGTAACAATTGCCAAACCCGCTGTGCACATGCAATAAGGCCAAAATATTGCCACACAATTATATTTGAAAAAAAAAAAAAAAAAAAAAATCTATAATAAATACCAAAATACACGATTAATAAGCTTAACTTTGTGAAGAGGAATACCATAAAACTGTACTATCTCTGGAAGCCAAACTAGAGATAACTATTTTGGATTTTTTTAATAAATTTTTATTTTAAAAATTCAAATGTGTGAATAATAAAAAGCAATAGCTTTTTTGAATTTCAATATTTCTTCCCACTTGTAATAACATAAAGCTTGATATGCAAGGAAAATAATCAGGATCAAAACACTGTACATTATACTGCATAATATATAGAGTACTGTATTCATTAATCTATGGGATGAGCTTTGTATGGTCCCCGCATCAAGTTGTGAGGAATATATCAATATTGTACCTGTAATCTGTGCTGTCCTGGGAAGGAGGTTAACACAAAGACTACATTATCCTTGAATACAGGTACACAAAATTGAAGGTAGCTACTATGTTGAGGGGTGGGTTATGACTGCCAATACAACCCAATATCACAATCAGTGAAGGTAGTGGGTGTCCACCAAAACTATCTGATAATACATTCTTTGGATTTAATTATGGGTTCTATTCACAACAAATTATCACCACTACTGTATTCTCAATATCTACAGCCTTGAATCATTTCTACCCACAGACATCTACATCATTAGGAAAAGATAAAGTGTTTCGGTGTGGCAATGTAGTACAGTGGATTCGCATAACACACAGACTTATTAGTTGCATAACAGCTATCTCATTGTAAACTGTTTTCCAGACTAGCAAAGAGCTATTTCGCTGATAAAAATCATAACTCGCACAAATAAAGCCAGAATGCATCCATTTCCAAGGATATGTTCATCTTGTCATGTTTGTTGGCAAGTAGCAACCGGGAGCCAATCAAAATGTGTGTCATTAAATGCATGTTTCAATTGCCAAGCACAATCATCCTTTGTCCGCCTACTCATGAGAAGCCTGACAGCCTATGTATATATCTAGCAGGTTGAAGGATTATTTTTGCCTATACTTCACTCATCTGCCTACTTTGCTAAATCTGCCAACAGGCTCCCAGGACATGCAGTGGTGGGGCTATCCAGATAGTTGCCAGGTTATGGCGAAATAATGTTGGTAGAAGTGGTGAATGAATAGCTTGAACCCATGAAGGCAGAGATGGCAGAAGTTAATGAGGATGATGAATATGAAGAAAAAGGGAGGGAAGGTAGTCCAGAGCAGAAAATGTTTGTGAAAATCTCAAACCTTCCATAAGAGATCTGAGTGACATAGCGTTTGTGGATATGGCCAGAAAAAGGGTCAACATAGTGGATAAGGATCATGAAAGGTGTAGTACTGTAAAACTTCCTAACTTCAGACTGCGCCATAACTTCGGACATTTCGCGAAAAAATGTAATAATTCAGCTGTACTGGAAGAGTGCTATATTTGCAAAAAATAACAATGGTGTTAGTTAGGGGAATGTTCAAAGACTATTATGTATAATTTCTATTACAATAGCTTGAATATGTGGGTGAAAATATTCGACAAATGCAATGAAAAAAAAGTCTGCATTTTTTAACCCTGCAAAACTTTGTTCACACAGAACAAAGAGTTTCAATCATAAGAACGTGAATGGTACGATTATACGTGAACACTCTCTTTAAGTTCTGGGAAGTAAACAAATTTAAAATATATGCATGCATAACCGTGTTATAATTTTTTTAATAAATATTTCTATTTTTTACAGAAAAAAGTCCCAACTTCGGACAGACAAATTAATACGGTACCGGTACTTGACCGCAAGCAAAGGATTATTTTTATGTAGATATAAACCTATGGCCTAAGTAATGATACTGGTACCAAAATAATATGTGATATAGTTCTGTAAGATTGTCAGTACTACCAGTACCAAAGTTATTGCCGGTAAGGTGCTACAGTATGGTGACTTAACCAGTAATGAGTTTTATTTTGAAGAAAAAAGTTATATCAGTTATTTAGTTATAGTATTTTATACAGGTAATCAAGTCAAGGAATACAGGAAGTGGGTGTGTGTGTCATTAGTACCTAGAATTATGTTATTATGTATTATGTACCTTATGTAGGTCCTATTATGTTATTTCAGTATGCATTTGTTGCGTCAGTGAGGTAGCAACTTGATATTTAGGTGAAGTTTTTTGGGGGGGAAGAAGAGGTCACTTCCTCTTCCGGGTTTTGTGTATACGCAATGCATCTTTTTTTTTGGGGGGGGGCTAGAAAAATTTTTGAATAGTTCTTAGTTAGATCTATGCCAAGAAAACCTCACTACAATGTGATATGATGCAACTTATTGTGATCTCAATTTATGTGGTTAAAAAAGAAGCTATTTTTGGATATATCTCTTTATATTAGTATAACTCGGGCCATGAATGTAGCAAATTTTTTTGAAATGCTTTAAAAACTCCTCAGGTGTCCGAAGTTCAGCGAGCGTGTCCAGAGATTGATGCTGTTAACCATTCTCATGTTTATAGGGAAAATACAACCCTATCCGAAGTTGGGTAGAACTGTCCGAAGTTAGGAAATTTCTGCCTAACTTCGGACACTTGGGGGAAAAAAAAAAAAAAAAAAAAAAAGAGCACGAATTTAGCGTGCTTAGTTTTTAAAATTATATGGATTTAGTAGGTACTCTACCTGGCTACCACATGACACCAACAGGAATAAAATTGCACCATTATTAACCGAGTAATTTACTAAAACATGTAAAAAATGTCCGAAGTTAGGGTGTTTTACGGTATATCATTTACTATCTGGATAAGGCTTGTTGTACTTTACAAAGGCATTCAAGAATCCAACAAGACAAAACTATAGTTAAGCACTCTTCGCAGTCAAATAAGGTACAATAAGGCCTGTATGATCATATAAGATGCCTTTAATTGTTTTATTATCATAGCATGCAGCACATTAGAGGACAGGATGATAGTGTCAGTGAGCATAGGAAAGGAATTTGTTGGCTCTGGACTGGACCTACCAGTATAAGTAATTTTTCACGAGAGGTATATGAATTATGTCACAATATTTCTAATGCACTGGGAACAGGCAGTACTAATTAGCCGTATGTAATGCGAATCCACAGTATTAAGTCTTACTGTACTTTCCAGTCATCACTAAGTAGTACCTTATTAATTATTTAATTTATTTTCAAGTGAGACAGTGTTACTGTATAACCATTAAAGCTACCATCTACTTACTACGGTTCCGAATTCTATTGCATTACTAAAGAAATCATAAATAAGTAAATAAAATTTGGAAATTTTGAGACAGATTCAAATTTCATGTCAGTTCATGAGACTAGCAAATGTGCAAATTGTAATTTCCCAAAGTTACTACTAATTCAATAGCCAAAAACCAATATACTGCCCTTCAAAACTCATACAAATTTAATAAAAAAAAAAAATTCATTTGCAACATCTTCATGATTATTTGAAAAATATTACTCCTTTAAAATAGAACTTAAATCAGCAACAAGTCTGAAACCAAATAAAATGCACTACAGTAATTAAGTTCTCAATAAGTCAAGAACATCATTCAACAATCAGTAAATCTTAACATGGGCCAGCGATGAGGACTGCTGACACCTCGGTAACAAATGCATGAAATTTCCTCCCTGTAGCAGCAGCAGCAATATGAATGAGGCAGTATCAAACAAAACAGCTCCACCACAGCCTCACTCAGGTAGTTTGCACGTGCAGGGCCACTCCATGAAGCCCTCCCCACGCTGCGCACTCACCGTAATTAATGATCAGGTGGTGGGGGGTCTGAGAGAAACAAGCTGAAGAAAGACGAACTTGTAGTTGTTTCCCTGTGCGGAGTTAGTGCAAATTTTTGAGGGCAGATCCGTATTTTTCTTCCAAAGTCAAAACAGAGCAGACTTAGTAGTAGTTGTTGCTTTCCAGTGCTGAGTTGGTGCGAAGCATTGAATACAGTAGAGTTGTTTGGGTGCTGAGTTTGTCCGAGCTGACCACAAGTCATGCAGAATTGGTCGATTAAGCATACAGTGCTGTAGGGGCCAGATACTTCAGTACTACAGCAGTTGTTTGACATCTCTGGCCACCAAAGATGAATGTGTGTCACTGGATGATGATGATAAATGAAGACCTTTACAGCTCTGCACATTGTAGCTACTGTCACAGCACCCAAAAATGGCTTCCAAAGAGCTGGATGCTGTGAGGTTTATAACGGTACATAAAAGCAAAGTGTAACGCATACTTTGACAACAAGGTAGCTACTATACTTTTCTGTCGGTTTATATATACACTGGACTACCACCATTCAATATTATTATCACCTGCACAAATAACAGGTAAGAATGGATGGCTTTTCGTCCAGTTTAGTATGAATAGTATGTTCAATATCATACTATTGGCCTCCCTCAAGAACTCGGGGCTGTTCGGCCAGGCAGCTTGAGGAATATCAACAAGCTTCTTTTATTCACTGAACATTATGCATAGCTTTATTCTTCACTGGCAAACATTTCTGCTGTTCCTGGAGCCTGTAGAGGAAGTCTGCAGAATGACCAAGTAAACAGGTCAACTGATGCACCTCCCAGCAAAACCCTCTTCTTTGGATTCAAGCCCAAGTATTTGGCCTCCATCTCCAGTAAGCCTGTTGGCAAGCATCTCCCCAAATGACAGAGAGATAAGACTTGCCCTGACCAGACCCTGTGAGCACTGGGTCAATGAGACAGCGAGAGATGTTGGGCTGGGTGAAGATGGGAGGGCAGGGCTGGGTTGAAGCGGTTTGGGTTGAGCAGGCCGAATTTATCCTGTGAGAGCTGGTGAGGTGAGAGGAGGGTGGTGTATGGGATCAGTCAGCTGGGAAGATGGTACCATAGCCCAAGTATCAGGTAACCCCAACTAGCCCCACCCAAGGCAACAGCAGGTTAGGCTGTGGGGCTGCCCACAGGGGTGTCCCCTGGGGTGGAGTGCTATGGGGGTAACACATGACCAGGGAGGACAGCCCCTCCCCAGCTGGGGTGGAGGGCAGAGCCACACCATACATGGATGGGCAATTGGGCATGGCTGACCACATGGCAACCTCCTGGGAACAGAATGGTTGATTACTCAACACGTACATCCAACTCATATAATGCTCCTTTCATCTCATACTGTATAAATCTTACACAATATACAAACAAGGACAGTTAACCCTGTCACTTAATAAACTATGCCCTTATTGTGTGTGCAAGACACCATTGTGAATTAAACATCAAACAACCAGCATTACCCTCATTTCCACATTTTCATAAAAACAATGTTGCTAGCAGATTATTACATTTATGAATGGAAGCGTTGTGTATTCATAAACATTGAAGTTGTGGGCAAGATAAATATATAATAACTGAATTGCTACATAAAAGTGTCAAACAAACAGTGTGAGTGCAATTAGTAAATATGGAATTTATGCATTTGGTACTGCTTAGCTGATTATCACAGTGAAATTTAATATAATGTTACTGGCAACCCTTGCTATTTGATTGTACAGTAAGTTAATTTACATTTATACTGAGACAGGTAATCAAAACACTATTATTTCTTATCATTACCATTAAGTCAAAATATTTACTGTAATGTATATTTTCCATTTCCCAGGTCCAAGATTAGAAAGTGAATTCACCTAATATTAGAGCTTGATGATTAACTGCCATCATGCTGAAAAAGGTGATAACTGAGGCTGTCTTTAGCCCCTTGAGTCAAGAAGTGTCCCTGTAGAATAACGTGGCTTTAGCCAGAGTTCAGTTATTTACAGTAATTACCTAATAAACAGAGGTTGAGTGCTACTACAATAAAATCTAAAACAGCATAAAACATGTATTAGGAAGAACTTCTTCCAGAAGACAATACAGTACAAATTACAGTACATTAAGTCAAACGAATGCACAAATAGCAAGGGTTACCTGTTTGAGGGAGGGGGGCAAATTGTTATCTGATTGAAACCTATCAATTCCTTCAAACTGCTGCAAAATAAACTTTAATCTGGTAATGTCTGTTTCTTGAAACAATTTTAAGTAATCAGAAGCCATAAATTCACTGCCAACATTTAAACCGAACAATATTCTATTACTGAATTACACACCAGTTTCTTCATAGTGTATAAAATATAAGGCTTTCTGAAAAGTAAGTGAGTTACGGTATCATCAAGTTTCTTCATACATAAGAACTGCATACTGTATCTTGAGTGGCATAAGATATGTAAGGTATACCATTATGGGCTTCTCCTCATTACAGTATAGTACAGTACAGTCTAAAGTCAAAATTTCTGCCCATGGATTGTCATGGTTCCTAAGTGTTGTATAACACCACACTGCAACAGTTCCAGCAATCATTTCTACCACAGTAACATTAACAAGTTCTGTGTTTTGCAAGTTCAAAACTTTAACAAAGCCTAGAGGATACATACTCTGTAGAGAGCCACACACAAAGGAAAACAATGAGATCGACACAGCAACAGTGCTGATAGAGTATAGTACTCTTCATTAAAACCTCTTTATAGTGATAAGATGACATTACTATATTGGAGGCTATTGATTCCTACAAACAATATCATAAATTGCTCTGTGTGGCCAAGCAGTTTATAAAAGGGCCTATTGCCAGCAAGGGCATATAGCTGTAAAACTTTGTTTCGACAAAAATGAAAAGTCATATTCTTCTAAGGGGTGGGGTGGGGGGACACATATGGTAAATGAAAATGTACCACACAACAAATCTCCTAAACTGGGAAAGTACTGTACAGTATGTGTATTGGTGAACTGTAGAGAAATTGCAAGCCTCCAATCCACCAACTTCATCTTTCCTGATTAAAAAAAAATATATATATATATATAATTATGCAGTACTGTATAATACAATGGTCCCTTCTTTCAAAACAAATTATTAATACAATTTTCACCACGGCCACATAAAAACACATACATGAATCAGTAAAATATATTCATTTGAAGATCCATCATGGTGTAGCTAAGGTTTTAAAAGAACTGATACAGGTTGGGTGGTTCAAACTTACCAATTACAAATTATCTGCAAAAACAATTAAAATTACTGTAATGTTGATAATAAGCCAAGAAAAACAAAATCATCCACTGGGCTAGGCCAGTAATGCCTGTACTGTACAGTACAACCTTTCTAAGGTTACAGGATATTACAAACCCCTCTCCCTCAATGTGGACATAGCAGGCTGGAACCTGTGACCATAAGGTCACATGCTAAGGACTCTATCATTGCATCAACAAGTACCACACAAAGAAGAAAAATAACTGCAAGTTGCTGCAAAATTATGAATTTTAGCACACACATCCTCCACCAAGAGGTAGAGTAAAACAAAATATTTTAACCTAATACTGTACTTAGCAAAATATCAAGAGGAAAAAACTTGAAACTATGCCCCCTCAGAAAGATTTTAGAGGCAAGCAGTTGCAGGATAAATTGGAGCTTACCAACATTCTCCAAAATGCCAAAAACAACCTACCTCAGTACAATGAACCAGGAGCCTCCAATTCACCAATACCGTACTTCCCTTATAATCATACTCTTTTAGAGTATAAAAGCAAGACAGCAATATCTTGCCCTTACGTACAGGAAAGAACAATATGGTCACAGCCTGCTGAGCCCAGGTGGGTGCACCCTTGTGTAGTTTTTATCATTTTAATGTTTGTTACAAAATCTAAAAAGAGTCACACAACCAATGCATAACAAAGGGGCTATGACTTTGTCAGCTAACCGGAGGCATACGATTCCATCATACTATACTGCACTACAAAATAGCAAATACTGTACACTGAAGGAGCCTGCTTCACAGCATAATGAAAAGGCATCAATTTTCTCTAAAGTGCTGACAAACTCACAGCTCCTTTTTAAGAGTATACATTACAGCCAAAGTTTCTGTACCTTACAGACCTAATAAGCCAAGGTAAAGCTAGCTGTCCTTATTGTACAATGGTTAAATATTGCTTACTGGTACCTTTGTACATAATAAAAATACCAATTTTGCACTAACTACAGTGAGTGACCGGAAACTAAGAAATGTGACCATGCAACATATAGTGACCCAAGTGCCCTCATATGCCATTATATAATTATACAAACCCATGGATGTAGGCTAAAGCAAATGTAACTTTTGTACAGTAATTTCTTGTGTTTAAGATCTATTGGGTAAAATAACTGAAAACTTTCAAGGTGCCATACTTATAGGCTTAAAAAGTCAGGCAAGTGTAAAAAGCAAAAAATTCAGTGAAGCCATTAGGATTATGTACAGTATATTCAAGCAAAGTTATTTGTATCTAAAAACAAATATGTCCCAATACATAAGACATAGCTACTGTATAAAAACTGTAATGGTCTTTCCTCGCAAGTCAGCACCTCCACGTATACCAAAATACTGTATACCATTTGTATTAAACACTATTGCAGCATTTCAAAGCCAAATAATACTCAGTGATGATATTGCTAAGCTAAAAGCCAGCTTTACTTCAATCAATCCTATACCATATATAACATAAGTGATCAGTCAGTAACAATACTGTATTAATAATTTAAAGTAAATGGGTTACTAATAGTTGAATTGCAGCTCTTGATATTCCTTACTGTTTCTAAAGCTAATGGATTAATACAGTATAACAGTAATTTTCTCACATAATAAAATTTGACAGCAAGCAATGAAGAAGGAAGCTCGGGTTACCTGACAAGATGAGAAAGTTGAACTGCCCCTGCAATGCTCCTGTCGACCTGAAACCAGAAAGTAAAAATCAGAGTGAACTGCCAATCTATCTATCTATAGCTCTGACGCCTCATTTCCTCCGGGAACTCCCCTGTAGGGAGTAGCCATGGCAGAAAGTCTCCAGTTTTTCCTGTTCCAACACTCCCTCCTTACTTGGTCCAGCTCTTCTCTGCCCCTAACGTTTCTCTCACTTACACACTCTTCCACTCTGCCTCTCACATCAGGTGCCACAACTTCACTTCCATACACCTTCTTTGCAAACTCCACGTCTAGCATTCTCTCCACATGTCCACACCACCTCAATGTATTACGCTTCACCCTCTCAAGTCTCAACCACCCCACACTCAATACCAATAGGAGAGCCCACACTTTGAGTGATGTTGCCAGATGGTGGTCTATTTTTTATCTGCAACTTTTTAAGTGCTGGACATGGGTAACTTAGTTAAATTTCATACCTTATTTTACACTAGAAAATTAGTGTTCTAGTTCACGACCTTTTACTTGGATGTATACAAAAATGCATACTTTTGTGTTTTCGCATAATATATGCTGAATATACTATATTTTTCATATAAATTAGTAAATAATAAAAGTCGAAATGTGTGCATTAGGCGGCTTTCATGAACTGCATGAGTATAACAGCCTACAAATATTAACAAATGTATTTAGCATGACCCATACCATGAAGCGGAAAATGTTTATGTTTACGTGTTGCTGCAGCAGCGGAGTACGTATCGTACGGAGACACCAATATATTATCAACATCTTATTGTGATTTAGTACTGTTACTATCATTGACGACGTAAAATGTAAAATAAAATTATAAAAGGCCTGTATAAGTTTGTATATTATTCTAATTTTGTTATCTTTGCATATAAGCGGACTAAAGAGCCTCTTCTGAAATAATAGGAGATATATTTTTATTCATGGCTGTATTCGTATGAAAATAAGTCCAAGATAAGTTAAAAATATGTCAAAAATATTGAATAAGTTATAATAAGTCGTTCCACAATAGGAAGCCCAATATAACTTTGCCCGACATACGACCTTTTTTCCAGCCTAGAAATCGCCATCAAAATGCCGTTTGGCAACTCGCATTAAAGTGTGGGCTCGCCTATTGGAGGCTTCACAAACTTGAAAAAGTTGCTAAATTCACCAGATGAATTAATTTATAAACACATCTTATGGGTATACTATAAAAAGTAAATATATAAAAAAATTTGTGTAGCTGAACTAGTTATTACTATTTTTTGAAAAATAGTAATAACTAGTTAGTGATATATCGGCAAAAATATTTTAAAAACATTTTGTGTCCGAGACACTGAGAGAATTATCTCTGCTTTGGGACAGTCTTATATGCATAAAAGACCTCAATGCCTTTCAGCAAACACCCCCCCAATACAGTAAATCCTCAACACTTCGGTCATAGCTCTCCTATCAACCCTGTCATATGCCTCTCCAAGTTCATGAAGGCAGCATACAACTTCCTACTCTTCCCAATATATTTCTCCACTTTTGATTTTAATGCAAATATCTGGTCCACACATCCTCTACTCTTTCTGAACCCTTCCTGCTCCTCATTAACTTTATTTCCCATTACTTCAAGCAGTCTCTCAGAAAGTACTTTCCAATACACCTTCCCGGGTATACTAAGAAGGCTTATTCCCCTATAGCTACCACACTCATCCTAACTCCCCTTCCCCTTATACAGAGGCACAATTGTCAATACTTAACAAATTAATCTGTACATTCTTGACATCTTCCTATGTAACAATTTCGTGGCATTACACCTATCACAGCCAATACACAACCAGCAAGATTTCTCCCTATAAAAAAACATAAATTGCTGCTAGTATTGCTTATAGTTCAAGTTTGGAAATCTCCCATATGAAGAACAACTAAAAATTACTTATTCCTAATGATCCCCCATGATTGTATAGGGGGTTAGGTGTGACTTATCTTGGAAACAAGGCATATATGATAAAAATATCAAAGGGGAAGTGTTTTAAAAAGGTAGGAACATAATACAATTTACATGATGTTCCCTCACCCAAAACCCATATTCCCAATTCTCCCCCAAGATGTATTGGCATTTTGTGGGTATTTGTGGAAGAAATGCCAGAGATGAACTGTCATAAGCTGGCCATATACATGCAGACCCAGCCTGTCAGGCCAATGTAATGGGTTTGCATGATGAGGCAAACAAACACACAGGCCGCTGTATCCTTTTGATATGTCATGCCATGTCAGAAAAACGAATACATTTGAGATGTTGTCAACACAACTGATAGCTTAAGGAGCAACCAATACTGAACGTCGCCACACATATGCAGGCGGCAGGCCATGACAGACAAAATTTCAAGCACCAACTGATTTTATTCCAGGCATTGCGACAGGCCTGGCGGGATGAAAAACACATCCATACACACACAGGCCGCCTCTGGCCCCGCTCCTTTTCACTGGCTGAACAGGCCCTGCCTGAGTATGTATAGCCGGCTTTAAAATGGTCCAAATTAGTAGGTAATTTTGGTAGAAAAACAGTACATTACTAACTTTAGTGAATGGTGACAGTAATATAACTTTTGATATTTCTTAGTGTAGGTTTTTATACTTGTGCCTAGACTATGGTTTAGTATACTGTAAGTCAAAATCATATATCCGCTTACAAAAATACACGCTTCTGTACGGTATACATAATTATAACCCAAATTCTTCCTTTCCAACCAAGGGAACACGAATAGAAATTGGTATTTTCTTCACCTAAAAAATGTAGTACCGTAAATCTACAGAATAGTAATGTAAAATATCAACCCTCACATCTACACTGACAATATTGATTACACTTCTATTAATAATAAATAAACTAGCCTTTAGAGATCAGAATAAAGAATAGCGTAGCAAAAGAAATCACGACCCAACCCAAACACTCCACACACATACATACACGCCCTCTTTTTACCCTTACTCAGCCAAGCCACCACCCCATACTAACCATAACACATCTTATAATAACACACACAGTAACCTCAACAACTACTCTTCCCTGCAAAATAATGTCTAGAGCAACAAAGTAAAGATATATACCAGTAATAATGCCGAGATAAAGCACTACGTGGACGTGTACAAATGAAGTAGTCAGTCAGTGTTGCCACTTGCAAGGTCTGCGTGACGACTGACGAAATTTCCCCAACTTCAATATCAGATTTTCCCTTTTTACCTCAAGAAATCCATGTTTACTCCTGAAGAATAGTGAAGATTATATAGTCCCGTCATTTATTAAAGGCCAATTCGGCGATTCACTCGACCCGATTTGGTTCCGACAAGCAGGCCGCCAGTTTGCCGCCGTTTAACGACTATGATGTATTCACCAATGTCACTTTATGTGACATTGGTATTCACATTGACCGTTCCCTGCCCGACCGACAATCACTGCAGACAAGTTCGATCGACTTTTCGTCCATGATGCCAGCCAACGAACTAAATGAATATGAATGGGACTGTGGGTAAGCCACGGTCTATCTCGACCGTGGGGTAAGCTTTCTACTAAGTTAAATGGATAGGTGTTGTACGGGTCCATGTTCACGCGACTCATCACCCATCCGCCAGGACGCTGTCAAGCTCAAGGTCAAGCCGTCGTTCAACGGGCCAGGCAGACCCTGGCAGAGTCCAGTCCAGAGAATATTCTATGGACCGTGGGGCCAGGGATTATCGAGAAGGAATCCGATCCGTGAGGTCGGCCGAAGGATGGCTGTCGCCGGCAGGGCGTCTGAGGGCGACGGGTCGTGTGAACACTGAACATTAAAATGCATTTAAGAATTTTTGATGGTGTCAAGCCGGCGACCTGCCTGTCGGAACGAAAACGGGTCGTGTGTATCGGCCTTTACCATCTTTATATTCCGTCTGGTAGAAATTTCCCCGTTTACTCTTTAACAATCTTCATATACTTTCCCCATTGGTCCCTCTAATTCTTCATCCTTAGACAAATTTCCCCATATTTGGGAACACTGTAATTAGTCAGTGTTACAAGTTACTTCATAGCCAACAACTTACCTACAGCCCAATCTTATCCATAGAGTAGCCAAGATGGCCTTTTTATTCTCGGCCTTATGTTGTATTACTAACCGATAAATGCTCGCAACTTTACATATAAACGCACTTCAATAGTCAGTGTTAATGTGGGGAATAAAAGTCTCCATTACCGGCAATGTTTGGCATTTTTTCAGGTCAAAGGATTATGATAAAGAAAATTAGTTTATGTACTACTTTTCATATAGCGTTGATCATTTTGGCGTGAAAACTACAAACATTGTAACATTGTATACAAAGGCTGTTGGCTGGCCTCTGATCTCCAATCGTCATTTATAATTTCTTCATCTGCCTGTTTCTTCTGTTATTCAAATGTTGCAGAGTTTAGATTCGTCAGTTCAGTATGTAAAAGAATAGCTGAGAAGAAAAGGTTGACAACCAGAGAATCGTTTAATCAAGGAAGAACTGTAAACACAAATCCATAGAGCGCATGCGCAATTCATCCTACACATTAACTCAAAGAAAATTTATAATAAAGGGGTAGCTATTAACACCAAAATAATAATGCATGCCCCTACAACATTATTCCAAAGAAATTTATATATATAAAGGTGTAACTATTAACATCAAAATAATTATGCATTGCCCCGAGTAACCTTCTCGATGACTTTCATACAAGTTTTCCTAGATTTGTCACTCAGCTAGGTTATGTGATTGACTCTGCACTTACTGATATTTTGTGCTCTGAACCCAGTGGTCTTGCAACAATAAAGAATATTGCATAGGAGTCTGGAGAATGTAGAGATATCGGGGCAGGCCAAACCAACCTAAAATGGACCATGTGCGACGAGTGAGGTGATACAAAGGTGGCACAGCAAACACAAAAGAAAAACAGAAGGAAAGGAGAGGTATAGTTGAAAAATAGATATGGAATTGCTGGGGCCAAATGGACACAAAACCATTTAAAATACCTTCCACGTCCTTGCAGACAATTAATATGCTACGCCACCTACGGGTATACAATCAAGAAGTGATATTTGATCTTGATATACTGTATTGTATAATATGGGTAGAGTGAGGTAGAGCAGAGGTCTGAGCTAGAGTTGGAGCAAAGGCCAAAGGGTGGGGAGGGATGCTTTGCGGGGGTATTATGGAAGGCTTTTTAGCAGTTGGGCCAGGGTTATGGGTAGCCCACAGAACGTAAATGCTTTTAAAAATATATATCTTTTATGCTCTGTGGGGTAACCAAACCAGGCCAGACGACCCTTCACATGGTACATTATCCCATGGCGGGAGAAAGAAAGGGGCTGTAAAGTAGCCTATATGGAGAATAAGAGAGGGCCGGCAGAGGGGTGAGAGAAGATCCAAATATAGAGAACTACGATACTCTACAAACTAGGGAGAACGAGGAAGCAACCACAGAGGAAAGGAAAAGGAGAAAGGGTGTGTGAGAGGAATAGCCACTGAGGGAGGGGAAAGTTAGAGGGCACTGTGCAAGGAGAGGGGAGGGCGGAGATAACAATTAACCGAGAATGTATAGAGAGATTACGAAGCATATGACAGGCCAGCATGTGTGTGCCTCGCAGTAAGGCCAAGAATGACAAGTTGGCACATCAGGCTGTAAAGGTGCGAAATGCATGAGAAAGAGTGTGCTTGATGACATCAAGCTGTGGACCAGGCACGGGTACCTGGGCATACATGCCTTTACACACAACCCAGTGTAATAGCTATTTAGATAGAGAAAAAATTAGTCAAGGTAAAAATAATTTTACAGATGAAAATTCCAATTTATTGAACTCACAAATATTAAAAAATTATAATCATGAAAGGCTGTCTAACTGCTGTAATTTACAATTGACCAAACAGATCCTATCCAAAAATCTATACAGATCATTACATCCATAAATACAGATTCTGTATTAACTTTTATGGCAAAAATATTTAATTTCGTATTAATGATGCATCCATTAATTAAGATTTCATTAGGATAAGGGAAATACAGAGAGCACATGATATATTAAACTAAAGATACTTTATTACTGATTCCCTGTGTCACAAGAACCACACAATGAAGTACAGTATTAAAATTACAAAATGACAAAACCCAGTTCATGCATTGATGAATGGTTGCTGTACAGTATAATAAGCCAAGCACTGAAAGCCTGGTACAGTTGTAGTAATAGTATGTTGTTGTTGTTGTTTTTTTGTTTTTTTTGGCAACTAACAAAATACTTGTGAACAAGAAGAGCTGAGGCCAAACTGCTGTTATTCCGGGAAAATTACACAAGGCCAAATACTGTACTTGCACCCAAGCCATCTAGCACAAATAGTGACTAGGGTATATCCCTCTGCTTTGGTGGTCCAGACATATCCTGACAAATCCAGCTGGGAAAATGATGCCAATTACTGTACTTGTATCTGGCCATCCAGTAAATCACATTACCAAATCCTTATGCATTTTAAAATGTGGTAGAATCACTGTTGACTTTGAACAACAAAGTCTCTTAAATCTTCATACCATGACCATTTTCAGAAAATTTGATCAACTCTACAAGACTTTGCCATCAAGTTAAAAATAAGGCAAGATCCTCATATTCATGCCTTGGCCATCTTCCTGTCCAAGTGTGCCTGACTTTGGTGCTATGAATGAATACAAGTTCTGCCAAACTTTGACAAAAGTACAGAAAGTTAAAACACAATTCAGAATACAGTACAACTCTGTTCTGGTTGAGCTCCACAACACATATCTCTATACTATTAGTAAATCAATACACCATGATTTCTTTGGTACATTAAGCAATACTTTTTATAATAATGGTATTTATTAATACAATATTACATAACTTTATACCTACACATATACAGTAATACACAAGTATAAAAAAGTCAATAAAATCAAGTTAGAGAAGTTCATTATTATGACTACTACTTACTGCTTCTCTATATTTTAATTCATGATTCATGCTTTCAGTATAGAAAAAGGTTTAAGACACATATTATCATCCCACACGCATAACACGACACTGAACAGTAAGGCAATCAAGCTCCCAATCAATCACCAACAAATCTTATCATCCTAACTTTACTACAGGTCAACTTTATCCATTTATCCATTTATCCATTACAACAACTTTTCTCTTAATCTAACTGCTCAGGTATGGATCAGTCTAGCATTAACCCGGAGAGAAATTCAGCATGGATATATATTATGGCAGAGCAATCACTATTGAAAACCCAGCATAAGAAATTCTAAATACTGTACAGTACAGTAATACAATAATTTAGATTAACTTTATGATGTCAGCAACCTCTTGCCTCTCTCCCTCTCACTTCATGAATAACCTCATGAAATCAATTGCACTAGTCATTACTGCAATGAGAAAAAGCTTCATGAAAAGTCATAAGCTCGGCACAGACAACAATACTTATGAAATTTTAACATTTTTCTAATTTTATGACAATTTTTCCTTAGAGTATATCCATGTTTATGACTGCTGCCAACTTGAAATACTGAAATATTAAAATATAGTACAGTACATTTCTTGGCATATGCTTCCTATCACATGTGATTTCAAATAATAAGAATCATATTTTATCAATAAATGATACTGCCCTCAGTATTCACTATACAGTGTATAGGTGAGTTTTATTCAGAAGTTACTTTAATGTTGACCCAATTACATATATATATGAATCACTATGCATCCATATGGGTTGACAGTAGGAAAGGTAGCTGTTAATAAAATGATCACATTTGTCATTAATTAAGCCTCCTTTTTAAACAATGTTCTAGAAATGACTATCCACTGACACATTCACAGACATCACCACAGTGCAGCCTCAATTATACAGATGAACCTCACAAATCCAAATTTCCATAATCCTTGCTCTCCCATTTTGCAAATGCTTTCACAGTTAAGAATGTAAAATATAACTAAGAATACTGTATTTCTCACCAATGCACAAACATGGTAACATATATTACTGAAATTACTTCCTAATACATTATGTCCCAAAATGAGATATTCTACTTTCTGAATTTTCAGAGAATTATGGCACTCCTCAACCAACTAATGAGTCCTCCTTACACTAACTTCTGCATCAAATATAATCGTCTCCATGGTACATTAGATTAAAAGGAGTACAGAAACTTTGAAAGGAGGACTGATGATTTTAAAACTGGTATGACACTGCTGTTTCATTAGGTTGATTGATGATCATTTGAATGAGTTTCATTAAAGAAATTGAATACTGTTTAATTACATGGCTGGGAGAAAGAAAGAATAATTTGGCTACAGAAATGCCTAATGGGCCTTTATCAAACATTTGTTTATGCCATCAGTATATTTTAAGAAAGAACAGTCTACTTGAAGCAGTATGAGAAGGACAAAACCTCTGAATTTTGATCTAAAATAACAGCCACAACATTAATTTCCACAACCATTGGACTTCTGTTACTGCAGATATTTATCTACCCAGTCTACAAAATTACTCACATTCATAGCACATTATGGGTTATGTTAAAATTATTAAAAGTCTTTTCATAACGACAGTACATTATAATACAATTATACCACTTGGATCTGACAAATTCTGAGACATCAAACTAAGTACTGTATAGAATTTCACTGGGGACATAGTGTATTATATTATAACATGGCTTAAACTTTGTGTAAAGGGTTCATATTTTATTTTGTCATTGATTTAGAGGATACAGATGCCTCCAAATTGTGACACACACAGTCTACATATACTGAGGTAGCTTGTTTCTAGAGACAGTTTGGAGGAATCAGTTGCCTTTCATTTGCCCATATCTTTCCCCTTCAAAATTGTGCATTAGTCTCCGGTATCTAATACTATTTGCTGTTATTTTTAACTTATGAATGTGATGTCCGCAGTTATCGACTTGAAAGAGAAACAACTATGAAATGATTCAGAGTTCAACACTAATTATGAAATAACTTGCTTAAGGAAGTAGATATTGAACAAACTGGAGGCTACTGATACCTTCAAATTGTGTCAAGAAACAGACCAATAACTTCTGTTAAACTGGCATACATGTATACAGTAGTTGGAAGAAGTGAGTAGCCTACAATTTGCAAACATGTTACCCCATTAAATGAGATATGGTTTTCTTATCTAGGCACATAATGCTCACTTGAGCAAAGATTAAAAAAACTTATTTTTGAAATAAGCATATATTTCCTATGCATTAAATTGCCGAAATATTTTTGGTAGTGCAAGAATTTGATTACAAAAAGTGTTTTATCAAGATTATTCAATTACTGTACAGTACAGTACAAAGGTATGTTGCTCTATGACAAGTGGTATTAATATACTAAGGTGAAAACAAACATCGAAATGGTCACCATTACTAAACAAGAATATATTTGTGATAACATTCCTATATACTCCCAATTTATTTTAAAATGCCTTGTAACATTCAAAAGTTTGCCACTTTGAAAAATACGATAGCATAATACATTGATAAGTACTGTATAATTCTAGATATATATAGTGCTCCTGTTCTGCGCACAGACTTTGTTTGCATCAATCTGCATATACACTGTACAGTACTGAACAGTGCTGTAGTTGTAGTAAACTTTTTTACAGGGTTTCACATATACAGTACAGTACAACAAATCCATATCCAAATTACTGTGAATTACAGTACATGTACAGTACTACAAATACCCTTACATATAGGGCATGTGTAAGAGTTTGAGGTATGATGAAGTAAGCAAGATGGAGGCCACTAATTACTTCAAGCTTCACCAAAAATCAAGACTTCCATCATTACTGGTAGTCTGTTTGTATGTCTGTTTTTTGTCAGTTTGGAGAAATCAGCACTCATCAATACAATACAGGTGAGAAATGTCATGTTCTCAATTCTGTGTGCATTCTCCACTTGGCATATAAAAAAACATATATAACCTCATGTACCAAAGATACCATTTCCTAAATTTGGTTATGGGAAGTTCTGCAACAAACCTAAAAACATTTATTATTTACTTACAAAACATGCCTTTGTGCATGAACATACAACATCTAAAATTTCAGAGTGAATGTTACTTGTACAGTATTTGATTAAAACTGTATGCTCTACCGCTAAAACAAATTTATTACCTTTTATATATCCATCTTTTAAATGCTCACTTACAAACTGAAATGTGACAAAGTTTAACCACCATCGTTCACATGTACCTGGTTAAAAGAAGTTACATATAGTACTCCCATCCTTGTAGAATAGAATATATATATATCAGCATACTGTATATGTATATATATATATTTTAATAAATCAATTTCAAGTCACTATCTCAAAGGAGGGGGTTAACAAAGTGGTGTCATACAGCGCCCCTCTACTGATGTCTCACTCAGCCATTTTACCGTAATTAATATACTTACACCATATACAACTTTTTCACTTTTATCAGTAGACTAATACAATCCATAACACTCAATAATAATTATTATTAGCTAAACACACAGTTTGTTGTTACAATCTGGCACTGTCACACACACAACACCAGCATATGTTGTGACATTATACATTTGTTAAAGATATTGGATTATACACACAAAGGTTTAGATACTGTCAGTGAACTGAAGGATACTTATTCTTCCAAATATTTTACTGTAATACCATAAAACTGACATTCCATACTGAGAGGCTGCTCTCTAATCTGTTTCTTGACAGTTATATGGAGCCAGTGGCCTCCATTTCACTGACATTCCTTTACATATTTTCATTTGTGATAAAGAATCTCGCCCAAATACTTCAAAATGTTCCAATAAACTTCGTAAACTTTTGCGGGCTCCTTAATTTAGACCAAAGGGTAACAAATGCATTCGAGCTAGAAATCGGGGATCACAGATCTATTTCATCACTGGATTTTCTTTAATAAGGCCCAAACTGCCATCAACTGTAAACAAAAACCTCTGAGCATATTCAATGAGTAGGATCTACTCTATATATTATTCTATATGTTTTCTAAATGGACAAGTTATTAGCATACTGGAAGTACCTCACTCATCCATACTATGACAAAAAAAAAACCCACTGACCTGACAAGAAATATACATTTTTTTTGGCACAGTCTGGAACAATTAGTACTCCAAATTTTGCCAACAATATCTCACCTCCCTGTACGTATCATCTGAAAAGTATGTTACTATTAAGACACCTTCCAATTCTTCCCTATATTATCCTCATTATTATTTAAGGTGACTAAAATGTTGTTAGCAATGTGCATGCTAATGATTCCTCCAAACTGTCACATAGCAGAACTTTCTTAGTATCGGTACTGTTTCTGGACAGTCTTAAGGAATCAGTTGCCTCCAATTCACAAACAACATCACAGGTCCCTTAAATAAAAAGTCACAAGATAAATGTTTCACTCTTCATACTCATAGTTCTTACAAACTGTATACTAAAGCCAAGATGACATGAGGAAATTCCATTACCGCTATATACTCCGTGCAAGATCATTCATTAACGGGGTGAAGGGGTCCCTCTTCTGTGGTCAAACTGTAGGTCTACTGGTCATAGTTTAGAGGTATCAGGAGCCCACTACATCACCAACAAATACAGTAGATGACTCTTTACCATGATGTTGCATACTGGGGACTACAGGTTCCTCCATACTACGCTACAACAAACACACATCCAATACTGCAATTAGAAGTCTGTTTCTGGACTCAGTTTGGCAAAATAGTGGCCTATAATTCACCATCATCTTCCTCCATTAAGGGTCCTATGAATCTGTCAGTGAATTTGAGGCTACCAATTAGGACACATGTAGACAGGAAGCATGTTACCTTAACCCCTAAAGCGCGGGTGCTGTCATATGACATTTGAGCTACGTTTGGAGAGAACGGCAATGACCCTCATATATTCTATTATTGCATGTAAATAAATTAATCTCCCATGGATTCCAATTGTGCTTGAGCCATAAATAGAGTTTGTTGTAAAAAGAGCATAAGTGCACAACACTGAAAAAATAAAGTGTGCGTGATTATAACTACAGAACGCTATTAGTCTGTTTGTGTGCATGGCTGGCAATTGGTCAATTTCATGACACTAGTGCTAGCTCCTTAGTGTTCCTGGAAAGTTCCAAATGATTCTATAATATCTAAAATTTAATGTATCTAGATTCTGCAATCCTTAGTTGCAAGTGAATAGTGATAACTACTGAGAAACAGTACAGTAAGTACTGTATGTAAAATAAGGAAAACTTCCATCAACCACGGATGCCACTATAAGTGATAAGAAAAGTGTGCTACCACCATGTCTAGAGTGGAAAAAGGCCTTTTTTTTTTTTGCATATTTTGCTTGGGGGCCAGGGAACATGAGTTTTCAAATTGCTCCCTGCTTTAGGGGTTAACTTCGCTGGTCAGTGTGGCATCAGTTACTTCCAATTTACTTATAACATCTTTCCCTGTTAATCAGAAAATCATCTGCTGCTGATGACAGGACTCATGGCAGCAAAGCCTTGCAGCAAATAAGCCTTGAACAATTACATCCAGCATATTTTTGGTTGAGAAACATAAATTGTACATGTTTGTACATTAGTATACAGTACTTCACACAAGCCACAAATGTTTACAAAATATGCTATGCTAAAACTTGTAATTCTTATCAGCAGAGAATGCAGAGAACACAGCCCAAGCCACAAATCAACTCAGCATCATACAAGGCGTTCTGAGGCACAAGTGGCCAAGTGCCATCTTGAGTTTTCCCTTTTCCCACTACTGTATATGTATTTACTACAAAAACCGACATATATTAGGGTGGCACAGATGGCAAAAACAAAATTTAATTATCTATAACACTGGCTCCAGAAAGAATTCATGAGTTAAAACAAGGGCTGCTATGAATTATTCTATATATTATGACACTTGCCGAGTTGTGCCTTGGAACGTTTTGTCTATTACATTAAATGAGCTACCTTGGATCACTGGATATGTTCAGTCATTCATTCTAGCCAAACACTTCTCTTTACTAACCAAAATTGGAAGCCAGCATCTTTGCCATAACAGGCCTCATTACTTAACTAGGGTACATAAAGTAGGATTATGGTGTTATGACATTTTTTTACAGACTTGAAACACAGAATAGTTAAGTAATGCAGACACTCAGTTATCCTTCACTGAGTTGGTGCCCTTGATAAATGACAAAACTTTCGGCCAGTTTCACAGCTGACTTGAAAGCACCAGAATGCAATATTCTAAACTATGTACCCAACTCTGACTATATAGCTAATTATAGTTAGTGAACAATGTCATAGTTTTGGATAGTATAAATACTGTACATATAGTGTTCCTAAGATCATAGTCATAGAGGAAGGAAGGAATAAAACTATGTCAACTTCACTATATCACAAACTTATGGACACACACCACAGTTTATGAGAACAAAAGTAGTAAATATATAACAATACATATCTGAAGGTCAGTTAAATAAGGTAAGTTGCTAATGAGGAACTAAACAAATATGATAGCACTGACTGTGAAACTGGCCCAGTTTCTTTGCACAAACTCAGTCAAGTACAGTATTGTATACTATATCCTGACACTCACAGACATCTGCAACCACTAACTGGCATTCCATTTCTACTCCTTATCATGCTCTATACTGTACATATAAATAAATAAATAGATCCTACAGAATTATTAAGGATGATTAAATTTAAAAATTTTGAAATTATACAATTAAATAGAAACACACTCACAAGACCTCTTATCTCTGAAATATGCATCTAATGAGCATGCATGTGTCTGCACTCCAAGGGCTGAATTTCTAGCTAATATGAAGGATTAAGGATATACCTACTACTGTATGTTCAATCCCACATTATCATTTTTTTTTTTTTATCGAGACTTCAGTAATACAGTAGGCATAAATGAATACTGTAACTAAGAACACCACATACCCAATCAAATTACTCCATCCTACTGCCCTCTTTATAAATTTACAAACCCAAAACTCAAAAACTAGAAATATAGCCCAAATACATACTTCAAGGTTATCAGTTGGTCAGGTGTTTATCTGCTTTCAACCAAGATCTTCAGCATTATTGTATTTTTTATGTTCCTATCTCTTATATGGCTCAAAGGCATAATAATTCTACATACCAGAGCAAGGTTACATATTCTCACACTCACTTTCATCCATAAAATTTCATGTACTGGATTACTCATCAATATAATATAATCAGAAAAAGAATCTCATTACATTTTTGGCCATGTTGGTAGTCATTATAAGGAAACACTAAACACATCTGACCCACTATCAAGTGTGCACTGAGGACACAACATGGTGTTATATGCATGGAAATTTAGATTTTTAATAGATACTGTATAAGATACACGCATATCCAGTATTTGCATACTTCAGAGAGGGAGGATGGGAAAGCCTGTTGTGATTTCCTGCTTACTTTATGATACACTATCAAATTTCAAAACAGTTCATACTGCATAGTGCATACAAGAAAAGTGACAGTCTAGGCAGTGACGTCAACTGGCAAGATGCTTTCACTGACACTAAATGGAGCTAGCAGTCATTGTCATCTCTGAGCCAGTGACTTTTCTTTTCACACGGCCCTTACTGGTGTCATGATCTGGATTAATGCAAAATAGTTACTATCAGTTCATCACAGTTGGTCCAATTTACAACTACTGAAAACCTGGATAACTGAGTGTCTCTTGCATGTATGTAATGTATAGATGTAAATCCTTCAAAAATAATGCAGCCTTACATTTACCCACAGTATTCTATATAAAAAAGCAATGTAGATAATGTACACTTTAAAAATTCAAAAAATATTACAACTGCTTCTAAAGCCTCTTCATGGCTTTAAACAACTATTCACTGATGTCAATTTAGCAGTTTTTCAATGGCCGACAATGTGAATTGCATATGCTTGTAAGAACTTTCACAGGAAACAAGAATGCATCAAGATAATACTGTTGCATAAAACTATTGCCGTCATATCTTATCGTACCAAAAAGTACTCACCAAACATTGGAAGTTTAAAACACCGGCCTTAAAAAATTGCTGAACTGGCAACTGTGCAACTACTACATCAAAATTGCTTTCCAGTCAACAATATCTAAGAAGAACCACACAGCCTCCATAATTAAGATGCCATGGCAGTCTAGCAGGGTGGAGTAAACTTAATCTTATTATTGTCATTATTATTTGCATTTATCAACTAATCATTACGTACTTATATGATGCTACGATGTTGCCAAATTGGAGGCTACCGATTCCTTCAAAATGAGTCATGAGACATACAATCCACACTGAAGCAATCTGTTGCTTGGCACAATTCAAGAGAATTTGTTGTCTTCAAGGAGCTTCCAATATGCCTTCCTTACCTTTTTAGTAATATAGTACAAGAAAAAAAGAACCATCAGCAAATTTAGCTGAGAAATAAAAATAAATTATCTTGATACTACTGTAGATGCAAATACAGTTCACAAACCACACTCCCAGACTACTTGTCATCTAGGTCAATAATGCTTAAAGTGATGAGTGAACATCTACCGCTATGTTCCGAGACAAAGGCTACGACAGAGTGCAGTACAAGTAGAAATACGCCAGACACGTTCATCACAGTAAATAAATGGGGATCATCAAAAAGAAAAAAAGAAAAGAAATATGCAACCGATATTGAAAGTTTCTGCAAAGTGATCATCTGAGTGTCTCTAACAAGGGCACAAGCCATACACAAGACAAGGGAGTACTGCCTGAAACAATGAAGACATTAGTAATAGTAAAAGTAAGGGGCTTGTATCGTCTGCAAAATAGAGGCTACAAAAGTAACCACATATATTGCAGTTCTGTTTCTTGTCACCATCTGGAATTATCAATAATTCAAAATTCTGTTTCTTGTTATTATCTGGAATAATTAATAGCTTACACACTATCTTGGCCCTCTTAAGGGTCTTTAAGGTAGGGATTTACAGTAATCCACCCCGTATCCAGACAAATTGGGCCAAGGCTTGTTCAGAAATAGGAAGTCTGTGATGCAATCCTGATGAACATTTTGATTACAACCACAATTCTGAAGTGTTGATTATAATACTGATATATGATAACAGTAATAAAGTACAGAACAGTAAATGTATTACTTTAAGTATTAGTGTGTGTGAATTGCAGAGAGAGAAAGAGAGAGGTGGGGAGGGAGTGATCTTAATTCTGTCTGTCTGTCAGAGAGGTCAGGTAAGAAATTGTACTGAGTGTGTGTGTGTATGTACAGACTTGAAAAGAAATCACATACACCACATATAGGAATAATTATTTCATTTCTTAAATGAGTTTTCTGTAACTATATTTTCTTTTTTATAATACAGTAAATTAGGATAGTATTATCTTATGTATACTGTATATATTGGACAAGTGGAAAATCCATTACATTATGCATGACCAGAGCCAATTGAATTTTCCTCCATTAGTCTCTACATCCTTGGATCTGTTTGGTTATTACTGTGGTTCAAATCATGGTAGGCCAGATACGGGGAGGGGAGGATTACTGTATCTAAAAACTTACTCCACTCTACTCAGACCAGCAGAGTGAAAACCAAGTAAGCTGCCTTAAGTTGTTTCTACACCACCTGTTCTATCATTTATCAAAATATGTCAATTTCACAAGCATTGGCGAATTTTTCAGGAGTGAATCTGTTTTTCTTCAGAACCATTATATCTATTCATTTAAAACAACACAATACTTCTACTGCCATATTCTAGTGAGAGCACAATGGTGGAGTAAATTCTTTGAGTCAACTGTAAGGCATTGAGAAATAGTTTAACATTTAATATTATCCATCAGATATTTGCCATTTTGGTTTAAATAGATATGAAGTATCAACTCTCATTATTATTGTCACCACAGAGGAGTGTTCAGAGTGTGGGTCTGTCCTTGAGAGAGTTCCCACATGGTCAGCTTTGGACACTTACAGGACCAGATTGTCAAAACTTTTAGGAAGTCCTTATTAGTCTTGGAAATAAGGATATACAGTCACTTTGCAAATCTCTAACAAGGTAAAAGCACTGAAGGCATATTCAAATACTTTCAGATAATTTGCTTAAGCAAGAGTACCAGATTTATTCCACATTCTTGAGCACAATAAGAAAAAAAGTATATATAAATATTACAAGTTTATAAAACAGCTTACTAAAACATTAACCTTACATAAAATCAACCATAAAAACACTGTATACAAGTGAACAACAAGTGTTCTAAATTGAAAAACCAGACACCAATATACAGTAATTGAGTTTTGATATATCTGACAAGTTTACTGAAGCTCTATTCCACTGACATTACTACCCATATATATTTATATACCATATATATTTATATATCTATGAAACTTTCATAAGTGCATTAGAGTTTTGCAAAATCTTAAATTTCTGACTGGCTTACCTCTGTCAACTGATATCACTGTTCCGGTGCACAATAAGGACACAGTACAGATATTATTAGTACAGTACAGAGACCTTGTTTAAGTAGGCATGCAATATCTATCTTTATGTCATTAAACAATAAATCTTTTGAATTAATATATAACTGCAATACAGTATCACAAGGTATTGGTCACATTTAAAGGAACCTTAAACCTTGGTCATTATCTCTACTGCTACATTTATCATTTGTACAACCATGGGTACCTCAAATTGCTCACCTTGGTAATTGTGCTCATGCAGTGCAGTACAAGCGTGCACCAGTATCCAGTCATCTCTATTAGATATCTCTCTTGGGCCAGATACAACGTCAGACATAGGTTAGACAATGATGGCTAGTACAATGACTCCATGTAATATCTATGGAGCCACTGTACCAGTCATTGCCAAACTATGCCTAGACCTTTGAAAATCTATCTCATAAATTAAAACTAACACACTGCTGAGTTTATGCTCATAAAATAATTAGTATTTTTCCAACTAAGGACCATAGGCAAGAAAAGTCATGGACAAGACCATGACAATGACTATATAAATGGCTTCTATGGAGTCTTCATATCAGTCATCATTATCATCTTGCCCACTATATTTTTTGCACATGGTCCAAATTTTCAAGTCAATGCCTCAAGACAAAAGTAGAGATGAGCGGGTTTCTGTACACGGCAGCACTTACCACAGCTCCTTCTCACACTCTCTTTGGTTCAATCCTTCTTAAACATTGCAACATTAAATTTGCTATAATATCCAAGCATGCATTTGTGTACTTCATTTCAGAAAAAGAATTAGTTAAACAATGCTCGGCTCATCAAAAGTGACAAAAACAACTGCCTGAGAATGGTAGATAAGTGTATGTCTGGATAATATACAGAGTGCTCCAATGAAAATTCGGAAAGCGACTTCAAAGTACGTTATAGGGTGCTCCTCCTGCCAGCGGAATGTGCACGTCTCTTCCCTGCAAAGTAAGTGGACTTTAAGATCGGGAAGTGTGGTATCTTTTTAACAGATTCAAGGGGTAAGATGCTGTCAGCAAACTGGAAGTTACCAAACTGTGCCACAAATCTGGCTGTAAAGCAGCTTCCAATTTATCATCAATAGCATACTCATTTTAACACCAATGCTATTGGACTAATTAATAGATTATTAATTAATTAAATTGGAATAATAGTAATCTACTATACAATGTAACAATTTTAGGAAATGTAGAATAATACAGCTCATGCCCTTTTTTCTCACTGTATAAGTAATTCTTGACTGCTTGTGGTACTTCATTCTCTTCTACTTCCCTGAAGAAGGTGACAGTGGTCACAGAAACTGTTGGGATAAAACTTTTCGTCTACTAATGTGGGAGTTTCATCGAGATCCTCGTAGTCAACGCAAGAATGATTTCTCCAGTATGACTCTTAACTGGTTGTATACAGACATCAAGAGTGCATGAAATTTGGTAAATACTGAAACCATTTAAAATCTACTCGAGAATTGCATGATCAATGCCCCGGGATTTAACTCAAAGACGAGATGTTGAAGGTCTATGCAGAATCCAGAAGTGAAGCATCACATACCAACACAGCAGCCTAGCCATCAGCAGTGACTGAATTCTCTGGATTTGACAATAACTAAAAAGTAGCAGCACTGTACAGTAATTGTTATTTGAATCCATCTTTTCAAGTTTATTATGAATGGATAAATGTACCTATTTATAGCCTCTGCTCACTCCTTCAGTCTATACAAATGAGGGTGAAAATGTGAGTTTGTTAGGCACGAGCAAGAAATGAACCATAATTCTGGAATAGGTAGTCCAATAGTACA
Organism: Petrolisthes cinctipes; assembly: GCA_033782935.1. Lineage (NCBI taxonomy): Eukaryota > Metazoa > Arthropoda > Malacostraca > Decapoda > Porcellanidae > Petrolisthes > Petrolisthes cinctipes. The sequence goes on along the minus strand of JAWQEG010000141.1, from coordinate 13,783 downwards.
GTATTTTGCTATATTTTCCAAGTAAGATCATTTTAATACTTTAAAGGAACTGTACCTCTTTCTTACAGAAACTGCTCTATAATGTAGTTTTTGCTATTTCAAGGTTACCTCCGCCACACATATATTTGCAGAAATGATTTAAAGATACTGTGCCAATAATGAATGCATTGAGCATAACCAGGCAGCATTCACCAGTGTAAACAAATAAACGTACATTTTTAGAATTGACATGGCAAAATAATTTTTTCTTCAGTACGTATAATATCTTCCAAGTTTGGGGGTAAGTCCTTTGACTAGGGAAATATGGTATTTCAATTACAGTAGAGTATAGCAAGAAGAGCAGCTTATCATTTTGCAAAGACTGGGTTATATCCCATTATCAAATATTAATCCTTTCGGTACTGAAACTGACCATGCAATTTCAGCTTTTTTCTTTACTGCTAGGGCATGACATATTTTTTAAATAATCACAAAATAATATTGAAAAGAATCACCATCAATAAAATTTGAAGGAGGACAGTAAAAAAATGAGGTTTCATTCTCACTTCAGAAATACTGTATGTCTCTATAATGTGATGACTAAACTGGAAGATAATACAGTACTGTACAGTATTTCTTTGATCATAAATAGGTTTGGTTCCTGCATATTGTCTAGAAGTGAATATTTTAGCTTATTTATCAAACAGCATTAAACAAGTGAAACTACAGTATGGCAAAAAGGAATAACCGAATTAAATCTAATTGAAAAGATAATAACATTCTGAAGTACCACAAATGTAAGGAAGGAAAAGAAGGTATGTGAGTCAGAGGGATTTTGACTGTCTAGGAAGAGCTACAGTTTTTATTAGATTTAGATAATTATCAACAATATTCTTCAAGTACCCACAGCTGATACAAAACAACTACTGGTGTCCACTAGGTTAAAAAACTTTATGATTCCAGTAAACCCTCATTATACACTGGGATTGTTGGCATGAAATACACCATATGTTGTGATCTACATATACCGATGTGGAAAGTGGAGGGTCAAACTTCTAAATGCATGCAGTAACTATACAGCTATACACTATACTGGACTAACACACGAGTTGGGAAAATCAGTTAAAAAAGGAGGTACTATTGGCCATAAGTATTTGTACCCACCTAAGATTTGCCTTGCCCACATTTCATTCGGCAACACTACAAGTACAGATGTATGATCTCCTATATAAGTACAGTATTTCTAATCTCATATATATAAATACAATTTCAGAACAGATGATAGTAAGACTAACTAGAAAAAACATACAGGACTCTCATTAAAAATTACCAATCCAGCTTCTTATCTCCTTAGAAATCATACAACTATTAGTTCTTTTATATTGATATTATTTAGGTGAAGAAACATCTGAAGTTGTTAACAGAGCAAACAGAGTTCCCAAAGATAGAGGTACTGAACTGGCCAGCTCACAGCCCAGGTCTTTACCCCATAAAAAACTAGTGGAGTAGTATCACGAATTTGTGTGATCAAACTCAGGAGTGAACATCCCAACAGCTCCTACAATACGCCATAACAATGTGGCAACAGCTCAATAGAAATCAAGATACTGTACCAACTACAGATCTGTCACCTCTACTGTAGATGTCCCTGACACATTGCAAAAGATCATCATGAACACTGGGGGATGGACTAATTACTAGTTTCACTGCACAAATTATTGTAATAAATAGATGCATAAAAATACTTATGGTCAATAATATGTGAAGAAGTACATAAATGACACCTAGTATATGAAAGCCAAGTATAATGAGTGTCTCCTGTATTTGATCACAGTACACCTCAGTCTCATATAGAACGTGTTCACATAGAACGATTCTCGTATAGAACGAGCGACCAAAATATTAGCTTAAAATTATTTTACAAAATGATTGCATCCATATAGAACGGGTGGCGAAAATAAGTGAAGCAAATCCGAGGAGTTCTTATACAAAACGAGCGAAATCATAATGAACGTGTCAGAAAATGATATCACTGGCGTCTGTACAGTGTGGGTGAATGTGTTCCCGCCATGCCTCCCGCTCCTTCCCACTACCCAGTGTTGCCAGGTGCAAGGAAATTTCTGTTTTAGGGAATTTTGAAATCCACACGGGGAAATTATATAAAGATTGTTCAAAAGTAAACAGGGAAAGTCTTACCAGAAGAAATACCAAAAAGACCGTCAATGTTCAAGAGTAAACAGGAAATTATTGAGGCATAAAGGGAAATTCTAAAGTTGAAGTTAGGGAAATTTCGTGTTTGACTCGCTCGTTTTTAGTGATTACGAGTTAACCACCAGCTTCAACACTCAGTCATGCCAGGTGGTGCATTTACAAAATGGAAGGCCATTTCCTTCGATATAAACAAGGAAGTTATTTCTCGGAAAGAGAAAGGAGAAGGAAACACCAGCGTATGGTTAATAAAAGAAAACAAATGATGATCACGCACTATCTCCCCCCTACCACCTCCACCGCCACGGATGCCGCCGACTCGTCTCAGTCACATGAGTCACCTGCCAAAACCTTAATACGAATTGTAATATGCATTTTACATACATCCCTGTACAGTAGGATTAAGGCAAGAAAAACCTTGAAAAGTATTTTATGTTAATTTCAGGGACAATTTTGGTGATTGATCGACCAAATGTGATTTTTCCCATAGGTTACGTGTATCACATAGAACGACGTCTTCTATCGACCTATTGGACGTTCTATACGAGACCGAGGTGTACATGAGAGGACACGTAAAAAAAAAAAATGCCTGCAATGACAGTGAATCGGATGCTACTTTACTCCTCTCATGGTCAGGTTAAATCCAGCAGTGAATAGTAAGATTGCCATCAAAGATTTTCCAAATGGCACCAAGAAACAGATTATCTTACATATACTCTAAGACATTTGTTTTGTGGCAAAGTCTAAAAGAATCGGTTATCTCCAATTTATTGGTAATATCTACACCACCTTAAACAAATAAAAGATGAGACATTTTTTAGCAGGGGTTGTTTCCTAAATGTTGACATTATCAGGCTATAGATTATTTTCTGGGTAGATAATCTGTGCATGCATTTTATTGATGTAAGAGTATCTGCAAGCATTTATCAAGTAAATTATATCATTACCATTACTATCCTAGAGACTTTATTTCCCTCTTATATTTGTTCATTGCATAAAAAATACATGAAATAATACTGTATCAGAATGGCACTGGAAAAATTCCTAAAGCTTATAGGGTAATAAGATTTTATAGATGTTATGGTAAAGGATGAAGATGCAAACTCACCATGGCTATAATATCCACATTATTCTCATCAATTGGCATCAGCTGACGGTTTGGTGGGAGTGGATGGTGTGATGTCCATGGTCTTGCATACCCATCCAGCAATGTCCACATCCTCCTGCTCTGCTCGCTTTATCCACTCGTGGTTCTGTCATTAGTCAGTTATCATAATTATGGTAACTACCGTAATAAGTACAATCGCCAGCACTGCTGTGTGGTACAGGGGCTCACATGTTTAAGAGATTTAAGTGATTCAGTTCCTTAAGCAACAAAATTCACATCATGTGCTAGTGTATCGAGGATACTCCATCTCACACACATGTATTGTTTCTAGCTAAATAATCATAGTGGTGCTACATCTCTGAATATGTGTGAGCCCCTGTACCAAGCGGCAGTGCTGGCGAGTGTACCATATCACAAGTATGTATAACTGGTATCAGGAATCAGCACATGCATTACATCTGATCACAACAATTTTAGTATTATTCAATACTTGGCACATTTGCCAAAATCTTACTGTAAGAATATGCTGAACACAATTTAAAATACTTAATCCAGAATAGAATTACAGTAGTTTATGCAAATATTCAGTGAGAGGATATCAGCATTCCTGGAGTGTGTTGAACTAACTCAACTAATCTAGATGTACTGTATTCTTTTCTTCTCTTTTAATTTTCAGGGTTAAAAATAAAATGCATGGCTTTGAGCAACTTATAAGTAGAGTGGAAGGAAGGAGGGAAAGAAAAAGAAAGGAATAAGGGTAATAACATCCTAGAAATTGGCTTATATAAAACGAGAGGAAGTATGGTTTATAACCATACCAACCTGAAGTGTGGTGAGGTCAGCCCGTTCACTGGGACTCTTCTTAAGACAACGATCCACCAGATCTATAAACTCAGGAGAGAATACACCCGGAGGCAGTCGTGGAGGAGGTTCATTTACAATGTAGTCCAGCAATTCAAAGATGGCCATGGGTCGAGGCTCCCCGGGCAGCCCAGCTATAAACGACCAATGCAAATGAATAGGGTTAGCACATATTTATACATTTCAACTTAACATGACTATTAGTGTCCTGGTTAGAAAAAGCAACTTTCCCTCCTCACTCAGGTTTCTCTTTCATCCCTAAAATATACCATATACAATGCACCCACCCTTATTGGTTTGGCCATGGTAGAGGTCACAGAAAGCGAGTTTATTTATTTTTTTATTGCAGGGGTAACTAATCCACTGAAAGGGATCACACCCTCTTCATCCCAAGGAATCCAAGTAGTGGAGTTAACCCTTAAACCATGGGTGATGAAAATTTTCGACACCAGCAACATGTGTGGAGGACCGCGGGTGACGAGAATTTTCGCCATGCAGTTTTTAAAATTGCGCGGTCCCTAAGATGGTTGTCTCAGCTGGTAAAACTGCGTATGATAGCCAAGGGACTCCCCAGAGTCTAGCCAGCCACTTCCAATCAGTGTTACAACAGCAGTGATCGAGTGAGGACATATTTTCATCACTAACTCAGAGGGATGAGAGAGGAGAGCAGAAGAGTTTGATTGATTATGTGGCAGTGGATGAAAGGTTGAGGAAGGATGTGTATGACGCAAAAGTAGTGAGAGGAATGGTCCATTGCTCCGACCATTTTGCGGTGTTGGTGAGGATGAAGGTTAGGGTTAAGTGGGAGTATAGTAGGAGGGATGAAGGGGTGAGGAATAAGAGGGTGGTGGCTAGTGGGAAATTAGATGTAGAAGAGTATAGGGAGGAATATAAGAGGAGGGTGGGTGAGGCGCTGGGGGATGTAAGGATGGGGATAGGGGAGGGAGTGGGAGTGAATGCGGTGTATGAAATGTTTAAGATGAGAGTATTAAGGACAGCAGCAGAGGTAGTAGGATATAAGTCACAGAAGAGGGGCAAGAAAGGGAGTGCTTGGTGGACAGAAGAAGTGAAAGATGCTGTAGAGGATAAGAGGAAGGCATATCGGAGAACACTACAGAGGAATGTGCCGGAAGAAGTGAGAGAGAGATGGAAAAGAGAATATAATGTGTGTAAGAGACAAGTGAAAATGATGGTGAGTGAGAGTAAAAGGAGAGTGGATGAGGAGTTTGGTATGAAGCTGAGTGAAAAGTTTAAAGAGAACAAGAAATTATTCTGGAAGGAGGTTAAAAGAGAAAGAGGAGAAGGAAAGTCTGGTAGTGTGAGAATGAAGAGAGAGGATGGAGTTACTGTGAGTAGAAGTGAGGAAGTGAAAGAAGTGTGGAAGAGGCATTTTGATGGTCTGATGAATGGGGGGATGGGAGGGGAGGCGGTGGTGACATGCATGGGGATGGAGGCAGGTGGTAGACGACAGGGTGTACAGGGAGATTTAGGAAGGAAAGAGGTTAGGAAAGCAATAGGAAAGTTGAAGATGGGAAAGGCACCAGGGGTGGATGGGATAACTGCTGAAATGTTAAAGTGTGGGGGGGAGGTAGTGGTGGAGTGGATGTTGCTTATATGTACATTGGCCTGGAGGCAGGGAGAGGTGCCAGAGGATTGGAGGAGAGCCATAATTGTACCTTTGTATAAGGGGAAGGGAAGTAAGGATGAGTGTGGTAGCTATAGGGGAATAAGCCTTCTTAGTGTACCGGGGAAGGTTTACGGGAAGGTTCTGACTGAGAGACTGATGGAAGTAACAGGGAATAAAGTTAGTGAGGAGCAGGGAGGGTTCAGAAAGGGTAGAGGATGTGTGGACCAAATATTTGCATTAAAATCAATAGTGGAGAAGTATATTGGGAAGGGTAAGAAGTTGTATGCTGCCTTCATGGACTTGGAGAAGGCATATGATAGAGTTGATAGGAAAGCTATGACAGAGGTGTTGAGAATTTATGGAGTTGGGGGGCCTTTACTGAAAGGCATTGAGGCTTTTTATGCAGATGCAAAAGCATGTGTACGGGTAGAGGGTGATCTAAGTGAGAGTTTTAATATTAGTGTAGGGCTGAGACAGGGGTGTGTTATGTCACCATGGCTGTTCAATATATATATGGATGGTTGTATGAGAGAGGTGAAAGCCAAAGTGAATGGTCTGGGGGTGAAGTTGAGGTTGAATGAAGCAAATTGGTCCCTGGTGGCAAGTTTGTTTGCGGATGACACTGTGCTGATGGCTGAGAGTGAAAGGAATTTGCAGAGAGTGGTGGACGAATTTCAGTCTGTGTGTAAACGAAGGAAATTGAAGGTGAATGTGGGTAAAAGTAAAGTGATGGTATTTGAAAGAGCAGAAACTGAAGTGATTGACTTTGCTACACCTTACAGAGTGGCTGTACCAACTGGGACGAAGTGTGAGATAACTCTGAGGGGTGAGAGGATGGAGGAAGTGAAGGAGTTTAAGTACCTGGGTACAGTTATGTGTAAACATGGAAGTATGGAAGGAGAAATTAGGGAGAGAGCAGTGAAGGGTAGACAGGTCATAGGATCACTGGGGAGGATTATGAAGGGTAGAAGTGTGAGTATGGAAGTGAAAAGGGGACTACGAAATAGTATAATCCTGCCAACACTGACATATGCGTCGGAGACATGGACATGGAATAGGGCGCATCAGTCTAGAATAGGTGCTGTGGAAATGAGTTACTTGAGAGGAGCATGTGGACTTACTAGATGGGATGGAGAAAGTAATGAGAGTGTATATGAGAGATGTGGTATGAGTGAGAAGGCAATTGGTATTGAGTGTGGAGTGGTTGAGAGAGTGAAACGTAATACATTGAGATGGTATGGACATGTGGAGAGAATGCAAGGCGAGGAATTTGTAAAGAAGGTGTATGGAAGTGAAGTTGTAGGACCTGGTGTGAGAGGCAGACCTCCGGTTAGATGGCAGAACAGAGTGGAAGAGTATGTAAAGGAGAGAAACATGAGGGGCAGAGGAGGGCTTGAACAAGTAAGGAGGGAGTGTTGGAACAGGGAGAACTGGAGACACTTCTGCCGTGGCCACCCCCTTGAGGGGAGTTCCCGGAGGGAACGAGGCGTCAGAGCTATAGATAGATAGATAGACTAACTCAGAGGTTGAAACTTTCCTTTGATATGTAAATAGAGTGTAAAAGTGCATTTTGAGTTGCGGTAATTTCGAGCTGGCTACCCATCCTACAGATGTACATTTAGTCTTCACAAGTACATCAGAAGACAGCTAAAGGTTTGTACTTCAATATTCTATATCATTTATTTATGTAGCAAGAGTGGTTTACAAGCTATTAGCCGTCAAATGTGTTGTTGACATAGTGACCGCGAGTGCTGAAGAAAGGCCCGGATTGCAGAGTTGCTACGATTGATTATCCCCGCGGTGTAATGGTTAATGTACCCAACCCCAGGAAGAGAGTTTGTATAGTGTTGTGCACTATTTTATGATATGAGGCGTCTATTTGCATAACGGGATAAACACCACCTCTGGTGAAATTGAGTTAGCACTGTCTTCCCCCCTAGTAAACATCTACAATTTACGTGGTGAAGTCCATATCCACTTTTGGAGTTTCTAAGAAGGCTTAAAATGAAGTATAAATAGAGAGACTATAACCTTTTGTGCACAGATGTTAAACTTTAAACCCATTTTTCTCAAAACTTGAGTTGTGTCGCTTATCTCGTTATGCAAATAGACGCCTCATATGAAGATTGATATTCTTGATACAGTTGATATTGCACATACACCCAATTTGGCAACGAAGTGCATTTTTCACTGTGATCCATGGTCCAGACTAAGATTATTATAGCAGGAAGAGACACCCACAGCAGAGATTAAATAAGGCCAAAGGCATTGAATCTGGTTAGAGTGTCCTGAGCATGGTGGTAGTCTCCCCTAGCGTGAAGGATGGTGTCCGTAGAAGTTATGAGGCTTAATTCTGATGATGATGACAATTTTCTGACCAGTCCATCCTCACTGGGTACTTGTGTTTTGAGATCACATGATTAACTGGTAAATTTTTTGTGATCCTCTACTTCTGTCAAGATGCCCAGCACCATTATAAGGGAAGGTGAATGAGTAGTTCGTGTACTGGACTTGTAACCTGAAGGTTGGGAGATCAAATCCTCTTAGGTGAGGGGCTGAGAATATCTATTCTTTTAAATCGAGTTTCAGGCGCTAACTGCAAGGCTATCAAAAGTCGTAAACATCCTCGCTGGTACCACAACAGCCACAGAATTTGGAATCTACCCTCACATCCTACTCTCTGTCGCTGGGTGACATTTCGGAAGTTGTCAGGTGTGTCTACGTGTGGGTGGGAGTTGACCAGGGCCTTGATAATGGGTTTCATGAAGCCTAGATCCGAGTAGGAATATTTAACAAAAAAAATAATATTAAAAAAACATGCTAATTACATAGCGGTAAGGTTAGTGACCCACCTGATCTTGGTGACCGGGAGGTGGGAGATGGGCTCACGCCTTCAATTTTTGACCCAAATATCTTCTTCAATGTATTAGGGTCTGGAGGTGGGATTGGGTACATACCAATAGCCATCTCAACAAGGGACAGTCCCAAACTCCAGATATCACTGGCCACAGAGTAATGATCACCGTTCAGACGTTCTGGCTGATAGGAGAGAATCCAAATTATGTGTCATTAGCACTAAAAGAACATTAATCAATCCAGAAATTATAAGTTTTTAAGGGACCTGTGATATTGGCAAATTGGATGTGATTGATTCCTCCAAAATTTGTAACAAAGCAGCATTATTACAGAGATGTCTGTTTCAAGGCACAGTTTGAAAGGATCAAAAGTTTCCAATTCAGAGAACAATTAATCTTCCTTAAGCAGACAAAATGTTCTTGGTGAACTAAGGGCTACTTATCCCTGTAATTGAATGAGTGTATGCAGTACCCTAAATTAGGATGTCAGATTTGTAGTAAAGAAAATAAGAATTGGTAAGCCCCAAATCACCAACAATATCTCTACCCAGTACTTCGCCTCTACACTACGTAATCTTGTAAACTCGTTTACTTTATAAGAAATACACAGAACAATAATAATAGAAAATTAAAATATTTATACTACAAATGTTCGTACTGTATAGTACTAAAATTTTTTGAAAGGAAATTAGTGATTAGAAGCAACATACAACTTTCTGTACACAACTAATGCAGATATGACATTACATAACTTCAAGACATCACAACAAATACTATGGTATTATAATAATTACCGTATCTACAAATAAGAAAGTATTAATAAATATCATATGGTATACAATAACTACAGTATTACACTGCTTTTCATTAGCTGACAGTATATATTTCAACAAGATACTGAAAAAGGTGTCCTTCTTTGGTAGAAGTTTGCCACCCAAGGATCGAGTCAAAACCTACTGGATGCTATTCATTGATATCCTCTGTGGACACTTATCAATGGTTAAGAGGAAATAACACTATATACCATGCATCCCATGGTACAATGAGTATTTTTATAGGAAAATTTTGCTTAAACACTCACAAAACACGCAATATAGTGTACCATGGTCATGGTTGTGGTAAGGCTGTGAGTTGAGGTGACAAAGTTCAAACCCCTATTTGCATAAATGGCCTAACAATCCCTTAAAAAAATAAAAGAGGGTCAATGCCAATAACACAATTTTCTGGTTTAGAAAATGATGAAAAAGGAGCCTAATATGATGGATTCGATGTCAATTAAAATGCTGTATTACCTATTAATGTACTTCCCTTCATTTTGCTTCCTCCTTAATTCACTGGTTGCTAGTTACATATCTATTTGTTTCCTACAATAGGGGTAACAGGACAGCCCCAGCTACACAAAACACACCCATGAAAATATCACCTATACCAGCTATATACCATACCAACAATATCTTATCAACAAAACTTATTTCCTTATATATTTTTTTTACCTACATATTCATTACTTCAATTCTAAACAACAGGTTAATAAGTTATTTCCATTCTATAAGCTGCTACTAAAAATCTGAAGAAGAGTATGACTTACTATAAATTAAAATCTTTATAAAATTTGCTTTTTGTAATAAAAAAAAAAAAAAAGAGCCAACACATGGGTGCATAATATATCTTGCTGTGAAATATTTGGTAAAGTACCTATAAATCATCACAGATAAACATTAAAATACAAGAGGGGCAAGGTATATTTTGTTCAGGATTTGTTTAAAACAGGGAATATAACAATTAGAATAAATAAGCTTTCCAAGCACTGTAAAATCTGCAGAATGTTTCTAACCCAAGGATAAACTGATTATGGTCATGTGCAAGGAAAGTCATGGGCCACGGAATAACCAATATGATACCAAAGACAATACGTAGAGCCATAGCACCTCACTGTTACTGCCTTTGGTCAGTTTTCTTGTTATTATATTGCCTGTGGTCATTTACCATCAGCTATGGACAAAATGGCTACAGCCTATGACTATGCTTGTACATAACCCTTAATTCTACTTAAGCAGCAAAGGAAAAGGTTGGCAGCATGACAACACCACAATCCTTCCCTCAAGCAAATGCATCTCAATTACAGCACAGCAAGCAGACAATCAACACATTATGTTGCACAGTAATAAGCATGATCGGGAGAATGTAAGACGTTGGAACAGCAGAGGTGCACATGGAGTGGGAGATGAGAATGGAAAGAACACAAGAACAACACAAAATAATAAAAGTTTATATTATAATTCCTGTAGTATTGGCTATGACTCCAAGTAAACGAAAGTTTTCTTTGTAACCCTGATGACCTATTAGCACTGAAATATGAACATTATTTGAAGAAATTGAGCAAAAATAAGAGGCATTATACAGAAAGTCATAAACAGTAACCATTATGATATGTTAGTTAAAATAAATCAAACACAATGCAAGGGACTCTGGAACTATGCCTTAAAATTAATGCAGGTATATGCATAAAGTGTATTGTACTCAGAAAATGAAGCAGATTTAAGAGGCACGCTATATTGCCAGCAATATGTAGAGATCCCTGCATAACTGACCAAAAGACAAGTTTTCTTATCTAAATGTGCATGAAGTTTCACAACAATTGGATGAATCTGTAAATTCGATGTTTGCCAACATTACAAGCCCCTAAAGTATAGAAGTAAGCATTTGCCTACCATTATATAAGATTAATAATAATATATCTAAAACAAGCAAGAAGCTCCATAACCAATGGGTTCCTCTGTCTTATGCTGTATTCCATATAGTCCATATATTTACCCTGGACAGCTGTTTTCTTTTTCAATACAATGGTTTATTATGTCAGTTAAATACAAACAAACATGTCATAGAGGCCCATGTTTGTCAATATCCACTGTATGTGAACAATAATCTAAGCCAGTGTACCAAGAGGAACAGCTTGTATCCTTGAAGGCTTTATCCTTGAAGGCTAAATAAAAATTATACATTAGAAGTCTCAATATGTCGCAAGATCAATTACAGAATTTATCACATTATCAGTAAATATAAAGCTATGAATTTCTTCAATTGTGTCACAAAACTAACAACCTAGACTATCCTTAGGCAATGTGTTTCTTGGCACAATCTGGAGGAAGTGGTAGCATCAAATATGCCAAAATAATCATAGCTATACCTTAAGTAGAAGCCACTCACTTACTTCATGAAATAAATACCACTTGAAAGAAAGCCTTCACTTAACACTTTACTACTGTCTCTTACATGAAGTAGCAACATCAAAACATTGTCAATAAAAAGTTCCTCCTAAATGGTATTCATTCCATATAAGATCCATAAAGCTTGGCAAAAGTTGCAGATAAAAAACTGTTGAATATAATTCCAGTTAAGTCACAAATAACAGCTCTCTTGTACAGTATTTTTTGTACCTTTCATCCTCAGCTAACTTATTATCAAATCCATTATCTTCAGCTTTAAAGAGCCAAATGTCCATTTCCTAATACATAAGTACTGTCCCTAAATTCCATTCATAATTTAAAGGGACTGATCAATCCCCACCAAAGTAATATACTGTACAGTACAGTAATTGTGATAATTATTTCAGGGTCCAGATAGTCAATTTTGCATTCCTATTATGAGTGAAGTCTGTTTTACAATGACCACTGAGTAGTGTTTTTGCCTCAGGGCCAACTACCTTTAACTGCTTTTAGAAAGATATTCATCATTGAGACAGAAACGTTAAGGCAATATTTAAACATGTTACTTACACCAAGCTTTGAGGATTTCTAGAATACAGTATCACCAATGTAACCAACTGATAAACTTTTTCATGAAGTGGCTGTGCATAGGAATAAAAAGTGACTATGAGACTGAAAATATAAAACAGCTGTAAAAACATTAGAAATATTTTATAACAAGATATTGCAACACTGAAGTGATAGGAAATAGAGAATTTAGCAGAGGTGGTTAGAATTATAGTCCATATTTCTACAGCTGATTGTAACTGTAAACAACTGACATTATCATGGCTAATCATGACCATTCAATGCTCATCAAACAGAAGTTCAGAGCCAAATGACAGCTGTGAATGTATAACATCAACTACAGAAAAGTAGACTAAAGGCAATCAGTGTGGTGGTGGCAAAACATCTGGAACCGTGCAGGGCAGAAGGAACAGGAAGGGGGACCAGGTGCAAGCTGTCCCAAAAGGAATTTATTCTGGGAAAATTAACCCTTAAACAATGGATGACAATTTTTTTCTAATATTCAGATGAACATCACACAATTTTACTTCCATTAGGTTACTTTGTCATCCAAAGTATAAAATTCAACTAACATCTGATGGCTAACATACTTCATTCAGAGATTATCACCAGACAATGCCAAACATCACAGGAAAAACCATCCCCCATCATTCAAGGGTTAAACAAAAGGATAAGGAGGAATATTATTGATAAATAAAAGAGAACATAAGATGCATATCACTGATTTAACAGTGCTAGTTGTTTTTTATCCATTGGCTAGATGTATTGATCTTAAAGTACTACACATTTTACAATATGGATACTCATTGCCAATAACAGCAATTGAGATCTGGGTAACAGTTCGGTTTCCGCACATAAAGGTAGGACCATCCAAACTCACAACTTTCTCACGTGAGGGCAAATTTACATACTGCATTATCCATCTAACCTTGGATACCCACACACCTGTGCCTTCCTCCACTCACCTCAATGTAATAGTACAATGATGTAGTCAATCTCTCAACTGGAACTTCACCCTGTAAAGAGGAAGAAATGTGCCAAAGAACCTAAGTGCACAGTTCACACATACACACATCACAAGGGGAGACGACCCAACCCTGCTGCCTAGGTTTTGGAACTTGCAGCTAGGAAGAACAATTGCAAGCATTTCTATGGGACCTGACTCATCAGGTTTAGGTATGAGAGGCTAGGATTTGCAAGCTTGCCAATGTATAATTTTTTATGAGGGCAAATATTGTGCATTTCCGATATTGATTAGCACTTTGGGGATTATCTGAATTGAGAGTGATGGGTGTTTATGCACAAAAATGCACCACCATACAGTCCCATTCCCCCTACAATTTTTGACCAATCATCGGAAATACTACACTGA
>JAWQEG010000139.1:17500-148839 GCA_033782935.1 Petrolisthes cinctipes | reverse complement strand
CCAACAGAAGAAATATTACAACAGTAACAAATTAATTAAGGAACAGGAGGATTAGTTACAACAGAAGCAAAACAGAAGGATATATTACAGAAGAAACAACAGAACCAACAGGAATAAAAGGAGGATGAGTTACAATAAAAAATAAATAAAACAATAGGAGAAAAAACTAGAAGGGCATTCAATCGTGTGTGTGTGTGTGTCTGTGTCTGTGTGTGTGTGTCTCTGTGTGTGTGTGTGTGTGTGTGTGTCTGTGTGTGTGTGTCTGTGTGTGTGTGTGTGTGTGTGTGTGTGTGTGTGTGTCTGTGTGTGTGTGTGTGTACTTTCGAAAACGCCAATATTATTAATTAAGGGGAGATTTTCTTGTTGGTGAATTGGAAGGTGTGTAATTAGCTCAAAATATCCAAGGAAACAAATATATATGACCCTACAATAATGATACTTTATCTCCCCTTATTAAATACTTCACTGGAGATCACCCACCAACCCATATTATTATTTTTTTTTTTTACCTCATTATTCTTACCAATATATATAATGAATAGCTTAATAATTATATCCATTCATGATGACCTTGATTTGTGGCCTGAATCTATCAAAATTTATCCACTTCATGGTTTCATAATATAAATAATAAATACGTCTTTGTTTTTTGAGTCACAGAGTTCACTAACCAACCAACCCGTAGTAAAGAAATTCTCAAACAGACAAACATGAGTCAAAACAGAACCAAACAACGGAAGCAACGGAAGGGGATGAGCAACAGAAGAAGAAACACCACCACAACAACAGGACAAGAAGAGTAGCATCATCGACAAACAGAAGAAGAACTGTTTTATTAATTTTATAGAGATATCCAACAGATGTAACAGCAACAACAGGAAAATAGACAACAGTATGGAGTCAGGGAAATCACAGAACACACACACACACACACACACATATGATATATATTGTACACGTGAGAGCAATACACGAGAGACAGGCATTCACGCGACCTGACTATTATGTGTGTGTGTGTGTGTGTGTGTGTGTGTGTGTGTGTGTTGGACAAGCAAACGAACGAAGACTTGGCATAGGAGAACACACTGCTGACATAGAATTGTATATATAGAGAGGACGTTCAGAAGTCAAACCAATTATTTCGGTCTCCCTTGGCCAAGTATACATGTAAATCAATAAAAAAAGAAAGGTGTTGTTGTTTTATTTACTTCTATGTTGTGTTGTATGTGTGGTTAGTGTTGTGTTTGTATGTGTTGTGTTGTGTTTGTTTATGTTGTGTTGTATGTGTAGTGTTGTATATGTATATGTTGAGTTGTATGTGTTGTGTTGTATGTGTAGTGTTGTATTTGTATATGTTGTGTTGTATGTGTTGTGTTGTATGTGTTTATGATGTATCGTATGTGTGGTGTTGTCTATGCTTATGTTGTGTTGTATGTGTTTATGTTGTGGTGTGTGTATAGTGTTGTATGTGTAGTGTTGTATATGTATATGTTGTGGTGTATGTGTTGTGTTGTATATGTATATGTTGTGGTGTATGTGTTGTGTTGTATGTGTAGTGTTGTATTTGTATATGTTGTGTTGTATTTGTTTATGTTGTATCGTATGAGTTGTGTTGTGGTGTATATTTTGTTGTGTTCAAAGTTTCATGAGTATCAAAGAAGTATGTTACAATTATCGACGTACTGTATGTAAAATAGGGAATGGTATACAAATGTGGGTCCTTTGATTGATTCTCAGGTTATACTGTATACATGTGTAGTCCTTATAACGTACTCCTCTTAATGGACGAGTATAGTGTGTGTGTGTGTGTGTGTGTGTGTGTGTGTGCTCTAATTTTACGAGAATAATGTGTGTGTGTGTTAGGTGAGACCGAGTACAATAATTTTGCAACTATAAACTTGAGACAGAAGAGTACCACCCATCCCTCCCCTTCCCTTTATCAACCAAGGTCACATCAGCCCATCAATTCAATATCCCCCTCTTTCCTTCCCACTTTCCTCCCTTTGGATAACCAATTACTACTGTACACAATATTAAAACACTATATGTGCAATAATTCTCGTGTGAAATACTCAGACTCCCCAGACGATTAATACTGAAAAATAGCTTGTATATTCCAGAGGGTCATCATGAGCTGTGTCGATCATTTACAGAACCTTCAGACCCCTCATGCTCGATAGTTTTTGTTTTTGTTTTGTTTTATTAACCTTGTGAACATCTGTGCCTTCTGACATCCAAGGTGTTCAGTAGAATTGTTACGAATTCAGTGCGTAGTTGTGATATTTTGTTTTTGTCTTTAATCACGAATTCCTATGATGATATACTGCATGTTTTTTTGGTATGCATGATTGTTACTTTTTTTTTTTTAAGGGTACGGTAATACACTTTTGGTACATTTTTGAAGTATCTTGATGCCTCCGAAGTATGCCAGGAAACAAGGACCAGCAGATGAACCCAAATAATGATACATGTCCTGTTGCCTGGAAAAGTTTGGAGGAATCATTTGCTCCAGATTTACCAATAGTGTATTACCCCCATAAAGCGATTATGCCTTGATAGCATATAGTGCGTTTTACCACCTGACTATTTATATTGACTGATCATGGCCAGTCTTGTTTTATACATCACGAGGGATTTACATGTGGATACTTTTAATGAACGATGCCTTATTTTGAATCCTCTTTATGAATGAGGTCTTGTTTTGAATACTCTTTATGAATTATGTCTTGTTTTGAATCCTCTCTGAATTTAATTAATGATGTCTTGTTTTGAATCCTCTTTATGAATGATGTCTTGTTTTGAATACTCTTTATGAATGATGTCTTGTTTTGAATACTCTTTATGAATGATGTCTTGTTTTGAATACTCTTTATGAATGATGTCTTGTTTTGAATACTCTTTATGAATGATGTCTTGTTTTGAATCCTCTCTGAATTTAATTAATGATGTCCTGTTTTGAATACTCTTTATGAATGATGTCTTGTTTTGAATACTCTTTATGAATGATGCCTTGTTTTAAATTCTCTCTATATATATTGTTTTGTTTTGAACCCTCTATATCTATAATGAATGATGTCTTGTTTTGAACCCTCTATATCTATAATGAATGATGTCTTGTTTTGAACCCTCTATATCTATAATGAATGATGTCTTGTTTTGAACCCTCTATATCTATAATGAATGATGTCTTGTTTTGAACCCTCTATATCTATAATGAATGATGTCTTGTTTTGAACCCTCTATATCTATAATGAATGATGTCTTGTTTTGAATCCTCTATACCATAATATGCACTTTGAGTTCTGAACACTGCATGGCTTAATCATCAAGTACAGTCATCGAACACTTTGTTAGCTATTCATCCACTCCCAAGTGTCTGTCTGTTGTATAAAGTTAGGAGTACGAGTCTGTGATAAAGTTACTCTCGGTCATATCGTGTGTCTAGTTCCCCTCTTCCCTCACTCTCTTCTCCCGCTCTAACCTCAACCGCGGCAGCCATGTTGAATTTGGATTATCCGAGCCAATCACCGTCCTTCTTTCTCACAACCTTGCCTCTGAATTAGGTCACATTGAGGTGAGTCCCGTATATTGATCTGGTCGTACTATGTACAGGTCCAGTCTTGTTAAATGGCTAAAATATATGATCTGTCACTCGTAGATGGTCCCCAACAGCTGTTATTTGTAAACAAAGAAGCGTGGGTTGTACTCACCTTTCACAGAAAGTTCACGGAGGTATGTAGGAGTTGCTGCGACGCTGGCAAAGGGAGACCCAATGTTCTATGTTCCCTGGTCCACAACAACAAGTGGGAAGTTCAATAACAGAACGCTGGATAAGTTCTAATATGTCCTTTGGTTGAGCTCAGGGGAAGGTTGGTTGGTGAAGAAGACTAGATGCAGGACGAACGAGAGTCTACAGAATATATTATTGCACTCTCAACGTAATAAACTACAGGATGTCCCCCAGGGGAATAAGTCCAGGGTATAGGTGAGGTTTGTTTGAGGGCCCTAACTGAAGGACAAATGGAGTGCCAGGCAGCAGCAGTAGCAGACAGACGCCAGCAGAAACTTGTGAATATTCTATAGAGTGGAGCACACAATCAAGGAGGCGTCTTGGCTTGCTCAACTGACTGTGCAGGATGTCGATCAGGAAAGAAGTAATTGATCAAGGTATTGGTGGTGTTGGTGAACCGAGCGATGGGGATGACCTGGTGGTGTTAGTGGTGAATGTGGGAAGTCGATCACAGGAGTCGGCGCCACATTACACTACCACACACACAGACAGACACACTGCACCGACCCAGCTGAGCCTGCCACTGGCGCCCCGGCCGGACCCTCCACATCACACTCGTCGTCGATGCCAGCAGCAGCAGCAGCAGCAGCTAAAGGCTCCAGTGTCATACCGCGGCGTGAGGCACTCCAATAAATACACACTATAGTCACTTGTATCTGGTCTGGTCTAATTTACTGTATATTCGATTGACGCCACAGATGGGTGTGAAGTATGTATGGGCTCTCCGAATTGCGTTAACGTTCAATTTGGTGTTTGTTATGGTGTTTGTGCGTATGTGCGTGTGCCAGTGACGACGCTGGCACACAGGCGGCACCTCAGGCAGCAGGCTTGTCACACACTTCCGGTACCTCACCTTTGCCTCTCAATAAATACCATTGGTTCATTCCGAGGGCCTATGTAACATATCTAGGCAGGGGTGCTGTATGTAGTCAGTCCTAAAGTTGATATTATTTCCCCAATAATAGTGTACATACAGAGGAATATTTGAGTTATAAACCTCACTTTGCAACTCGTCAACCTGACACTAGAATTTCCTGCGCGAGGCCGGTGTGCTGGCTTCACTGGTTAACATTTCGTTCAGGGCCAACATTATGTTTGGTATAAAGACTGGGTTCAGTTTTTCTCTCTGTCATTACTACACACAAAAAGGCAGAGAATAGGTATTGTTTGTCTCTATGTCTCTGACCCAAGGGAATCCCTGTTCAGTCTCTCTTCATGATGCTTTGTGGATGTAAAACATGTCTGAAATAATTTCGAAAGTGTTCGCTCACTCTCCTCTGATACTGGCGTCAAACGCCAGCTGGTCAAAGAAAACGGAGATTAATCGATATGCCGATGTAATTGTTAAAAGAAAACGTAGCTTTTGTTGTGGTATACAATGCTATTTGGTGACAAATTTTAGTTGTATGGTTATTCTATTCAGGAATTAGAGAATGTTACTGTAAAACTTCACAGAATTGAAGTGAAGCTAAGTTTTTTTAAACAATAGGATGTGAACTTCTATAGTATATTTCGTATTTGATGTGGAAGCCTAAAGTTTATTTAATCTGTTCCAGATTCCTGATCCAATGACTATCTATATTTCTGCTTTTTATGTTTCCTATTTTGTTAATTGAGTGAAGTAAATCATTTTGTGATGGTGTTATTAGTTGTGTAAAATGTCGTCTGCGCAGCAGCAGACGATATATATACGCCCAAGCAGTGTATAAACACCGCCATGTACCCCACCAGAAACAAAGTAGCAGCGTTGGTGTAGTGGGAAAGACGGTGTATTGTCTGCTGAGTTGATTGCAAGTCTCATATACACCACTTGGATTTACATTGGCACTTCTTGGTCACTTAACTGATAGTTGAAAGTGTGAAGGTCTTGTTGTGATAAGTGATAAGCATTTCGCTAAAGGTGTGAGGAGTAACCCAATGGTTGCAGATAACAACTAACTCTTCCCACTGTTAAGGTTAGCCTCACAAGGTATTATAGTAAAAGCTCTTTAATTGACCTGTTACACATACATCACAATTAACCTTACCTATATTTGTGCGACACTTGACACTTACAGTCTGAGGAGTATATACAGAGATATTTTTAAGTGGGTGTAGTAGTGTTGGCAAATTTGAAGAAAGTGATTCCTCCAAACTATTCCAAGCTCCAGCAGGTCACCATTATTTTTATCCATGTGGTCCTGTTACCCGGCATACCTTGTAGGAATATTAATGTACTCCAATGTACCAAAAGTAATATTATGACTCCCTTTCAATCTGTCATTTAACATTCGACTAAGTAAGGCTGTTTAAAGTTTAGTCATATATAATATATATTTAATGTACAGTTAGTTATGATGGATGTTGTCATAGAGATCACGTACTCTTGGCAGTGATAACAATTAATAGAAGCCTTGTCCAACATGAATATTTTCCTTACAGTTTGTCTTAAAATGCAACTTGGGCATAAACATCTGATTGGTTAGCATATATAGTCTGTGTGTGTGTGTGTGTGTGTGTGTGTGTGTGTGTGTGTGTGTTTTAGCTTATTTATATCCTATCCTATACTATATGTTCGTCTACCACTCTACCCATTAACTTAAAAATAAAAATAATAACATATAATATTTTAGCATTTTCAGGTAGGTCTGTGTAGAGCCGAGGCACTGTCTGGTAATAGAAGTGATATTCTCACACACCAACTAACTTTTAGCATTTTGTGATAGCGTAGCCTTCCCAGGTTAAAAGGGCTATTTGGATTTGGGGGAAATGGAAGGCTGCTGATTACCCTAACTATTCTACAAAACAAATATCGTAATCGTATACTGAAGTAGTCTATTTTCTGGCATGATTTGTAGCAGTCATAATTTTCTTATAATCATGTACGATGTGCTATTAAATTAAGGTTCTCAATAATTCACTGGGCCCTCCGTGACTCATATAATCATTATGTGTCAGCAGGACTTCTCATCTGCAATAGAGTCTAAGGGTCCTTCATGTGAGCCAGAAGTCCCCAGGGCACTATAATGAGCTAGGGGCCTTCATTTATTAAAGGTTATGTCCAGGTTTTCTCCAAAGTTGCATATAATTTTCAGGAGGATGAAAATTTAGCGTGTGAGGAACTGCCAAATGAATGGGAAATAATGTACAAGGAAATGTGGTAGTTGGTGAGATTGAGAAGTAAGAGTTTACGCCGAGAAAATGATATAGTAGATTTGGCACGGTGGGCGAGCCTACATTCACACAGTCAACCAAGTTTAATAGATTGGCATTGTAACACTCCACAACTCCAAACCACTTGAGTAGTAATCTGCCATGCATGCACTTGAGACCATGTGCGTGTTCACAGGTGTTGTGCAATCTTTTCCTACAATCCATTATTCATTTTAATTGATCGGCGGAGGTAAAGGGCAAGTATACCCCCATCTTACTCTACCTCAAGCTCATTCCTTCCTCGCTGTGCTTAGACTATAAAAATTAATCTCTGTTATCTGAAGCAACACACAATACGTACGGTATGTTTTCTGTAGCCTCTATAGAATTGCATTTGATTCATCGTATTGATATTCAGGTAGAGAGTAATGTGATAGAGGCGACGAGACTATAGTACCCGAATATACAGAAGAGAATTAATTTGAGTCTACTTAGTTATCTTTAAGTTTAATTAACTGATTACGTAAAATTTCTAGTCTGGTTACGATATAGACAGTGACATACCTGCCGTACGCTCATGTAATTCGATCCTATAGACACACACATTGTTTTATTTACACAAGTTGCATGGAATTGAAACCCATTTATAAGAGATGTATGATTTCTGAACGTTCGCTGGGTAAAGATTCTTGGGAATACAACTATTTGACTCCCTCGACTCCACAGGTATATTTAGAGAGTGGAGTACAGTAACCCGAAAAATTGTACAGCCTGAGATGTGTGGCAACTTTTACGGTATAGTAGAGGATGGGGGAGGGACGGAGGGGAACAGGAGGAACAGAGGGGCAGGAGTGAGGTATAGGTAAAGGGGAGGGAAGTACAAGGGAGTTTGAAAAAAGAGCATATAGAAGGAACGAAGGAGAATGATTAAGTATAGATAATGGGGAGAGAGGGGAGAAGATAAAATGGATGAGAAGTGTTATTTGAAGAGGGAGGGAGGCAGGGAATGAAGGTTAGTTGTTGTTGGCTTGTTGCGTCAGTCAGTCTGTCTGGCACTCACGAAGGTTTAGGTGTTGTGTGTCAGTGCAAGTGTATACATATATTTATTTTTACATAATTATCATCACTGCCTTTAATCTATGTACAGACTAATTACCCGTATGTTATCGCTGTTCGTTGAAGAAATTGAGAGCATTCTAAAGAAATAATTGTCTTCGTGTTATAAAGTTTTGTGAGATAAGTGAAAATAACACCAACTTGATATGAAAAATAACACCGCCGGATACCGGACTTGGTAGTTATCTTTTACAGCGTACCGTAAGTAAAAAAGTTAATTAAATATTCTTTGAGCATGAAACATCATAACGTAAGGTGTTTATATTAGTTGTGTCTTGTTTTCTTACATCATCATCAAGAATATAACATGCCATTACTATACGGTGGGGTCAGAAGTTAATAACCTCTCTGCTGCGACGTTTACCTTTTGTAATATCTGCTGACAGTTTATAGAGTTTATCATTGTTGGACCCGATTCCAATTAACATATTGTCAGTGTCTTTTGAAAATATTACAAAGATATTTTTTAGTCCTTTCAAGGTCAAAGCACCAGCAGGTACGGATTATCTTATATTCTTGATACTGAACAAATGCTGCCTTTGTTGTTTTTGTTTGGCAATATGTTGTTATCACTCAATAGGTTTTGATAACACACTGAATCTTTCATATATTGTTTTTCAGTATTAGTATTCTGCACATTGGTAATTTCTGTATTCTTTGCCCTTAGACGATGAGGTTTACTTGAATCATGCATTTTAAATCATGTCTGGTCCAAGTATTGTCAACTCTGTATTATTAAACGCTATATTTCGTATCAATAATATCATATGGGTCAAGCAACGGAAAAGGCAAAATAACTTACCTTGGTTTATGCCAGAAATAAAAACAAATCACTCGTCCATATCCAAATAATGGCGATACACACACAGACCTCTTGAAGACGACGGTAGATCATTCCTGTATAATTTTGCAGCTCAGACAGACAGCGAACTTTCAACTTTCATGTCACGTTAGTCTGGGATTAGATAGAGCCGCTGACACTTTGGCTGTGGGAAGACAATGACTGCTTTCTAATATTACAAGGCCGAGGTATAGTGGAGGTGGGACGCAGTATGTAAATTCTGTGATGCAGTGACGGTGGAAATAACACAGTACTGTAGAAGAGATGACGGGAAGCAACGCAACGACGAAGAGATAGACTATATGAGGATCAAGGGTTATAGAGAACAGTTTGCATGGGGTCATTGATGAGGAGGGGGACAGCTATATGGGGATCAAGGGTCATAGAGAACAGTTTGCATGGGGTTATTGATGGGGAGGGTGACAGCTATATGGGGATCAAGGGTTATAGAGAACAGTTTGCATGGGGTCATTGATGGGGAGGGGGACAACTTTTTCCCACTGGATGGCATTAGCACCTTTGTTGTTTTTGAGAGCTGTCTTGTCTCCATGCAGATGTGACATTAATATATTCCACGCAGGGACAAATAAGCAGACCCTTGTAAAGTAATTATAAGTTTTGTAATAAAGTCATTGTAAGTTTTAATAGTTCGGAGGACACAACAAATCTGCGGTATCTGAAGAGAATATTTAGTTGCTTAGATACACTCCTTGTTATGGCAGTTACACCAGCAGCGTTTATGTGTAGTTCCGTTCTTATGGAGGTCCGATTACAACCAACCTATATTAATTTACAACACAGCCTACTTCTGTTGTTTGAGTATACTATATGTATTTATATGTGATTAATCTTCAGCTCTAAAGTCTCGTCTGATCTCGTGTTGTTTGGCTTTTCGTGTACATGATGCATATAGATCCCGAAAAAAAGGTTGGCTTAGAGTGATCGTGTCAGTGCATAGATTAACTAAGAGTGTTTACATGCTTAGGACTCCGTGCCATAACATGTGTGGTCCTTACCAGTTTCCTTTGGTGTTAGGTGCCAAACTTCTCAATCCTTCAATCCAGCAATGTAATAGTTTCGTACAAATGAGAATGAACCGAAAATGAAAATAAATAATGAAGTATAATTTAGAGGATAAAAAATAAGGATAAAATCTTTTAGTGGCAAGTGGAAAGTATTTTTTTTTTTTTTAACAGAGCTCATGGACACCTGTTGATTTTTTCCATTATATTGTTTGTCAACGATTATTTAATTATATAAGATTTACTTAGGGGGTTTAGAATATTAAGCATTCAATCGGAGAACGTTTCTAGTAGGCGTATAAACCTGTGCAGTATACGGGAAAGAAATAAAGTGCACCCAACTCAAAACAAACGAAAGTATATGTGGCCTTGGTTGGTTAATTACTGAGAAGGACTGAAGGAGTGTGTGTGGCTCGTGTTTCAGAGGTCGACCCGCTGGCTGGCTGGTGTGGCGTAACTTAACATTTCAAGACCTTTATGAGTTTCTTGTTAGCTGACCGTACTTGGCG
Organism: Petrolisthes cinctipes; assembly: GCA_033782935.1. Lineage (NCBI taxonomy): Eukaryota > Metazoa > Arthropoda > Malacostraca > Decapoda > Porcellanidae > Petrolisthes > Petrolisthes cinctipes. The sequence goes on along the minus strand of JAWQEG010000139.1, from coordinate 138,429 downwards.
GATATGTGCAATGCGCTTCTCTGTAACTTAACTTAAGGGGAGATTCTTTTATTGGTGAATTGGAAGGTCTCTGATTCCTCCAAACTATGCCACGAAACAACAGATCCCCTATAATCTATATCTATCATTAAGGGTTTCTGTTTTTTGGTATAGTTAGGAGGAATCAGTAGCCTTCCAATTTACCAACAAGAGCATCTCCCCTTAGGGACCCTGTGATGTAGTCATGAAATTGGAAGTAAATGAGTCCTTCAACTATTGCCACGAAACACCACCCCCTTGGAAGGAACTTGTTGCATGGCATAGTCAGGAGGAATCAAAAGACTCCAATTATAATTATCATACACTATCACAGGGTCCTTAATAGACGTAAACATAAAATTATCCATAACAGAGTAACGTTAACATAATGAGTATTACATTGTTTACTAAATCAATGTATTGTATAAGGATAAAATAATGGAGTTAATAGGCTACAGTGTTGGTAAATCTGGAGCAAATGAATCCTCCAAACAATTCCAAGCAACACGACACCACTATTTTAGTTAATCTGGTCCTGTTTCCTGCATGGGATACTTTTAAGGAATCGAGGCGTTCTAATGTACAGTCACGAGCACTAATAAGATTACAGCTTTGGTTGAAGTTTTGAACAGTCCACCAATTCACCAACGAACTAATTCCAATGGAGATCTTGTTGTGCATTTATTTACTACTGTCTCTAGGTATTCGAAGCACACCTGTATACTTATTAGTGCTCGTGACTGTACAGTACCTCCTTAATTAAGCTTAAGTTCCTGGTATTGGTGAGTTCTAAGGTCGTGGCCAGGTACCGTCAAGCTTATAATCATACAATCTAAAAAATATAGTTCCTGATATCAGAGTGGTTGGTCCTTAATTATGTCTGTTGTTCTTCATTCGTAGTTTTACTCAGTTAAATATCAGAAAATAGAGATTGACCTTTCCTTTCATATCTCTGAATGGCTGTTGTTGGATGGCATAACCTTCGTCCACATGCAAGAATACCGATGGTGTTGAGGATGGCGTGGTACCGATACGACGGCTGTGTAGTGTGTCTGTGGTGTCATCGTATTGGTACCACACCATCGTCAACACCATCAACATTCTTGCATGCAGCCCATTATCTCCGTGAAGATTGTGTAAGTCTGGGGGAAAAACTCGTTATGGTCAATTAGAAGGGGTCATGACTGGAAAAGTAGCATTACGGACTTGAACAACAAACAACATCCCTCACCTGTTCGTATATATCTCTATAACACACACACACACACACACACACACACACACACTATACCATTTGATTAATTAATAATAGTTTTTAATGTACAGTCGGCCTCAGGAATTCGTATACACTCTATAGGCTTCAAGAGTTCACAACACACAGAAAATAATTATAAGTCTGTGTAACTGCAACACAACAGAATAATAGGTTTGTTGTTTTGCAATCACCGAGTCACTTGGTAGACCATTCACTACTACAGCACTTTCACAATAATAACCTCACTTTTTGACGAGTTTGTGTACGAATTCCTGTAACCAACTAACTGTACGTATTAATTATTGGTTGGGAAAATAATTATCTCTCCTACTGATGTGTTTTGGAAAGGAGTGGCACAAGTCTATTACTCGATATTTATCAGATACCATTATTGTCCATTGTGTCATATTGTTTAATTAAGGGGGAAGTTTGTGTTGGTAAATCTGGAGCAACTGAATCCTCCAAACTATTCCAAGCAACAAAACACTATTATCTTTGCTCTTCTGGTCCTGTTTCCTAGCATACTTTGGAGGAAAGGAGGAATCAATAGCCCTCCAATTTACCGTCAAGATAATATCCAATTAACATTAATGGGAGATTTTCTTGTTGGTAAATTGGAAGGCCATACTGATTCCTCCAAACTATGCCATGAAACAGACCCCCTCAATGGTACTAATAGAGGACCTTCTGTTTCGTAGCATAGTTTGGAGGAATCAATAGCCCTCCAATTTACCGTCGAGAGAATATCCCCTTTGCATTAAGTATTAGAACAAGAGACTTTTCTAGGGACTGTACATACATAAGTCATGACCAGGAGTGAGTGACGCACGCTTGTTGGCTTGTCACCTATACACCCCACGGCCCGGTATGCCAAGTGCATTGTAGGGGCAATACTTTATTTCGTCACATTAAAATGATCCTGGTGACCATCATAATTCTGGCTTAGACCACCTATCCGAATCTAGTAAATTATCTAATAGTTGAAAAATATATACTGTAGAGTGAGTATCACGTTCTTGTCTCGCTAATATGGCTTATATAAACATACAGTATATCTGGTAGTTGGATGGAGGAGGGGAGACCTAGCAGAACAGAAAGCAAGGTCAATAGAGAGATCTTATCATACCTCTGGCTCATAACATAATAATTACGCAGCCAACACCTGACGTCTGCAATAAGACATGCAGCAGGTTTACTGAGAACTCGTGCAAGCTACATGCAGACTGAGGAACATTCATTATAAAATAACCTATTCTGTCGACTTTCCTTGTAGACAATTTTTCTACCTTTGAATCCTTTGACCTGGCTGCTCTCTAAAACATTATGACCATGAGTTGGGCTATATTTCTTTTCATTCTAAATGCAATGAGATGGAAAAATGAACTTGGCCACGTACTGCACAGATGAAAACAAACTCGAGTTACTCTGTGCAAGAGGAAAGATCGTATCGGTGCTAATAAATGCAGAGGGGAGATCTTCTGATTCCAGTTTTGACCTTGGAGCGTATGAGAGAAACCTGACTACCTGAGGGACACAGGTATAATGTACTGTACAGTACACTCACAAACCAAACTTTGTATCCAGGTCTTGTTGAAGTTTCGAATCATTTGACATACTAGTGAACCAATTACAACGCTTATCTTGTTTCATATCTGCTTTAGCTCGCTTAATACTTGATCAGGCAATTCGAAGCGAGCATGGATACATATTTTGGCTTGCGAGTGTACAGTTGTCACGCTCACTCTGTGTAGCGGGCTTGAGGAGGTGGAATAGGCTGCTTGCTCCTCATAAGGGACCCTAGTCAGAAATTTGAAGATAAATGAGTCCTTCAAATATTGCCACGAAAAGTTTGTTTCGTGGCATGGTCAGGAGGAATCAGAAGCCTCCAATTTTCATACACGATCTGTACAGGGTCCAGAAGTTCCTGCTGTACAATAAACCCTATAGTTGGCGACACGTGACTGAATGAATACTTGTTGTTGGGACTTTGTTATTGTGTGGCTGACAAATGCTGGTGCTTATTCTCGGGTAATCTACACATATTATTATTTCCTTGTTGCTGATATCATAAATAATTTAGCGTGGCAAAGTTTGACGAAGGAGGTGGAGGATCGAGAGACTCGCGTGGTGGCTTGAAAAAAATCTTATGTAATTTTATCTGGTCGTGAAGAAGAGATTATCGTGCCAAGCCGTCCAAACACCCGTATATATTACGGTACAATTTTATATTATGCAGACACTTTAGTTTGCCCAAGACAGTGAGTGTAGGTAGTCAAGGATTCTAGTGTGTAATAGAGTATGAATAATCCAAAATGGCGCTGAAAGGGGAAAGCTGCATGTGGTGGTGATACACGGAACTAAAAACTGTGGCAACACACATCATTATCTTGTTGATTTATTCTATCATGCCACCACATTTCGTTTTTGTGACAGTTCTGCATTATTTTAACCAAGAATTTAAAGAAATTCTACGAATCAAAATGCAGTATCCACCAATACCAGTTTTGACGGTTGCTGTTGTTGAAAGTTCCTCAAGCTGTCGGACCGAGCAGCCCCAAGCCCCTAAGGAACTTAGGAAGGCCATGGCCTGAACCGGGCTTTCCCACAGTGCCCTCAGAGAGTGTATGTTGTGTTGTTGGCGAGTGTGGTTGTGTGCATTGCAGTATTCCATAATGTGTTTACTAGAATGGGTTGCTATGTTGCATCCTGGACAGACATCCATAACGGCTCCATCCAGCTTGTTCTGATGTGTCAGAAGGGCCGGGTGGTGGCCACATCGTAGCTTGGCCAGGTGGACTCTGTCCTCACGGGGAAGGGTGGATTCAGAATTTCAGATGGGTGTATGTCAGGAGGTCGTGCATGCAGCTGAGCGTTGTTCTTGAGTGTTTGGATGGATTGGTGAGTGATTTGGGTATGGATGTGTTTCTGGAGACTGGTTTGGGGTGGGCAAGGTGTAAGAGATGATAGTATTTGTGTATGGTATCGTGTACTAGGTGTTGTTTTGATGTTCCTTGGCATGTGTGGGTGTTCTGCCATGTAGTGTAGTGGGTGGTGTGGGTTTGTGGAGGCTGCAGCAAGTGTTTTGTGCCTATCAAGTCAAGGTGGTGATCTTGAGGACTTTGGTTTCATGGTGTAGGTGGTCTGTAGGTGTGGTGGCTGCTGCTGTGCAGCCTGTAGGACTAATTATCTTTAGGGCTCTATTCTGTATGATCAGAAGGGTGTTGAGATTAGTTTCAGTGAGGGTTGAGTCTTTATCCTCCAGTAACAACGGCCGATTCCCACCGAAAAATTTGATGCCTAGTGTCAAGTAGCAGGGTAGTGCAGGAGTAGATTGTACGAGGTGAACTAAACACCTTATTGTGGAAAAGCTTAGATCGATTCTGATACCATAGTACCTTTTTGTTTAAGACATGGTTGAAGCAGTCCATCGTATGAAAGAATGAATATCTGTGATGTTAACGATGGCGTGGTCCTGGTACAGTACGATGGCTCTGTAGTGTGTATATAGAGTCATCGTAACCAGTACCACCACGTCATTGTCAAAACCATCAATGTTCTTGCAGTAACGTGGGTCGATTAATTATTACGTGTCAGAATCGCATGCAAGAATAGTTAATGATAGGTAGTTAAGATATTAGGCTGCAAGAATAGCTATTATGGCTAGTTAAAATGTTAGGCTGCAAAAATATCTATAAATAGGTAGTTAAAGAATTTATTAGGGTGCAAGAATAGCTATTTTGGCTAGTTAAGATGTTAGTCTGCAAGAATAGCTATTAGTAAGTAGTTAATATATTATTAGGCTGCAAGAATAGCTATTAATAGGTAGTTACGAGAGGATAGCAGTGCCTACTGCACTGTATGGAGCGGAAACATGGAATATGGGAGAATGTGAGAAGAGAAGGTTGAATGTAGTAGAGATGAGATGTCTGAGAAGCATGTGTGGTGTGGCTCGAATGGACAGTCAGGAATGAGGAAGTGAGGAGAAGGACAGGTGTTGTGACAGAGTTAGCAGGCCGTGCAGAGCAGAGTGTGTTGAGATGGTTTGGACATATGGAGAGAATGGAGGAGAATAGAATGGTAAAGAGGATAGGGAGCTCAGATGTGGAAGGTGTAAGGAGGAGAGGAAGGCCTCAGAGGAGATGGATGGACACCGTGAAAGGAGCTCTGAGTGGAAGAGGTATATCTGTGGAGCAAGGTAAAGTGATTGCGCGTGACAGAAACGAGTGGAGGAGGGTGGTGAAAGCTTGAAAAGTGGACGCGGCTTCACGGTCCTTGGAGGAGGGGCCTGCATTGAGTGTGGCCCATGGCCGGCTGAATGCTGGAGGGGGAGTTTGCCCTGTAGTGAAGTGGCAGGGGTAAACCAGCTTTTGCTGTCGGGCCTAACTGTGTGGATGTAAACATAGCTGTGCCCCTTGTAGCCACAAGGAGATGCGGTTGTGCGCTGGGGGTTGCTCCCTCCTCCAACAGGGATTGGGGGGTTGATATGTGGAGTGTATGGGGGGGAGGGGTTCTACTTCTGGGCATTTTGTTTCGGTGGGTGTGCGACGTGACGGGGCTACCTCCAGTATGGTATATGTATGATACTATGATATTAGGCTGCAAATTAAGAATAGCTATTAATAGGTAGTTAAGATGTTAGGCTACTCTCGATCAGCACTACGTACTATTCCACCATGTAGACTATAGATACTATTAATGATATCACTATTTCAGAGAGGTTCCAACTCGTGGATAGTTACGATGTTAGGGAAGTAGAGTTATTGAAGATTACGCTGGTGGTGAAGATGTATATGGGTAGAGACGTGACAGAATAAAGAGTAGAAAATATGTTTACTTAATAGTATAGAGAAGATATCCATAAAATGAATACGGTTATGCTAGGTTACTAAGGGAAATAAGAAACTTGGACCTCAGATCTATGTTAACTACAGATGTTTATGAAACTGGGAGTAGGCTAGTTAATTAGATTAAGGGATTCATATTGTAGGAAAGGTAAGGGATTCTTATTGCTGGAAAGGTACTAGCATGTTTCGGTAAAGTAGGCTACTTACAATTACATTATGGGAGTGATGGTAAAAAAGCACTTGGCAGCCAAGCGTGCCAATAGTTGTTTTTAAAAAGCTGGCCAAATCGAGTTGGCTAATCGTAATACTAATATGAATGCATAATATCTCACCAAATATATTATTGATGTAATTATCTCAGTTAAATACTATAGGACTATACTTTTTAATTCCTACGAAAATGTGCCGGCACCGGGCACTCTCGCATAAGTTAATTACTTGTTGTAAAAGATGCAATGTATTCAAGAAAAATGTTCACAGCTGGTTGAGTAGGCCTACTTATCTACAACATTTAAGGGAGTGTCATATACATTTGGGACATTGGAAGGCAACTGATTCCTTCTTGATATGCCATGAAACAGGGCCATGTTAACAAAAAGTAAATGGTGTCCTGTTGCTTGGAATAGTTTGGAGGAATCAGTAACTCCAACTACTACACTACTACACCCTCTTAATAAACGCTGAGACGTTCGCGAAACTTGTATACTGTATGTATAGTCATATTTACTAAGACTAGCATCAGTTCATTTTCACCAGGATATGAAAAAAAAAAAATAATGTGTGTTGCTTTTCCAGTGTGGCTGTGGATGATGGCTTCCCGTGTCAAGACTTGGACTCGCCTCTTGGGTGTTGGGGTGGGAGTGGCTGGGGCTGGGGTTCTAGCCCTCTCTTACTTCAATGAAGATGACAGACATACCAAGGTGGGAAGTAATTTGTTGTTTATCATAACTTTTTGTTCATCAGTCGAAAATTATATATAACAGTATAGTACCGTTACTACCGTATGATACTGCAGGCACATTTAGTAAAGGAATTATTTTCTGTAACTTAGCTGCTTTATAAAACAATTCAAATAGATTATCATTTAAATATCCTTCCACAGCGTCAGTTCTCAAGAGTGGCAGCAGCAGAGAAGCTAAATTACCGTCCCACCAAGCCCTTACCCACACGGTCCCAACAGTTGCAGAGTCTGAGTTCAGTGAAATATGATGTTCTGGTGATTGGTGGAGGAGCCACAGGGGCTGGCTGTGCATTAGACTCAGTGTCTAGGGGCCTTAAAACTGCATTGGTGGAGATGGATGACTTTTCTTCAGGAACCTCATCTAGGTAAGCTGGTGTTGTAGTCCATAAGTGTGTTCTTGGGGTTGATTCCACAGTGGTATTAGTTTGTTAGCTTCCCAACCAACCTGAAAGACTTCATTATTTTCCAAAAGCTGAGTATCCACATTCACAAAATCTATCAAACAGTTAGATAATGATGATCACTGCATAGTTTACACACCAAATTTATTAAATAATTCACCCATAAGTCATTTACATGGCAAAGATTTTTTCGTTTGCATGCTTACAAACCACTACCACTGTGGAATCGACCCATACTCTCATTTTGGTTTACAAATATAATATTATTATCAAGAAGGGAAGTAGGAAATATCATTATGGTCCTGTGTCCCAATTGGGATACAAAAACAATTTATATCACAGTATTCAGCACTCCTGCAACTGCAGATTCTGCAATAGCGTGAGTGTGTTTTTTGCAGAATTGCAGTTGTGTCAAATTTCGCATACCGGTACCAATATTAACAGATTGCTTGGGAAAAAAACTTGTAAATGTCATTTAATATCTGTATACTGTAGTAGCCTGCCTGAAATTATTTCCAATTTCATGAGAATGTATCTGTATCACTGCATAACTGTGCCTAAAATACATTCTCTGGTCTCATGGAGGGTTTGTAGGTAATGGGAATAGTAAAAAATACCTGGTAGTGGTTTGGGGAGAGGTATGATATATGTAGATTTTCATAGTTTCATGATACAGGCTATATTTATGTTCAGATTCCTAAATCATACAGCAGGTAGAGTAAAATACTTTTTTTGATATTACAACTTGCCATTATGTAATTTGACAGGTCAACAAAGCTGATCCATGGTGGAGTGAGGTACCTTCAAAAGGCAATCATGGGGTTGGACATTGAACAATATAAGATGGTGAAGGAAGCTCTACATGAGAGAGCTAACCTGCTTGACATTGCTCCTCATCTCTCCTACCCTCTACCCATCATGCTGCCTGTGTACAAATGGTGGCAGCTTCCCTACTACTGGGCCGGGATCAAAATGTATGACCTGGTGGCAGGTAGTAAATGCATCAAGAGTTCCTATGCCATCACTAAAGAACGTGCTCTAGAGCTATTCCCTATGTTGAAGAGAGATAAATTAGTAGGAGCAATTATCTACTATGATGGGCAGCACAATGACTCACGGATGAACTTATCCATAGCCTTAACAGCAACTAGATTGGGTGCCACAGTTGCTAACCATGTTAGAGTAGTGTCATTGTTAAAGGAAACAGATGAGAATGGAAAGGAGCGGGTGTGTGGGGCGCAAGTGCGAGATGAGTTAACAGGAAAAGAGATGAAAGTCCATGCCAAGTGCATCATCAATGCCACTGGACCCTTCACAGATTCAATCCGCAAGATGGATAACCAGATAACCAAGGATATATGTGCCCCCAGCATGGGAGTTCATATCACTCTCCCAGATTATTATTCACCTGAGCAGATGGGACTCCTGGACCCTAACACCTCAGATGGTCGGGTTATATTCTTCCTACCCTGGGAAGGACGTACTATTGCTGGAACAACTGACACCCCTTGTCCAGTAACACACAGCCCCTCACCCACTGAAGATGATATTCAATTCATCCTACAGGAAGTTAAGAATTATCTCAGTCCAGATGTAGAAGTAAGTAAAAAAAATCATCCTTAGATGTTTGTATGATATTCTGTACTGTACTGGTATGTTCAGTAGCTCATGGCAGATAAATTGCTTGGATCCATAGATCTCTCAACTCTATCCCACCATCTCATTCTTGCTCTCCCCCCCCCTGTCCCCACCACCATCTCACTCCATTACACTTGCTTAGTCAGTCACACACACACACTGTTTGTTGGACATTGCTCTTCTGAACTCTCTCTGGGTATGCTTCCTTCGCTAAGGAGAGCAAGTAACACTTGCCATGCTACTCAATCTCACTCCTTTTCTGTACAGCTCCCTAATCCAAAGAATAGGTTGCAACTCTTAGTCATTCATATACTCTGTATATCAACTCTGAAATACAGTACTCTATTGTCAGTCATCTCTTTCCCTGACTATGACTTATGCTACTTCAAATGCAACTCTCAATATAGAACACAAAATAAAATATCTTATGGTTTAAAGTTTTGCCAAAATAGGAACTGTATTTCTTAAGATTCTGCCTCATTTGCAATATAGATTGATATTTTTCACCTTTCCAGTTAACTTTGTTGGAGTTATGAGGAAGTAATTGTCATCAGTGCATCTGCTATGTCTCCCACTTTATTCATGAAGTTAGGTACATCCTCGTTCAGTGGACTGTATTGATGAAGTATAACCTGTAGTACAGTAGAGCTGAACCAAGGATCTTTATGAACTTTATTCAAGAAGTTATAGGTTATATACAGTAAAAAAATACAGGAACATATTGTTGACTAGAAAATTAAAACTACATAACTAACATAACACAGATTAAATGGAAATGGATTGCGAGAGATGGTGAACCACACAACATGTTTTACACCCTGTCTATGGGAAACTAGGTTATGGGGCCAGCTCAAGCCACTGAGGCTACCTACACTGTATACAGTACAATGGCCACTAAAGCACAAAAAGGGCAGTAACTGAGGAGTGAGTGATGAAACTGAAAGCAGATTTTTGGGAAAAGTAAACACATGGCCAGAAGTGTTTGACTAGAGTGAGGGAGTGATGTCGCATGTCCATAACCTGTAGAGGCATTATTATGAAAGAATAAGATAGTTGTGAATTGATTGATTGATTTGTTTTGTTGTATGCTTAGGTACGACGTGGTGATGTGTTGTCAGCATGGGCGGGCATCAGACCCCTGGTCCAGGACCCCAACAAAACAGACACACAAAGCATTGCTCGCAACCACATAGTGCATGTCAGTGAAGGGGGTCTTGTTACTGTAGCTGGGGGCAAGTGGACCACATACAGATCCATGGCAGCAGATACACTTGATGCTGCAATTGAAGGTTGGTATTAGTTATACAGTATTGTTGTATACTATGAATTATTTTTGCCAGATGTCTAAGACCATGCATGATGATCATCATGTGTGGGTTGTATAGTCGCTCAGTACAGTGTATGTGGTATACAGTACTGTAGTACATTATTATTATAATGGTTATGCTATAAATGAAATGAAACAGGAAGTTGAATAAGAAAAGACGGTATAGTATATCCTTTCAACTTTCATTTCTACCTAATATGCTAAGAATGACAGACACCTGGAAGGGTGGACTGTACTGTATTTTGCATAATTGTTCTTCAGTACACCATATAGACAATAGGTGACATAAACATTGGCATAAGTGATGTAGTTCTTGAAGTAAGTTACAGAAGAAATATAATACTAATGAACTTTGAAATTGTCAAGGAAGTCATGTAGCAGAAGCGAAGATGATGGTACAGTTGGCCTTACTCCCGTGAGGGCCACACAGCTTTGTCAACTCTGGTCGAGATGGTAACCCCAAACTACTAGTTGTAAGCTCCATTCACTCCCACCATTGAGTGCTTTGAGCTGGTAGTTCAGGATTACTATCTCAACCAGAGTTAACAATGCTGTGTGGCCCTCACTGGAGTGCAGCCACCTGTGCCTTTCACTTTGCCATAAGGATATTTTTGAAGATACATCATCATACAGGTTGATTTATGTTTTAAATTTCTGTATATTAAACTTTTTTACATTATTAAGGTCTAGCATTGTGTTTCAGCATGTGGTGTGGACCCAGTACATGCAACTACACAGACTGACGGACTGTTGTTGGAAGGTGCTCACTCCTGGACACCCACCATGTTTATCCGCCTTGTCCAAGATTTCGGTTTGGAGTCCGAAGTGGCCAAACATCTTGCCCACACCTATGGTGATAGAGCCTTCAGTGTAGCCAAGCTGGCATCCCTCACAGGGCTGCGGTGGCCTATAGGTGAGTTCAGGATAATGTTAATGTGTGACGGTGAACACTTCACTCTCCCTCACTGGAGTACTGCATCATGGAATTGGCAAGGACAGAAGCCAAACTGTGCAAGATTTTTTCCACTGTGGGAACCACAATCCTGGGCCACCCCTCTTCCTACTTTTGAGAGACCAGGTGGTGGAGTCAATGTCTCCAGCTTCAAGAGGAAGTTTAGTTACATTAGTGTTAATTAATACATATGTCTTTGTTTAATGAAAAGTATTCATGGAGTGAAATATAGCTCTTGTAAATGAATTATTAATGAATATTTGGATATGGCATAGAGTAGATATACGATGGATAGTAATAGTTATCTTTGTTTGCAGTGGGACGGCGCCTACACAGTGGGTTTCCTTATATTGATGCTGAGGTACGCTATGCTTGCCGAGAGTATGCAGCCACAGCTGTTGATGTCATTGCCAGGAGACTACGCTTGGCCTTTCTCAATGCCCAGGCAGCTGAGGAGGCTCTACCAACCATTGTATCCATCATGGCTGAGGAATTAAAGTGGTCTGAATCTGAAAAAAGGGTAAGATTATTGTGATGCATTACTGTAGGCTACTGTACCTGTACTGCATTTTTCAGTTGAATTATCTTTAATCAGACATATTATAGGTAGTCAGGCTATATATTGATCAGTTCTCCATCCTTTCCTTGTTTTTTCTTCAACTCTGTTTCCTTCTGTTGTGCCATAATATCCTTGCACTTCTGTTGCTATTTATGTAATCTTTCCAAGAACTGTATAGTAGAGTATCAATTAATACCTGTACTGTATTCATATTTTGTGGGGGTTATAATTGTATGGTACAGTATTATATTCTATGGAGGACTAACCTTTTAGAAGAATGAGTGAAACTCCTTGGCTGTTAGGTGTATTATAAATCTTAGAGATATCCAGGTTGTCCTAAATTTATACCTTTATAACAGCACTGTACAAGCCATAGGCTTGAAAGAACATGTGCTATAATTCAGTTTTATGTACATGATGGATTTTTGCTGTGCAAAGATACTGTACTGGAAATAATGAGGGCTAATGATGTAATAGACATGTTCCAGCCCTTCTCATCCCCTCCCTGTTTATTCTTATCTTAGAGGCAGTTAGATGCAGCTGTAAAGTACCTTCAGCAAGAGATGGGGCAGAATGTAAACCGTGCCTCAAGAGAAAAAATTCCCATCAACTTGACCAAGTCTGAGATTTCAGAATATGTCAAGCGTTTTAATTATCTTGACACTGATAAGAAGGGCTACATCTCTCTCAATGACCTCAGAGCCTCTTTGAAGGTAAGATACCATTAATGCTTGTTTTTTTCCTTCATGTCTTGCTTGAATTAGTATAGTATTTTGCAGAGTACATGTATTCTGTCTTCAAGACTCGTATATAATTGTTGCATTTAAACATTTTGGTTATCTTTGTGCGGTTGATTAATTACACCCCTTGAAAAGAGGGAATTCAAGATATGATGATGATGATAACTAGTTTTAGAGATGTGTATCAGACTGGTTCAACAGAATGCATTTGCGTTCAGTGAAAGTTTAAGTCCTTATATTTAGTGTACAGTATACTGTACATAGCATCTGCTGGATAGTGGGCTAACTGTCCACCATCCTTTTTCTCTGGGTCAGGGAGTGAAATACTGTTAGAGCCTCATTTTTCATTATGTTTAATTTATGAAAAAAGTTACAGCAGCTACAATGGTTAGGTAAAAATTTTTAAATGGTGTCGCCAAGATGTTAACCTCAATAGGTCACTATGTTTCCACCACCAAATACTGTACAGGTAGATGATTTCAGGTCCCTCCAATCACCAAGATATAATTTCATTATATGAAATGTGTGTACTGCATAATGAAGAATTGCTCTATTTTCATCTTAGCTTTTCCATGTTAGACCCCGCTTCTGATTGAGTGAACAGGAAAAATCAGTTCCTGTTTGAGAATGAAAATTAATTGGCTTTAATTTTGAAATGTCTGCTAGTTTGCCAGTGTCTTCATAGCAAATTGATAGTGTTTGAAGCATGTCCTTCCACAGTTAGTGTGTTGATTTTAGTGAAAGTTATCATTGAAGCCACTCACAACATTTCCCTTACCATCATTCTTTTACCCCTTGTTATTCACTAACTAACATCTTATTGTGGAAGTTTGGCATGCATTTCAGACTTGCACAATAGTACTTTTCTAAGGCATTCATTTTTTTTGTAAGGTATAATAATGCTATGGCTAAGTTTAAAACAAAAGGTTCATTCCTACCTATTTTATTCAGTAACCAAGTAGCTTACAGCACAGAAAACAAAGTTAAAATTAATTTCAGTTATTCAAGGATACAGAAATGATGAGCTTTCAACTGATATTTGAAATTTGGCTACAGTATTTTTATTTGAATGGGCTAACAATTATAATATTGTAAATTTTGGGCCAACGTCTGAAGTGTAAGGTTTTATATGCTGTATTCATTCTTACTGTGTATCTAAGTCACATCCATTTGTTTCTTTAAATTTTTCCCAGGCTACTAATGACCAGGTTTCCCCCTCACTTGCCTAGAATGAGGAAAAGATGATAAGCCATGAGCAACTTCACCAGATTTATAAAGATGTAGATGTCTACAATCATGGCCGAGTTGAATTGGCAGATTTCATTCAGGTAAAGAACAAGTTTCTTGCTACCCATTTTACTACAATAAATGTCTTTTCATTAGCCTTTGTTACAGCCAGTGGTGTACAGAATTTTTTTGTATTACCATTGATCTTCATCTTGTGATGTCCAGCTTTCCAGGAGATGTGAAAGTAAGCACATCCAGCTCTATAATCTACTTGGACAACGAAGGTGCCAATGAGGCTTTCTCACCCTCTGCCTATCACTATTTTCCTTGACTCCTGACTAACTTCAAGTGCTGTTGCTGTAGACCTTTGACTGAACACTAAATCCACTTCATACTCTTATTTTCATGTCTTTACTTCAATTTTCTTTTAATCTTTATATTCTGCATATGGGTTGGAATGTATTCTCTTCTTAACTGCAGGCCAGAGATCAGGATGTTCCAGGAGAAACACTTCATGAGATTCTTAAGGAGATCGACCTGAACCGTAACGGACAGGTGGAATTTGATGAGTACCTCCAGGTGATTATTATTGCATGCTTGATACAGTATTTTGCTGTGGGTTACTTGGGCTAGAACTTTGCATGCATTAATGATCTTGAGATATTATGTGTGTATCAAACTTCTTTACAAAATACAGTACATCATTGTGATTTTCTTTAGCAGTCTCGGGCTCAAAAAGCACAAACCTTTCCACCTAATACTGTATACTGCATTGTATTGTATGCTTCAGTTATTTAGTCCCCTTGTTTTTCAATGTTGGCATAGACTGTACTGAAAGTGTATGATGTTAAGTCACTCACATTCAGTAGGAAATATTCACTCATTGTTAGAAGTATTATTGTTGTAGGTTGTGGACTGTATCAGCATTGTGTTCAGCACTACCTGATAGTTGATTTTGGCATTGTAAATAGAAGAGCTTAAATGGTCGCAGAATTATAGTACTGTACAGAGTTAGCACAAGCACTAGCTTTATTCTTTTTTCACATAAAAGACATTAGGTTAGTTGTGTTGATCTGCGAGATCACTATGATTTGCATCTCACAGTGCAAAGCTGAAAGTCATAACTGTATATATTAATCCTGGCCATTTGATATAAAATGGGTTAAGTGGCCGAGGAGTGACACGGTAGCAATTTCCAGATGGAAGAAACAAGAATAAAATGGATGCAATACCAGATAAATTTAAATTAATCAAAAGGTCTTAATTATTTGTATCATAGGCATTTGGGTCTTCAAAAGATTAAATTCAGACAGGAACAAAACGAAGCAAAGATGCAAAATATTTTGCTTGGAATAAGTGGGTCCCCCCAGTGGACCCATGATTCCATTGTGTGAAGGATTAATTAAGGGACACAGTGTACAGTACTGTACTGTGAATTCCAGCCAAACTTGCTTTATCAAATAAACAGTACATACTCTAGTTCTTTATGGTTGTCAGCTATCCAGTGTAGTTTTTCTTGATCACAGCACTTTCTTTCCTTATACAGTACTGCAATTCTGCATCAATTGCCAGTTAAGTAAGAGGAATACTTCTTTGAGATATTAAAGTAATAGGGGAAAAATATCTTCACATTCACTGATATCTTCAGCATAGTGTATGGCTAACAAGAAAAGTATGATTAGCTAGCTATTAGTCGGTTGCCTTTGATTTGGTTTCAGCATCTATGAATCACCAGATGGTAAATTCTGTTAATGTTGATACTGTACATTCAGTGGATTATTACACCAGTCTGATGTAGCTGTTAGGTGACATTTTGTGTCCATAATTGATGATTTCCTTGCATGCAGTGTCCTGTGAGGTTATTTTTTAGTAGCAAATGATATTGAGACATATCAGTTGGTGTTTTATCACATAGTAATGAGTGAATAGGTTAAAAGAGAATGTGCTGGAAAAAATTTTGATTGGAAAGGGAGGGCTTTATTGTGCAAGGAGGGAGTGTCTGAACAGGGAAAATGGAGACTTCTACACTGGCCACCCTCTTGAGAGGAGTTCCTGAAGGTAACAAGGCATCAGAGTAATTGTATAGGGAGATTGATAGTTAAATTTGTATAATCCAGATTTAAAAAGTCACCTCTTTTTCTACGACCTCAATGTTATCTTCCTGGGTAACTGATTCTGGCTCCCCTTTCATGAAAATCCAAGGCTTTGGTCTTAATTTCTGTCTCATTCCAAATACCATTCCTAACCCCATCTCTCTCATTCTGGTTCCCCTTTCTAGTGTTTGTCCATTGGCAGATTTCATGGCCTTGTACATTGGTTACAGACTATATTTTGTGTGAAAAGGGCAGCAGAATGTTAAGCTGCTCTTAACCTACATAGCATTTTGATTTTGTCCCATCCTAATTATTATTACTGTGTTTAATCTTCTGCTTCAGACTCTATTCTCTGTAAACTTGATCTTGTGCATCACATTTGTGATATAAATCTAATCCAATTTTAAAGTTTATGTTGAATCCGATTTTGTTTTGCAATTTCACTAAAGAGTAGTAGAACTTTGAACAGTACTTTAATTGCATATTGATCACCAGTATATACTAATATAAACCACAGGAGCATGTGAAATAGCTAATGAAATTATAATAATGATATAATTTACATACAGTAGATCATAATGGCACATGATCTTACCAGTGAGGTCATTCACTTCCAGAATGTACTGTCCTGTATATAAATCATGAGCGAGTTACAATTACAGTACTTATATAGGTATGGGAGGGTTCATATTATGTACAAATTACTAGTGCAGAAGTAATTGTAAATACAGTAAAATACAATAAATACAATAAAAAATCCTTTGTACTGTACATGTATAGCAGAAATTTAAGAATGGCCTTGTTTCTTGCTACTTCTACAGATGATGGCTGCCATCAAAGCTGGATCAATCTCCCACTCCCGATTTGCACAGTTGGCTGAGATGGCTGAGGAGAACCAGAGGACAAAAGTAACAGTTGACCGCAGTGGGGGAGGCCTTTGAATTCACTCCAGCTAGATAGATTTGAGAGTTACTAATTTGAAAGGAACCAAGCTGTTGTTGAGAATTGTGATGTATTTTATTTCTTTCTGATAAATATAAGTTCTAGTAAAGAAACTTAACCTGTGCTCTCCTAACAATAAAGTTGCATTATAAGAACAGTCTGCTATAGTAACTTTAATATAGGATATCATGGAGTTATTGTATGTCAAGCTACAATTATATCTCTTTGCCCCAGACATATATGATAGTTACAGTCATAGCTGAGAGGGTCATGTCTAAGTTAATCTTTTTTGCATTTGGTAGCTTTTCAAAACTGTCGGATAGTGATTGAAGTTCATTGTATACTGTATGCCTATTCTTATGTACTGTACGTACGTGTTGATATTTTCAAAAGTTAATATACGCATACGTTTTGCACTGTAAATCAAACAAATTAAAGAAAAGAAATTATGCTTTTCTTCAAGGATAATTGAATGATAAGGTGTTACTGTTCCTGTACATCCATGGTAATGATAATGATAAGCAACACAGTGTTTCATAAGTATGCTTAGAGAATTAGTATACAGTATACCTCAATTAGAATTTCTTTTGAGTGTAACGTGAAAATATGACATCCGATATTTTCTCTTCTATAAGTTAAGGGCAGTATGGTACACTGTTTTTGGTTAGAACTAAAGAAAGAATGTGTGACCAAACTTTTAAAGTATATACAGTATACCTGTTTGTACAGTATATTGCTAGATTCTAATGTTGCACTCTTGGAAAATTCAGGAAAGGGTGCAGGCAGTGAGAAGGAAGATTTAATGATGTTATGATTATAAAGGCATACTTACTAATAAAGAATATTACCATACACAGCCACTGTATGTAATACTGTTGTAAATTTATGTTAACCTTGTTTTTGAATGACGGGTATAATATGTTATCCTTAGTGATAATCTACTAAAGAATATTGTGGTATGGTGCTGTGTTCTTTGTACAGTACCATGCCATTAATGCAGTACTGTATACTGTACTTATGTATGTACTTACCTTATTTCATGTATAGGACACATGAAGAGAAGTACAGTAGTGTTACAGTACTGTATTTACCTGAAAAATAGTTATAATTTTACTTTGACAATTATAACATTGAATATGGAGTGTATAATCATTAGAATATATTTTAATCTGTAATCTTTTTTTATTGTAGGTGTAGCAAAATTTTTAAGATTAAATATTATGAAAAAATTTCTTTGTACAGAAATCTCATTTTAAAGAAGTGTTCATGTGATTGGTTTCTTTGTGTGTTTGCCTCAGCAGAATGTACAGTCATGAGCCATAATAAGTATCCAGGTGTTTAAATCATCTGATATACTGTAGCAGTAAACCAATTATAACGCTTTTCCTCTTTCATACTTGCTGGAGCTCGTGTAATACTCCATCAGGCTATTTAAAGCAGACCTGGATACTTACTATGGCTTGTGGCTGTACTTCCACCAAATAGGTAGAGTTACATTATTGACATGCCTGGGGTTGATGATTTTATGTTTGATCACGACACGGTATAAGATTGAACCAAATTAATTAATTTCCCACTTGCAAAGAATTTTTTAATTTGCTTGGCCAGAATGACATACAGTATTATATAGCACAAGATTCCTCCTGACTTGTCAGAATTATGACCCTGAGTGTTGGAGCCCTTACCACTGAGCCATGGTGTATGCTCATACACGGTAGTTAATACTTTGTTACATACACTGTACATTATAAACTCTCTCTATATATATTTGCTTTCTTCCTTTACTGCCTTCCATCCAGGCAGTCAGGGGTGGTTGCTTTTCCCCTCTATCCTGGAATATAATGTCAAGTCATTCTTGGGGAGGGTAGCCCTGTAATAATAGCTGGGTTCCCAAGAATGTGGGACCTCATTCTGTTCCTGCTCTTGATATGTCTCCAGCATTGTTTCCCTATTTAACTACTGCACAAGGCTTCAATTTCATTGGTCTATGATTTCTGCTAATTAATTTTGGCCACTTTAACCAACTGTCTCTCCATAGGTTAATCCCAACCACCATACCTGGAGGTGAAAGACTGCCCTAGTTTGTTTTAAATTGGTCATATTAGACTTAATTCTTTCTTTCTACATTGTTCACATTGCAGTATACTTTTTGGTGCCTGCCACCTTCTGGTACTTTGTCAATTTTCATTTGTCCTACTTGGGCTTTCACATTATTTTCCAGCTCTTTTGTCTCAAATACATTAATTATTTACAAATTTTAAGAGTTTTTCCACCTGGTTAATGTCTTTTTTCATTTTTATCGGTCAGTATATAAAAACTTAATGTGCCTTGTATTTATATCTACGTTTTGTACAGTAGTCTTCTCAGATGAATTTATTCATAATAGGGTCTGAGTTACTTAGTTCTATCATCATCGTCATCTTCATTACAGTATTTTCGTTTTATGTCATTGGCTCCTATTCACGAAATAGATGTACATGTATGAGGATTACAGTACATTATTTTCCATTCTCTCCTATCCTCGGCTTTTCAATTTACGGTTATTGGGTGCTGGTGACTGGGGGCCACTGTCTTGTAATTATTATTATTATATTATTATTATTATTATTGTACAGTACTGTACTGTATTATTATTATCAGTAGTAGTAGTAGTAGTACAGTACAGAATTATTATTATTATTTTTTTCTTATTACCATTTTTACTGTAACATTATTATTATCACAGTATTACTATTATTATATTATTATTATTATTATAGTTATTGATATTATTATTATTATTATTATTATTATTATTATTATTATTATTATTAACATTAGTACATAAAGCCATGAACCCATTGCCCAAATAACTGGATATATACACATGTCTATATGTTGAAGGCCAGGGACAAAATTACTGAAAAAATATGCTTCACAACAGTAGAAGTCAGAACAAGTATTATTCCAAACCTGGCTCATTACCTTCCCAGTCCATCATTCCTTCATCAGTTGAACTAGGTTAAGTACAGGAAGGGTAGAACTTGGCAAGGTGGTAACGGTGAGGCCATTCATTGTGAATTTTTTTGATGCATAACTGTGAAATGGCAGTTACACCAACCTAATTATATACTGTACATATTGTATTTGAAAATAAAGATGTCTTAAAACATGCCTGTGGTATACAGTAAGAACAACTTGTATCTGCACTTACAGTACTGTAAAATTTCAAGCACTATAGTAGCAATTGTCAGTTCTATAGTACAGTAATATCAATATTGGCTTTGCTGATATAGATCTCATGAATGACGTATATTATGATGGTGGGAGCACATACTGAGGCTTATTTAGGGATTTTTTTAAGAAGAGAATGCTGAGGATGGAACTCCCAGACAAGAGTAGGTATGACAATGGAGGATGTAGGGGACAGGGAGATGGAAACGGATGATCTGCTGTGGCGACCCAAGATGAAGCCACCGAAAGAAAAAGAATTATTATTATTCTTGTACTGTATATTATTTTCATTACATTTATGATACATTGTTGTAAACCCAAAGGCCCGTGAATATCAGTGTCATCTTGACCTCTATGGGTCACTGTTCTCCAGATTGAAGAATAGACTAATACAGTATATACAGTACTGTACTGTATATAGGCTACAGTAAAATTTAACTTTTTATCCTGTAATTTGTTAACAAATGTCTTGGATGGTATCCAGATATTATGACGTGTATTTATAACTACTGTAGATTACAATTATTGTGTATCATTCATGTGTGTGATATACAGTATTATAATAGGTGTTTCATGTTATTGTACATCATTTGTTAAAGTTGTGACTGCAGTACACAGAATAATGGAAAATATACTTTATATGAAAATTTGTGTTTCATTGTCTGGCTTCATGGTAGCTTAAAGGAAATTAAATAATGTGAAGCTGAAAGTAGGTTATTATTCTACGTATAATATATCTCTCCACTTGATGCATTTTCTTAAGATAAGGTCTTTCATAGAAATAAAGCCAAACTACCAGGGATGTCATATCAAATTTCCTTAGAGGTTGGGGGAAGTTGGCATCTGTGATGACCTCTCCAACTTCTCTTGAAAATGCCTTCAGTCTCTTTCCCTGTCCTGCCACTTCATTTGTGTCTTGTCCTAACAACTACTGGGATAGGTAAGGGTATCTGGGTGGAGCTATAGGCTTGCCTGAGGGATGCACGGAGATGGCTACAAATCTGAGTAAGAGTTTGGTAAAGTGCCTCGGCCTCCAGGTGTATATTTGTATTTCCTAAAGATGACATATGCATGTTGGCCTGCATTTTTATATTTATATAATACAGGTAGTCACTCTTGTTAATATGCTGCATAGTGTGTATATTGCATTCAAGAATTAAGGGATCGAGGTGGCTTAAGGGGAGACTCTCTTTCTGGTATATTGGAAGGCTACTGATTCTTCCTATCTATAACAGAAAAATGAAAGGTACTAATAGGGGTGGATCTATTTCGTGGTATAGTTTGGAGTAATCGGAGACCTTCCAATTCACCAACACAAAAATCTCCCCTTAATTAAATGAGCTTGCTAGCATTTGGTGGATTCATAAACTTAACTAATTATCTTGAGATCAAATCTAGTCAGAGGAGGGGCTGGGAATATGTGTTCTTTTTCAAATTGAATATCTAGGACTAGTCTAAAGGCCAATAAATTTTGCAAACTTTTTTCATAATTCAGATAACAAGACATTAGTTTCTGCTCATTTTTTATATTATATATAATTTATCGATAACTTGTAAGTAATTAAATCCAGCTGAAAACAGACAGCCAATCTGAAATAAGGAATACGCATGACATTATGGGCTATATTCAAGTACATGGTGTATACTATGGCATGGTACCGGTACGACGGCTCTATTATTTGTCACTCTATGGAGTCATCGTACCGGTACCACGTCATATCGTATGCAACAATTTTTTTTTATTTTTATTTTTTTTTTATTTTTTTTATTTATGACTCTTGCGAGGCCCCGAGATTATTGGGTGTCGCACCAGATGAGACAGTGGAGCTTGGTGGTGAAGTTGGTACCGTAGCTTCTCTTCTGTCCCACTAGATGACCACACCTTATTTATACACGTCACTATCAGGAGAGAACAGCTATACCGTCACTCACAGCAACTTGGAATATGGTCGGGGGCATCTTCTATGTTGTGAGTTGTCGAACATGGATGGGTATTTATTGAAAGAATTACCATTTTGTAGCAGTTCTTGCATATCGGGCTGTATGCAAGAACTTACGTGGTGTATACGATGGCTTGGTACCGGTACGACGGACAGCTCTATTGTTCGATTGTTCGTCTATGGAGTCATCGTACCGGTACCACGCGATCGTATGCACTATGGATGTTCTTGCATATGAATTATGATTTTAAACTCTCCCGCCATTGCGATTGCACAACCCGGACATGCCTGCCATATTTTATTAGTTATATTATATTATATTATCACAAGTCCATAGTGTAAGAACTATACTTTTACACAGATAGACAATTAATTATATATTTTTCTCGGCGAAAAATACGAGATAAAAGTTTGTAATATATGTTTATTTTGTATTGTGAATTTGTGAGTGAACTCAAGAATTTTAATACCTGGAAAAGGATATGCCACACAATGTTATTTTGGTGTCGTGGCAGAGGCTGGCTGGGACGGTGGCGCCCCTAGCGGCCAAAGGGAATCAACACTCCAGCTCCCACCTGCTTCCCTTTATTCTGCTTAATTTTAAGTCGGATTTTCCACCTCTTTATGATATTTACAATATTATTTCTCAATAGTATTCTGATGGATAATGGAAGAAAAGGACAGCCATACAGATTTTATAGACCATATTTAAAACAACAAAACAATTAATGAACTATAAGAAGGTTACTGTACAGTAAGTACAATATCGTATTGTCATCACCAGTACAGGAGAACATTACATCCTTACTATGAGGTGATCTGTTACATGTGTTTTAGAAACAATGATTTTCTGCTTTCTTTTTTAGCTTGAGAGGTTCTAAAAATCAGGAGTTACTTGCATTGTATCTTGTTGTCTACCTGCCTGAAGCAATACTTTCAGTCTAGGAGTACGGAAAATATATATGCAATACTCCATCCTCACAGGAACAAATAGATATAGGCTACAGACTACAGTACAGTACATTACTTAAGAAAACCTCACTGAGACTCATCTCACCACCCTTCAAACCTTACAGAAAAGACCCCTAAAGACAAGCACAGGCTGCACAGCTACCACACCTACACCATGAAACCAAAGTCCTCAAAATCAAAGATCATCTTGACAAGAGAGGCACACAAACACTTGCTGCAGCCTCCACAAACCCACACCATCCACTACACTACATGGCAAAACACCCACACATGTCAAGGAACATCAAAACAACACCCAGTACACGATGCCATACACAATTACTATCATTTCTCACACCCTGCCCACCCCAAACTAGTCTCCAGAAACATATCCATACTCAAATCACTCATCAGTCCATCCAAACACAAAAACAACACCCAGCTGCATGCACGACCTCCTGACATCCACCCATCTGAATCCTCCCTTCCCCGTGAGGACAGAGTCCACCTGGCCAGGCTGACCACCACCCGGCCCTTCTGACATATCAGAAGAGGCTGGATGGAGCCATTGTGGATGCCTGTCCGGGATGCAACACAGCACCCCATTCTATTAAGCACATTATGGAAGACTGCAATGTACACAACCACACTCTCCAACCACACAACATACACTCTCTGAGGGCATTGTGGGAAAGCCCGGTTCCAGGCCATGACCATTCTAAGGAGCTCGGGGCTGCTAGGCCAGACAGCTTGAGGAACGTCAACAACAACTTAAGAAAATAGAAAATATAAGGTATAGGCTATCATCATCTAACACCAGTTAATGGGGTGCGGGAGTAGGGGACAGACTTGGGGGGGACTGGGGGGGTGCGAGAATAGGGGGACAGGCTTGGGGTGATTAGAAAGCCTGTCCCCTATTCCCGCACCCCCTAACACCCCCCCCAAGCCTGTCCCCCTACTCCCGTACCCCCCTAAACCCCCCCAAGCCTGTTCCCCTATTCCCGCACCCCCTTAATATCAATGTCATTACCACCAATATAAATGCAGTATAACTATAAAAAGAAGATATATCATCATCTGACACCAGTTAATATATAATTAACATTACCACCAAAATTAATACTTTATAACTATCACAATAAATCATCTGTATTTCGTAGCTTGCTACAGGGTAAGGAAGGTATTATAATCAAACACCAGTTAATATCAAATTAATACTGTATAACTATCACAATCAATCAAATCTGTATGCTAAGTTGTGTTAAAACTCACGTTTCAGGATCTTTTGAAAAGTGGAAAATTGATAGGTCCTTATTCCACTTAGAGTTGGTGGATCAATTTATTGTTGAGCACCCAATAATATCCATTTTAGTCACGAAATCAACTTCAGCAAACCAAAAAACAAGAGAAAAAAAAAAAAACAACGTCGTTCCTGCTGTTAGTTGTTCCCGTCCGCTGCTAGGTGGCTCTACTGTACCACCCCAACCAAAACTCCCATAATAAGAGTAGCCTATCCTTCTCCCAGTACAGTACTCTGGAGATTTCCTTGATGAACAACAGTGTGTGACGTGTGTGTGGGCAGCCATGTTCAGGTGAAAGTAATAACAACAGTGTCGCTGCCATTTGTCACCTATTTTATTGATATTTTGGACCCCTACAACACGGTATAAGGTGAAAAGGGAGAGACCAGTGTACACCAGACCTCACCAACGATGCTAAACATGTGGAAAGTGAGGGAACTGACTGAAAAAGTGTGAGTAATAATGGGTGTGATTGATGTTGATTATGTTGTTGTTGGGGTTGTTTAGTCTCAGCTGATTTGTTGGTTGGATATTTAAGATTATCATTATTATTATTACTTGTACTTACCAACGATGCTAATCATGTGGAAAGTGAGGGAACTGACTGAGAAAGTGTGAGTAATAAGGGGGTAGTTGTTAATGATGTTATGTTGTGGTGGTTGTTATGTCGAAGTTACAGCTGATGTGTTGGATACGAAGATTATTAGGTATTTATTGAAAGAATTACCGTTTTGTAGCAGTGTTGCCAGATCCGGCTAGGTCCCAGTATTTTGCCCCGGTCATTTCCTGTACTTTACCACGGTTATTTCCAGGTAGTTTGCCCAGGTTAGGTCCCGGTAGTCTGCCCAGGTTAGGTCCTGGTAGTCTGATGCCGTCTAGGTTAGGTTAGGTAAGGTAAGGTCAGGCTAATTTCAAAATGCCCCATTTGAATATGCTCTATCTAGGAAATGGGGCATTTGCGGAGGAAATGCCATAGAAGAAAATAGGGTAAATATTGAATGAATTACCGTTATTATGTACGGTTTTTCTACCTTCATTACCCACTTATTTAGACCATTCTAAGACTATTTTCTTCTATGGCATTTTCTCTGCAAATGCCCCATTTCCAAGATAGGGCATATTCAAATGGGGCATTTTGAAATTAGTCTGACCTTACCTGACCTGACCTAACCTAACCTAAACTGCATCAGACTACCGGGACCTAACCTGGGCAGACTACCGGGACCTAACCTGGGCAAACTACCGGGAAATAACCATGGTAAAGTACAGAAAATGACCGGGGCAAAGTACTGGGACCCAGCCGGATCTGGCAACACTGCTACAAAACGGTAATTCTTTCAATAAATACCGAAAATAGTCTTAGAATGGTCTAAATAAGAGGGTAATGAAGGTAGAAAAACCGTACGCAATAACGGTAATTCTTTCAATAATTACAGATTATTGATATTATTATTATTATTGGTATTATTACAGAAGTACTGCGTTCTTGGCTAGGGCCGCGCAGTGTTACCACATCTGGCTAGGTCCCAGGAATTTGCCCTGGTCACTTTATGATAGTTTACACCAAATACGGTTTATCCCGGTAGTTTACCCAAGTTAGGTCCCGGTAGTTTGCCCAAATTAGGTCCCGGTAGTCTGCTGTGGTCTAGGTTAGGTCAGGTCAGACTAATTTCCAAATTATCTCGAAAACGGGGCATCTCCGAGAGAAACACTATAGATGAAAAGTGTCTTAGAATGGTCCAAAATAGTGGGTAATGATACCAAAATACCGGTATACAATATAGTGAACTCGGTAATTCTGTAAATTTACCTTATTATTACATACACAGAGGGTTTTTCATTTATCTAGGTTTCTGCCCTCGTCATTATGCCACTTGGATTATGATGATTGGATACGAAGATGAAGATTATTATTAGCCCTTATATTTCAACATATAATATAGTCCATTTGGAACTGTTACTCAGAAACACTGTGTGATCCATTTGTCGATGACTGATGGCAAGCCAGTTTCCTTTTAGTACTGCTCGTCAATGGTCTGGTTCTAATGTTGGTAAAACTAAGCAATCACGTTCCCAGTCATTTTACTGTTTATATTTTGGATTATCTTCGAATGCCAATATTTGATTGTTTTTTGTTTGTTAATAGTCAGAAACGATATATTTTGTCACCATTGCCTCCCTTGTTCTTACCCGTACAATTTTTTGGGAAAGCCTGTGAATTGGGTGTTTCGGGTGGAGGAAAACACATATGTATATTGCCACAATTGGCTTGACTTTGAATTGATAACCAGCCATAAATTTTGATTGGCAGACCTTGGCTTGGGTTTTCCAATCTTCAGCAAGCAAAAAATACTGAAATATAGAAAGTCCAAGCCAAATTTCATTTAACCTAATCTAAACCAACCTAACCAGGACCACCACGGCATCCTTCGGTCCAAACCTAAAACCCTGATTTCCAGGCTTTCCCCCCAGAATTGCAGGGGTAGGATGGGAGAAGCATTTATGACAAAGTACGTCAATTCTGACTACTGTATCAGTAAACAAAAAAGGACCAAATAATAGCATTCCAAAATGATCCAAAATATAAAAACAGTTAAATGATTGGAGGGGTGATTGCTTGGTTTTACCCTGATAATTATCTTCTGGGAGGGACCTCTCTCAAGTTGCTTGTGCTTCATTGAGAGAACCTGGTGTAAGGGTTGTCTTCAGAGCCTTGAATCATTTTAAATATTTTTATCATGTCACCCCAGATTCTACTATCCTTTCCTCAAATGGTAGATGTGTCATTTCTGGGACCAGTTTAGTTGCTCTCCTCTGCACTTTTTCCAGTGCTTGAATAGTCACCATACTGTAAACAGCTTTTGGAAGGGTGGGTCTGTTAGCCTTACAACCATGTCTAGTCTCCTAAAGGCAGAGCATGAACTTGATGTATTGCAGAATGTTTTTTGATGTGTTACTATTTTAGTCAGATGATTTGGAATATTTTTTAAAATGTTATCCACCCTTTGTAGATAGTTTCATTTATTTTGTATTTTATTTGCTATTCTCCTTGAATTTGGAAACAAAATGATGGATAGTAAAGTTCAGTGTCTGAACGAAAATTGTATTTGCAGCACCAACATGGTGATGAACTATACAGAGGTGGAGGCCAAGGTGAGGGAGGCCACGAATGATGAAGCTTGGGGACCTACAGGTAAGATCTTCCATAACTCTGTAATCTTAATGTTTTGTTGTCATAGTACTATATTATCTTCACTTAAGATAATTTTGGCAATAAGTCATCGGCAGCAACAATTCCCGAGTTTACAGTGACACTAGCCTGCTCGTCTTTAATTGCCAATTTTGAGAACACTGGGACTTGACTGTTGATCCATCTGAGATATTATTAAGCCTATTATTATATTTAGAATATCACAAATGCTGATGAAATGATAAAATTCGATTATATGGGTGCGACACAATAAGTACCGAAATCAAGACTGTTCTCATCGCAATAGCTAGTGTAAACAAGCTGAATACTTATTTAAATCAGTTTATGGTACAAATAGTTTTCTTTTTTTCTCTATTCTGTTCCCTCTCTCAGAACACAAACTACCTTGCATAGCCTATCTTCTTTACCTTGGTGTAAAGTTGTAACATTCTCGAGACCAGATGCGACCACACGACCTTCCTGCGCTTATTTCTCTATGGCAAATATTTATAATATGCTATGGAGCCAGACCTCTGAGGCTTCTCTGCTGGAGTTTGTGAGAGAAAAGAAGTATTTGTGGGATCCTGCAGAGCCTCTATACAATAACATTACAAGAGTTGCAAGTTCTTCATCTAGCATGATTAACAAGGCTGATGTGTATGAGGACTCTGTACTATGACGGTTTGCTGATGCTTTGCTTTGTTGATGAAGGTGAAAGCGTATTTCCCGCTTTTCAAGATTTCATCAGCACTATGATTTGGTTTGATTCAACTTGTCCCATTGCCGAATAAAGAGCACAGCCGAAATACGCTGCAAAACACAACTACATCGTGTGACCAATAATCACGGGAACTCGACACAACAACAAAATCACCAGAGATTTATTCCCAAAATTTTCCCTTGTGTGACCACACTTTTAGCTACAGTAGGCCCATGTGAAGTGTTGTCTTTGAGCATGATAAAAGAATGGGTTCATGGCCACAGTCCTCTTGAAATAGGGAATGGGGAAAAGATAAGAGTGAAGAGCATACGGTTCTAATGACATCAGGTGAAATTGTTTCTCTCCAGTATCTATACCTATTATGTGCTCATTATCACTTTCATTCTTGTGGTACAGTTATAAATTCACACATGCCAGAGTCGTAATCACCTTATCAGTAATTCTACTCATGAGAAAAGAGTACATATGTTCTTTATGATTATGGTTTGTATATCTTATCAGCCCAAAGCAAAAGTTCATGATGTATAACTCTTAGCTTGAACTCATAATGTATAGTACAATACAGTGTAGACCTGGCATACTGTGTGTTTCAATGATGCAGTCTTCTGATGCCTTAAAGTTGCTTGAACTGTATCAGAAATACATTTACTGTATAGGGTATATGGTATTGTATTCAGTCTTGTTAGTGGAAACAATCAGATATCCAAATAATAAGTGCCTAGAGTTGTATCCTGAATATTATTATAGACTTGATATTATCTGGATATCAATCTTTGCAGTATCATAATCCCATAATCCTACATGGCATGCCTGTGCTGTACATGGACCACCTCCAAACTGCCCTGTCATCTACCAGGATTCTCCCCTCTTTCCAACTTGCACACATCTTTTACAAATATCTCTCGGCTGATCCTTCTACCTCATTCTTGGCTTACTCCTCATGCTCTTCTCAGCTGCCTTACTGTCATACACCCTCTTAGTCAGCTTGTCACTCTCCATTCATTTCATTCAGATACTCTCTGCTACATCCACATCATTGCCACTTCTCTTGCAGACTTCCTTAGTTAGTCAACCTGTCCATCCATGTTATTCGCCATACAGTACAGTACTTATCTCCAGTACCTTATTTCTATTACACTCTTGACCTGAGTCTGTTAAGTTTTCTTCCAGACTCAGTTTATGGGCATTTACTCACTACAGTACACTCCTCTCCACGTACAGTACAGTTCTCTTCATTTTGTGCCTTTTCATTTTGTCTATGTACTCTCCAATAATGAATATTTTCTCCATAGACTTTTATCTCTTCACTGAGAGGACATTTCATTTCATTATCCCCCACATGATGTATATGCATGTAGGATTGTAGAATGATATTTGATGTATGATGTAAATTCAACAATTTGTACTGAAATTTGTAATATGTTATAACAATACAGTATTGTATGGGAAGAAATAAAGGAAAGGAGAATGAACTGTAAACATGTACTGTAGTAATAGCATGGAGTCTTATATGTATTTGGGGCAGTGGTTGTCAGTGTGGCTAGGTGCAGGAAGTCTTCTGATAAGGCTGAAACACCTTGGAGCCTACCTCTTGCTTAGTAGATGTACAGGCACCCTATTGATGGTTATGCTTGTATTGTGCCATAATGCTTAATTAAAAAAAAAAATTACTTTCATATAGTTAGAGGTATGGTGATTACAATATTAGGATAAAGCATATCCGTATATTTCAAGGTCACATCCTTTTGATGGTTATGCTTGTATTGTGCCATAATAGTGCATTTGTCGCGGCTTTCAGCCGCTTAAATTGTATTTATTGGTTGTGGAACCAGCACAGCTGGATTGCTATAGAATACACCCCTTCTCCAGCCCAGGCCCCGTATAGGCAAATTCTGGGCTAGAAGGGTCTATTCCGTGAAGATCATCAGAAGTAAATATAAATTCAAATCTGGCGCTGTACTGAAATGGGAGCCACCTGGTGGCGGCCTGTAGAGGTACTGACTCCGCCCTGGGGCAGCGACCGCTCGTCCACTCAAATGAGAAGAAAGAGAATGCCTGCCGCATCGGGAGGCGGGTGGGACAGTAAAAGCTGTGCTGGTTCCACAACCAATAAATACAATGCCGCGACAAATGCACTATTATTGGTAAAGTGGAACCAGCACAGCTGGATTGCTATGCATGCGATGCGGTAGGTGGGAGGTGAGGAGGCGGCATTCACGCCCCGTATGAAGAGCGGTAAGGAGCACTTAGGCCCGGAGCGGGGACTCGTATAAAGCGTATTGAGGTGAAACTATTGTAAAAAGGCTTCCAAGAGTTTGGGTGGTAGGCCCTTTTAGAAGTGAATTTACTCATATATATAATTTATTATCATTATATATACCCAACTTTCTGTTAAAACCCAGAAAGTGTTACAAGTAGCTTGTCTTTATAGTCAGACTCGAGGGGACAGGCAGGGGGTCGAGGCCCCCCCCCCCCTCTTTTTTAAAGTCCTCCGAACCTAGGCTATGGCCTAAGTTCGGGTAATAATTTCCCGAGAGGAGGAAAGAAACACCAAGATGTTCTAACCATGTGTTTATTGTATCAAGTCACCCATTTTAGTAGTTATTTTTATATACCTCAGGAAATAAATACTCAAAGTTCCATAACAATGTAGTTTTATTACACCAGCACCATATGTACAATATGAATGTCATGGGATGAGCGTGAGAATGTACAGAATGGAGATGACGTATGGGATGAACGGGTGACGGGAGCTAAGTAGTCCGACCTTTTCCCTTCGGGCGCCCCCTCCCCCTTTTCTGTCTCCCGCGGGGACCCTGTGGTAGGGTGGGAGGAGTCCCCATCGCCACACAGGGGGTGGGGGAGAGCGAGTGGAACAGATACCTCGTCCTGAAGGAGGAGGTGGATGTCCAGCCCCCCAGATCCCGTACCCGCTCCACCGAGTGAGTCCTGAGAAAGGCGAGGGAGGCGGCCACGCCCCGAACGCTGTGGGCCTTGGGAGCGTGTCCGGGATCCCCGTTCTCGATCACTCGACAGAGAAGGCGAGCGATGGACCTGGGGAAGAAAGGCTTACCAGACCTGGAGTTGTAGAAGAGGTGGTCCGGGGAAACCTCCCTCGTAGCCTCCACATAAGCTGTGAAGGCGTGGACTGGACAGAGTGGGTGGAAACTTCCATCCCTCAGGAAGGAGGGTACTGCGAGGGGGCCTGTCGTCAGCCTGCTCGTTCTTAGCTAAGAAAGTAGGAGAGGGGGAGACAGTCAAAGAGGTAAGGTTAGGACTTACAGAGGAGAAGGCTGGGTGACAGGTCAGGGCTGCCAACTGGGAGGCCCTGTACCCTGTAGCTAAGGCGAGCAGGAAGAGAGACTTCTGGAGGAGGTGGCACACTTCCAGAGGAACCCCCTCGAAGGTCAGGTATGTAAGGACGCGGTGAAGGGACCAGGAAGGAGTCTGGGCCCGGTGAGGTGCCATCCCCGCCTGAATCCCCATCCTCAGCATATTAAAACCTAGGAGGAGGGGATCAGACAGGGCTGCTTGATGCGCAAGCACCGTCACCGGGGCCCTGTTGGTGGAATCGGCGAGCCAAGTGAGGAATTCCAGGACCGTGTCCTCCGAGATGACCATGAAGGGATGTCGTCGCAAGAAGTCCTGGAATCTTTTCCAGCAAGATTCGTACTGCCGCACCGATGACTGGTGGTGAGCCCTCAGCATCTTGCCCACTGTTTCCTCAGTGAACCGTTCGCTGAGGACTCCCCGTAGAAACTCCAAGCGTGTAGTTTCAGTGACGCTTGGAGTGGTGCGGACAGAGTGCTGGAGAGGCACGCCGATCCCAACTGAAGAGGATGAGGGCACCACCGGGACAGTTCTCCGAACCACGGTTGCGCTGGCCAGAGGGGGGCTATGAGGAGTACCCTCCCTCTGAATGCGCGCAGCTTGAGGATCGCCTGCAGGAGGACTGACGTTGCTGGGGGGGGAAATAGATAGAGGTACCCCCACCTGTTCCAATCCTCCGTGAAGGCGTCCGGACCTCCCGCCTCTGTCCTGGTTGAGAAGGACAGGAACAGAGGAAGTTGGGCATTGGTTGGGGAGGCGAATAGGTCCACCTGCGGTGTCCCGTAGCGAAGGCAGAGTGACTTGAACACAGGGGGACGCAGTTGCCACTCGACTGACGTCCCTCTGAACCTGGATAGTGCGTCCGCCCAATCGTTCTCCCGCCCTGGCACATAGCGGGCCGAGAGGTGAATCGCCCTCTTGGCCGCTATCGAGAAAATTTGTTCCGACAGGGACAGGAGAATTTCCGACCGTGAAGTGCCCTGTCTCTGTAGGCACTGCACGGCCGCAACATTGTCCATATCGAAGCGGACGTCTATCCTGGAGAACTGGGGGTGTCTGTTGAGCCACTCCCTTGCTACCATCAACTCCCGAGCGTTGATGTGTAGTAGCCTCTCCTCTTCCTTCCCTCCCCCGCACCGCTGATGTCCCAGGCAAGACTGGTATCCCCAGCCTACGTCCGATGCATCTGTCGCCACCGTGATCCCCGGGGGAGGAAATACCCAGGGAACTCGCTGACGCAGGGCACCGGGACGCAGCCAGGGGCGAAGGAGACGGTGAAGTGTTTGGGAAACTTGCCTGGGAAGGTCCCTGTGTGCGGGGGATAGGTGGAGGTTTACCTCCCGTGTCAGTCTCCTGTGCTTCAATCGTCCCAGGGGCATTGCGGGGGCCGCGAAGTTTAGGGACCCGAGAAATGACTCCCACTGGCGGCGAGAGAAAGTACGGGAAAAGTAAGCCCGGCGGATGTGGCGGAGGGTCCGGCGGGCGTTGTCTGGAGCGAGCGAGAGGGTGGCCGAAACCGAGTCCCACTATTCCCAGCCACGACAGTCTGCGAGTAGGGGTGAGAGAGGACTTGGGGACATTGAGAAGGAACCTCATTTCCTCTAGCACCCCCCTTGCTACCCTGACGTTGTTTGCTACCTGCTCTCTGGAGGGGGCGTGTAGCAACCAATCGTCCAGATACATGAGGGTGGGGACACCCGCCTCTGCCAGGCGGGATGCCACCACCCTCACGAGCTTGGTGAAGACCTGAGGAGCTAGAGAGAGACCGAAAGGGAGCCTGGTAAACTGAAACGTCTCGGTCCCCACCTGGAGTGCCAGAAATCGGTGAAACCGGGGGTGGATCGGGACGTGCCAATATGCATCCTGGAGGTCCAGGGATGCTAACCAGTCCCCCTTTCGAAGAACTGTGCGGACCTGAGCAACCGAAACCATCTTGAAGTGTAAAGGTTTCAAGAACTTGTTTAGGTTGCTCAGGTCCATCACCAGTCTCGTTTTTCCCGGGTCCTTTTTGGGGACCGTGAATAAACAAGAAAGAAAGACCCTCCCCGTCGCCCGCTCCACTACCCCTTTTTCCCGCATTTCTCTCACATGCGGGACGACTGAAGGTGACACTCTGGCTGAGGCAGGCGGGAGACGTAGCGGCTGTAACGGAAAGTGACAGATGTCAGTGGGGTAAACAGGTAATCCCAGCCGGGACCCGAGGGACCCGGAGGGGGGATGGGAGTGAGGGAGAGATTTTGACAGTAACGGGACACCAAGGTGGGGAGAGGTTATGTCATATGTCAGAAATGTCAAACAGGGAGGATGAGAAGAACAGTTACTCACCGGGACTGAAATCCAGGGCCACGTCAGGCCCTGGCGAATCACCCTTGCTGCCCAACCGTGGGAGGGCCAGGCGGCTGACCACCCCGTGAGGCACCCCCGGACGGGGACCTCAAGTGGAGCGATCCTTCTGGGAGGGGTGGGAGAAAGAGGGCTTGGGCCTGGAGTAGGGCTTGGCGCCCTGACTTCTCCCACGAAAAGGCTGCTGACCCCGCTGGTGGAACCTGAGTGGCTGCTGTGGAGGAGTGGGGTAGCTGTTCCTGGGTTGTTTCGCAGGCTGGGAGGGCCTGCGAGGTTGGAAGGTAGGTCTGGCTGGCTGTGGGGCACGCGGCCTACGGACAAACAGAATGGTTAGGAGCAGACCCAAGAATTCCACCCTTGTCTCAAAATAACATTGTAACCAACCCTAAAACCAGTGACTCAACAGGACGGAACTTACTTGGAAGTGGAAGGTTTTGGTAAGTTAATTACCGCCGGGAGGGAAGAGAAGACTGAGTCCGTCGCTGCCTGGTCGAATAGCGCAGGGGAAAGTCGAGCAGCATGCACCACGCCCCGCTGCGCCATCTCAGGAGCGGATTTGGCGGCCGCCTGGCGGGCCGCCAGTCTGGCCTCAGCGAAATTCCTCGCCGCCTCCCGTAGGTTGTGGGTTGTCATGGCCCCGATGCCTTCCATAACGGTAGCTATGGACATGAGCGCGTCACTGTATGGGAGAAACAGGAAATCCGAGGGAACCCGAGATTAGAGACTCGAGAGGTTGACTAAGAATCCCCGTACCCTGTGTCCATCAAAATAACACAACAAGAGAACAACGGTACTTACGACAGTTGTAAGCCTGACTGCTCATGGAAGGTGGTGGTGAGGGAAACAGCCGCACCGGTGGAGATGATATGGGACAGCTCCAACCCGGCGGCTGTTTCCGCCTGTCTCAGCTTACCGTCGGGCTCCCTAAGTTGGTAGGGGACCGGCGGCTCCTTCTCCGTCTTCCACAGGCACTCCCTCAAACCCGGCGGGGCACGGGAAGGAGGGAGGATGACTGGGAAAGACGGAGGAGGTGGTTTCTTGGAAGTGGTGGGCTTCTGGTGGTCCCGGGACTTAAGGAGAAGGGCTGGAATGTCCAAGTCCCCATTGCCCTTATCCCCTGGGAAGTAAGCGTCCGAGGACAGGAAGATTGCCGTGTTCTCGGAGGAACGGTCAATCTTCCAGGCCTGGGACAGCTGTAGGTTACTATTCTCCACCAAGAAGCCCATCGCATCCAGGGTAGCCGCCGAGGAGACCTTCGACGATGTGGGTACTGGGGCGGAGATTGGGCGAGCCTTATAAAAGGGGATGGCGTCGCCCGACTCGTCAGCTCCCCACTTTACCATGACGTCGTCCCTCCGAATCCACACGTCTGGTTGTGAAGTGTCAGGAGACCACGCAACCAGTCTGCCCTCCTCGGAAGAATGGGTCCAGGAAGGAGGAAGAAAGGCCCAAGAGTAGGGAAGATAGCAGTCGTCTGTAGATGGGGGAGAAGGAGATGATGAGGTAGCCAACTCCTCCGCTAGGGCACCGGTCGGGGACTCGAGTCCCGGAGAGATTGGAGGAACGGGAACGGTTCCAAAATCCCCGGGTGATAACGGGTCCCCGGCCGGCGACGCAGCAGGGAGAGGAAGAGGAAGAGCGGGTCCAGGAACGGGTACCGCTGCCGCTACCGGAGGTAGGACAGCGGGCCCGGGAGGCGGGTAAGCCGGAAGGACAGAAGGCAGGATACTGCGGATAAGCCGCGCTATCTTCCTCGACGAAGGGCTCTGCTCCCTCCGCTTACCCTTGCGGGACTTGCGGACGGGAGAGGGCGAGCCCTCCGATGAGGACGACGAGGAAGAGGAAGACGAGGAGGAAGGAGAACGACGGCGAGTCCGGGTCTTCTTGGCGTGGCGGGAACTCTTCGCTGAATGCTTGCGCCCCCGAGAGTGGCCCGAAGAGCCAGCCCTTGGGTGCAACGAAGCGGCAGGTTCCCCGCTGGGCCCTTGTACCGGTGAGGTAGGTTGGGTGGCCAGCGTGACGGACTCGCTTGCTTCCTGGGGCGGGAAGCCCCGGAAAGGAGTCGGAGATCCGTCTAGGGACGGCGACGTACCTTCTCAGGGCGCTAGAGGTTCTATCCCCTGCGACTCCGAGAGGCACGTCGAAGGGTACCGGGTTCTGGACAATCCCAACTCGGTCCCAAACACAGGATCCGCCCACGTCAAGGAAGATCCGTCACGCTTGTGTGCCATCCTCCTAGCCCTAGTCCACGCAGTGCGAAGGGAGGCAAGGGCAGGAAGCTTGGGGCGAGCAGCGGCGGGGGGGTCTCAACACAACTCAGCCCAGGGGCAGCACACACTACAAGCCAAAGGGTCGTAACCCTTGGGCGTGAAGCAGGGTGCGTGAGGCGAACAATGCAGGTGGCCGTCAGGGAACACCCGCACAGTACACCCCGTAAAGGCACATAAGGCACGAGTAGACTGCGGGAGAAAAAACACACAGGGGTTAACACGTGAATCCACGTGTACACAGAACATAATACACGTGAAACGACACACAAATGTAAAAAAGGACTCGGGTAGCGGGGGCTTGCAGCCCCCGCCCCCGGGGATAAACCCCAAAAAAACCCACACACGCACCAACCGGGTAAAAAACCCCGTAAGCCAACCCCCCCCCACGGGCCGAAACACCAGCCCGCAGCCCCCAACAAGAGAGGCACAGACAGCCTGAGGGGCATACCCCAGGGAAAAAACACACACTGGGGGAAAAAATTCCAAAAACACAGGGGGACAGGAGCGAGGACAACGCACAATCCTCGCCGCCTGTAACACTAAACAACACTCGGGGAAGGAGCACTAGGGGAGGGCTAAAAAGAGCCCCCACTGAGCACCACGTGGGGGAGAACACTCACGCTGAAGGGCTACAAAACCCCGAGGAAAACCCAACCGAAGTGAACTAGTGGCAGGGCGGAGGGGAGAGGAAGGGCAGGAAGGGGAAAAAACCCAAAAAAGGGGCCCCAAAGTAAGCCCCTAGGGGAGGGAAAGAAAGAACCCAGACCCAGGGAAAATAATGAAAAACTGCCCCCACACACAAAACCCCGTACGCACACAACACACACACACATCTGCAAAGCAGGCAAGCCACTAGACACAACACAGAAGTAACAATAACAGGAACACGTGAACACTATACCATAACGAAGCAGCGAGGAGCGTAGATGTTGACCAGTACGTGTTCCGCGAGAGAGTGGACGAGTGGTCGCTGCCCCAGGGCGGGGTCAGTACCTCTACAGGCCGCCACCAGGTGGCTCCCATTTCAGTACAGCGCCAGATTTGAATTTATATTTACTTCTGATGATCTTCACGGAATAGACCCTTCTAGCCCAGAATATGCCTATACGGGGCCTGGGCTGGAGAAGGGGTGTATTCTATAGCAATCCAGCTGTGCTGGTTCCACTTTACCAATAATGCTTAATTTAAAAAAAATATTTTACTTTCATATAGTTTGAGATATGGTGGTTAAATTATTAGGAATAAAGCATATCCGTATATTTCTAGATCATCTCCTTTATATATTTCAAGCTGCATAGCCTAGCTTGTATTGAATTTCCTCCAGGGAGTGGTTAATAGTTCTGTCATTTTTTTTAGGGATTATGTTACTTGCAGTTACTATTAGTAAAGAGACCTCTGATACTAATACAGTACTACAGTATAGTGGATAGACATACAGTATTCTCCTTTTTGTAAACCCTCCCACTCAAAGAAGGATAGTGTTTTATCCACTGACACCTCTTCTACTCAACAGGTCCACAGATGCTGGAGCTGGCCCAGTCCACCTTCTATTATGAGCAATTCCCAGAAGTGATGGGCATGCTTTGGAAAAGGTTACTGCAAGACAACCGGGCAGCCTGGCGCCGTACCTACAAATCTCTCCTGCTTCTCAACTACCTCGTGCGTAACGGCTCAGAGCGAGTTGTCACCTCAGCCAGGGAACACATTTATGACCTGCGCTCTCTGGAGAACTTCAAATACCTGGATGAGCATGGAAAAGACCAAGGACTCAATATCAGGTAAATAGGTAGGGTACTGTGGTGCAATTTAGGGAAGTCAGTGTGAGTGTATAATGGACTTGGCCGGAGAAGAAAAGTAAACACTGGTACCGTATTACCGAAAGAAGGGTTCGTGTACAATGGTGATTTTTTAAGGGAGATGAAATGAGAACAGGAGGTGCAAGGCTTAGGATTGAGGGGATATAATGATCTCTGGTAGTGATTCTGTTTGCAAATGGTATCTCATTGCTGACAGAAATGAATGTCAGCAAGAGTAAGGTAACAAGTCTTCAAGAGAGCAGCGAGAGAGACAGTGGGACTGGAGGATTTACAAAAGGGAAAGATTAAGACCTTCGAATGTCATAAACCACCCCTGCTGGTATTATGTTAGTCAGAAATTGTTATATTTGCTTTCCCATCCTTCTTTCTATGATGGGGAACCAGGGTAGAAGTCATGATGTGTAGGTTTTTGTTGCTGTGGATCTTGGTAATGGATTTCATAAAGCCATGTCCAGTATCAGAACTTTAAGAAAAAAAATATTCCAACAGAAATACACAGTTTATTTATTATTGAAGTATGCCTTCTGTATGTGGACACTATTGCCATGAAATATATTCATGAAATATATACATTGTATTTTCCATTTCAGAGTAAAGGCAAAAGACCTGATTGACTTCATACAGGATGACAACCGGTTGCGAGAGGAACGTAAAAAAGCTAAGAAAAATAAGGACAAATATGTTGGTGTCTCATCAGATTCCATGGGATTTAGAGGATCTGGGAATAGTAAGTTCTGGTTGAAGAAAAAGATTTTGGGCTTTATGCTTATTGACTTATGATGATGGTTATTAAGGAAGTCACATCTTCCCCCAGCCTACAAGGTTGCATCCTTGCTCTTACAGCTGGGTACCTACTTACTGCTACATGAACAGGGACATAGGGGGCTGGGAAATTTGTCCAACAATTCTACTGACTCTGGAATCAAACCCAGGATCTCACTCTTGCTAGGCAAACATGATAACCATTACACCATCAGCACCCCCTCAGGTTAAATAATTATCTTTATCTGCAGAGCCAAGGTGATTTAGAGAATTGTAGTTGGTCGTGTCTGTGTGTGCATGAACATAATATCGGATGTATTTTATGCATCTTTAAATGGATATATTGAAATTTTTTGTTAGTGATTGACTTCATAGGATAGATTATGAGGTAATAATGTTTGAAAGGGGGAGTGAATGTGAGCATGACTCAAATTTATTTTTATTTTTTGGTCTGTATTTCTGTATTCTGCTTTCATTTTTCCTCCACTGGATCTGAAGCCCCCACACCTTGAGAAAGGATAATGGGGTATTGATGATGATTATAGTTGTTTTAATTTATGTATTATTTAGACAAGAATTTCCAAATTGAATATTACTGAATTCTGTTGAGTTATGACAGATAGTCTGCCTCTAACTTTTAAACTGAAAAATCCATAAAAGTATCTGATGACCTCGGTAAAGGCTTAAATATGGTATTGGAAGCCTGAATAACTTGCTTTTCTTTATCTGTTTTAAAGTTTAGTTGGTATCTTTGAACAGCTACTTTTCATTATTCAAGTTTAGTTCACAAGCAATCACCACTATCTACAGGTGACTGGGATAACTGGGGTAGCAGTCGGAGAAAAGAGGAGGCAGACTTTGGCTCACGTTTTGAAGATTCACCCAATGCCAGGTAAGACTACACCAAGGAAGATAATGATAAGATTACAAAGGAAAGTAATTGTGACCTCACTATCACATGATTTTCATGACAATAGGTGCTTCCAACAACTCTATGACAATCTCGGAATCGGTACAGTTGTCCACCATTACCAAGATACTGGTGGAAATATAGTTAGTGCATTAAGTGAAACCAATTTACTTAAAAAAAAACCATATAATTTTGTTAGCTTTTTAATACAACAGCACGAGCAGCAGGACCAAAACATTAACATGTAGAACCCCTTTACATCTTTCATGTCTGGGGACTTCTTGTGTTTTTTTCCATAAAGAAGACTTGCAATCGGCAACAACACACACAAAGTCATATTCGCCGCGCCAACAAGGTCTCTTATTGTTTTCAGTCTGTGTAGTCATGCGCCAGCAGGGACGCACATTGGTACAGGATGAGAGGTACAGTTAGGGGTGTCCATTGCATTATTTGAGTACAATTTTGATACGATAACTATAATTTGTCATTTATTCTGCTTGGTTTCAATTTGCTATCAACTTATTTAAATTTTTTCTACATACGTCTTATTTCGATCAGTCCATTCTATGTCAAGAACAGTGGATATGTTTTTTGTAGTGTTTTATCCCAACAAAAATTCTGTTATAATGTGTATATGAATGTTCAAGAAAATATTTCCATTTTTTATGAACCTAACATATAATATAGAGTACTGAACAGTAAGTGCTGGATAATTGGTTGTTCGTAATTAAATATTAGAATAATGTAGATGTGCAGAACTGCTTCCGAGCCCAGGGCCACAGAAACGATCCAGCGTACAAGTTTGTACCAGAATGACAGAGTTGTTGGAAGTTCCTATTGGACTCTTATATGCACCTGGTCAACTCCGGGACACGATCTCTATCCATCTTTCCTCCTTATTACAACTTGTGCTCCTTTAAATGCAGTGTCTAGGCATCTCAAATGAAATTGGACAAGAATGAGGACATTAAGCTGGCTTTCAGCCTTTAGCCCTCATTTTCATCGATAAAGTTAAAAAATACATGCCTGCATACATATTAGCTTAAATTATCTATATCTTGAATTCTCAGCTCATATCAGATTTTTATTTATAACACTGTATATCAATTATTTGTATTATTTACAGTGGAGATGAATATGAGGAACCAGTAGACCCAGTGAGTGAGTACAGAGATGAAGAGACCAGCCCTAGATCCCCTGCCAAAACTTCCACCATCTCCTCCACTCCATTCACTCCCAATAGAAGCCTTGCCACCACTTCCACTACTGTGCCACCTCAGAAAAAGTCATCCAAGCCCTCCAAGATGGTGGATTTAGGAGCAGCGGCTACTTTTGGAAAAGACACGGCTACCTCATCCCCCTCACGGTCCCAGGTGAGAAAGAAAGAGGATTTGTCTTTGCTTTTTATAGGAGTGAGCAATTGTGCTGTAGCTAGAATGAAGTCTGGAATTTTCTTGATATGTTGAGAATATTCTAAATACACAGCGCTTTGTATAGGTGACAAGAAGGTGTGTTTGTAATTATAATTTGAATGATCTCTGACTGAAGATATGTGCAAAGCATATGACTCCCATAGCAAAAAAGGGGTTTGTAGGCAATCACATATCTTGAATTATGCTGCTGTGCGTTTCAGTGAAGTATACATCAGGCGATGTATTGAGCCATTTCTTCTATCCTAATCAAATTCAAAATTTCCAGACCGTCTTATGGAAAACCAATCTGATCATAACTTGCAATTCTTGTATAGTTCAAATACTGTGAGTCTTGGCATCATTGTTGTTACTGTCCCGAACTTTTATCAAGGTGTGGTGAGAGGGGGCTCAAAGATTAAAAAGATGTGCAGAGAGACTGAGCACCCAGAATATCCAGTGACATACCGTAGTCTACACTGACATTCACTAGCACTTTGAAGCCCACAAAAATCTCTATTTCCCTTCTCTTGCAAGTACATTACACTCATCCAAAACAAAGTAATTTTATTATCCCTTGAAGTCCCACTTCACCATTCAAGTTAAAACTGGGTTGTCAGCCTTAACGTGCACTTCTGACAAATCTCTTCCAATCATGCCCATTATTCTTTTCCCAATAATATCTTAATTGACAGACATTCTCCAATTTATATTATGATGTGAATCAACTTTATTATGGTGAACAATTCCATTTAAGGAGTCATCAGAGGACCTTAGTTAGAATGAAAATGATAATCATCATCATCAAGACTCCATTTCTCTTTTTTCAAAGGTTGTGGAAAAATATATGGCACTGCAAGCATGCGTGTATGTGTGCAAGTACAGTAGGTTCGCCTATTGAGTGTGTTCTCAATGCGCGATTCACCTATTGAGCGACGAACCCCAAATCAGCACCTTTTATTATCTTATGCACACGTCTTTGTGACCAAGAGTGGCCCAAAACCACAGTCGTTCCCAGAAGCGCGTCTAAATCCGGTTTCCCCTGGACACCCCCCCAAACCCACGCTACAACCAGCCCCTCCCCCTAGTTGGCTTTTCCATCTCACTCAGTCAGTCTCCTGCTCTTTCACGCCATGTATACCCCCTCTCCATTGTCGCCGACTTGTTGCCCCCAACCCTACCAACCAACACCTGCTTTCACCATGCTAAAGGTTAGCGTAAGAAGAAATTCCTGTCACATGCTCTGAAGTTTCAGGTGATTAACTAAAGACTGCAAATATTTATCGAGAGCTATCCCCCCAGCCGCAAAACAGGGCTATTTTTTTTTTTTTTTTTTTTTTTTTTTTTTATATTAGGGGAGGGTTGGGGTGGCTGGGGTATGGGGTGGTCTAAGCTCCGCCCACCAGCCCACTCAGGCTAGAGTAAGTGTTACTACCATCAGTCCCCTAGTTCTAGCACAGGCCTTTTCAGTGGTACCATCGCCATGGCTGTATATAACCCATGCAGGCTATTATGTGGACTGTGTGGAGTTATGGTGCTTTGTTCTCGACTGGCGAAGTCGTGCCAATAACCCAGCAATTATTTTGATGCAGCGGTATCTTGCCATTTTCATTATGCGTTCAGTTGTGTCCGCCCTTGATTTTGAAGGGTATATGGACGAAGGGAATGAGATCAATGTTGAACGCAGTGCTAGTGGGAGTGATGGTGTGGTAGCGGTTGAGGGTAGTGGAGGTGTGGTGGCGGGTGAGGGTAGGGGCTCGACCTTGGGAGGTGCAGCGGGGACCCTAATATAGTGTCACAGCCAGCCTTGGATCCCCATGTCTAACTCCTAGTGTGCTTCTGTAATGCTATTTCCTTGGTGTAAATTTATATTCTTTGCTACTGTGACTCTTAATTATATCACAATTACCAAATACTGTACTGTACCCTGCATATTGGCGTATAAGATCTCTGTAAATTGTCAGTGTGAGGCTGTGGCTGCCCATTTGTAATTTTCCAATATAAAGATATGTTCATACTACGCGATTTTTATGTACGCAAGCTCCTCTGTCGCTCAAATTGTCACGTAATAGGCGAACCTCCTGTATTTGCTTTTTTAAGTGATAATGAAAACAAAGATGGTCTAAATCTCAGTTTCTGGCATTTTGTATCCTCCAATAGGCAGCTACAACCACAGCACAACCCCAGACCACCAGCAACAATCTGCTAGACGACTTATTTGGCAATGGTGCGGTGACCAGCAACGGCACATCCAGTCCAGCCAAGATAACCCCCACCAGCAGTGGGAAAGGGGAAGATGATTTTGATCCCAGAGCAGGGGAGGCAGGGACCACTGCAGAAGCTGGTGGTGGCACAACTAACAGTGACTTTGGAGACTTTGCTGGAGCTTTTGGGAAGGATAAAGCAGATTCTAAAGGGTGAGTCACCTATCAACATGGTGAAGTGCTACATGCTATTTCCCTGGCTGATGCATTATAGTATCCTCTTGAGCTCTAAAATTTTAGTATGTTGAGGGTTCTTATTCATTCAGTCTCAGTTCAGGATATTAATTTATGACACTTTTAGGTGCTGAAACCCTGTTTCTTTTCTGTCCACCTAATAGGGTAGGTCCAGCAAATTCCCATGTTAACAATATTTCTCGGGACTAAACTCATATCAGTATATCGAGTATTTCGGCGAATAGGAATACTGTCATGTCTTTTCATAAATTACATACAGTACTTAGAAACATAACTTTTATGGAGTGATAGAAGATATTAAAACTACCGAGACGTGTATTCTTTACGTGAACTTTATTTAACACTTTATCTTTTGGCTATAGTAGTAAGTATAGTAACTACACAGTTTAGACATCTTGCATCACTACAGAGGACTAATTATCAATAAGGTGAAGTGAGAGATGAACTTCTGATACTGCCGATCCAAATCCGACTCTGAACAAGACACAAAAACAAGACAGACGACACCAACTGTGACCGACTACGCATGACAACACATTATATGTCACCCTTCTCACCAACTGGAACGCAGAACACCGCTACACACCACACCTCACCATAAACAACACACCTATACCACACACACACACACCCAAAATACTTTGCATAACATACAATACATCCATGACATTCAAACAACATATTACGGCCATCAAAAACAAATGCATGCAAAGACTTAAAGCCCTCAGATCACTTGCCAGCACAACATTTGGACACAACAAAGTAACCACAACCACAGTATACAAACAATATATTCGATCAGTGATGGATTATGCAAGCCCTGCCTGGGCTTCAAACCTCACTGAGAC
This sequence comes from Petrolisthes cinctipes, assembly GCA_033782935.1. Lineage (NCBI taxonomy): Eukaryota > Metazoa > Arthropoda > Malacostraca > Decapoda > Porcellanidae > Petrolisthes > Petrolisthes cinctipes. The sequence goes on along the minus strand of JAWQEG010000139.1, from coordinate 94,008 downwards.
TCATCACAACACCCTTCAAACCATACAGAACAGAGCCATAAAGACAATCACAGGCTGCACAGCTACCACACCTACACTATGAAACCAAAATCCTCAAAATCAAGGATCACCTTGACATGAAAGGCACACAAACACTTGCTGCAGCCTCCACAAACCCACACCATCCACTACACTACATGGCACAACACCCACACATGCCAAGGAACATCAAAACAACACCCAGTACACGATACCATACACAAATACTATCATCTCTTACACCCTGCCCACCCCAAACCAATCTCCAGAAACACATCCATACTCAAATCACTCATCAATCCATCCAAACACTCAAAAACAACACTCAGCTGCATGCACGACCTCCTGACATCCACCCATCCGAATCCTCCCTTCCCCGTGAGGACAGAGTCCACCTGGCCAGGCTGCGGTGTGGCCACAACCCGGCCCTTCTGACATATCAGAAGAGGCTGGATGGAGCCATTGCGGATGCCTGTCCGGGATGCAACACAGCACCCCATTCTATTAAACACATTATTGAAGACTGCAATGCACACAACCACACTCGCCAACAACACAACATACACTCTCTGAGGGCACTGTGGGATAGCCCGGTTCAGGCCATGTCCTTCCTCAGGAGCTCGGGGCTGCTCGGCGAGACAGCTTGAGGAACTTCAACAACAACAACACATTATATGTATCTTGCCTTCACTGCTTTGTTGCCTAAGTCATTCAAACAACACTTTGTCCAGTTTTGGAAACTTTGAATTTCTCACAGTTTTACGCTTTGCCTTGCCTTTCGTTGTTTCAGTTTCTCAGAAAATTTTCACGTTATTTTTCTTTCTGGTCCTTCAAATCATAGATTGTCATGGTTCCTATTCCATATTTCTGCACAAGCTTGCTTGCAGCATCCTCCTGGTTCCAATATTTCCACTTTCTTATTAATGGTTAGAGTAACTCCTTTCTTCTGCATGACTTCTGAAAAACACAATGAATCTTGCTTTCACTTTATTGAACTCGTGGTACCACTAACACAGTCGGCTGAATTAAAACAGAGAAAAGTTGTTGTGATCTCGCTGTGCACTCAAACAATAAATGCTGACTTTGTGACCCAGCCTCTACCCCACATGAGGTGAACTGAGGAGCGCACTCACCGCTGACACTGCTGACTTGGCACATGTACCGGAAATGCCACAAATAGGCGCCAAATTAGAAATTTTCAGAGAATAAGAATTTTTTGAGAAAAGGTGTTTCATTAGAATGGGAATTTGCTGTATTGCCTCCACAGGTCCTAAGTTAGTCTCATTCAGCTCTTCATATGTCCCTCCTATCCTTCTTTATTCTTTCTACTTGCAGGCCCTCTTTAGTTCCTCTCTTCCTGTTGCATCAGCAGTGTCATCTCGAGCCTTATGTGAGCAAGGTCCCAATAGCATGTTGATAAATTATTCTTTCATTCATGCATTCTTTCTATCCAGATTTTTCTCATCCCAGATCTCATAGGGAAATTTTAGAAACTACAAAAAAATATTAAGCCTGACTGGAGAACATAAATTGATGAAGAATATGTTTTTGTATCACTACTTATGATATGGTCTGTTACTTGACTAAAAATTATATACAATACTGTAACTTCTGATTGTTTTGACCTGGGATAAGAAGTTAAGAGTTAAACTTAAGTAGGAATGTAAATAATGCAGTACAGTGCTTAATAATGTTGAATGTATAGTATTCTAGTTTAGTATCATTTATGAGGTTTTGTTATTTTTTTTCCAGGAACACTGAATTTGCAGATTTTTCTAACTTCCCTCAAGAGGTGCCTAATGCATCGGGTAAGTAGAAGAAAACTATTTGTGTCCTATCTGAATGTGCTAGCCACAAATATTCGTTAAAGGGTTTGAATATTGCTCTGAAATGCTGATAAACCCTGTCATGCACATTGTATTTTTGTAGAGTATTAGCTAACATTTCATTTTTAGAATATAAGTGTTAATCTGACATTCATAAACTATAAGGGAGTTGCTGACTTGTAGAAATAGATCGTAGCTCTTGTTTAATAATTGTTGCTTCGTTTCAAAATAATTTAAGTTGTTTAAAGAAGTTGATGAAAGTAGTGTTTATTGCAATTTTGTTTATGTTCATGTTCTGTTTAGAATTATTTAAGCACTGACCCTACTGTTATGTATCACTGTTTTTGCTTTTGTTTTTTCACATCTTTGCTCTTGAGGATAGCAAGAGCCTTCTGTCCTACCATCTTCCCTTTCCCTTGGCCAATTGGTCACAAGAATTCATTTGCACAATGTTGGCTTGGGTAGTCTAGAAGTTCTAGTATGACTATGATGGGATCTCTCAATGTTTGATAAAATATTTTTTTTTTTTTTTTTTTTTCGTGTGATAAATGTATGGTCAACATAACTATACAATCAAGTGAATCCTACAGACCTATAGCAGTTAACTGATTTCTAGTGGCCACATTTACTTCAGTACACTACCTCCACCATTCACGCTTAATTTACCGTAGGTGGTCAACCAAGTGCTTCCCTGCTCCTGGGGATGACACCAGCTCCCCCTGCTACCCTCAATCCATCCCCGGCTGCACCCACCTCCAGTAACCCTGCCAATAGCAACACGGACCTTCTACAAGGCTTACTAGGACCCTCACCAGCCCCAGCCCAACCTGCCCCAGCCAATACAGACTTTTCTGGGGGTCTTGGCAGTCTTATGATGACCCCTTCCCCCACCATTGCCCCACCCCTACTACAGCCCATGTCCTTGCCTAGTGAGTAGACCCACCCTCTGTTATGTTGTTGATTTAGCAGTACCGGTATGTGTTATGTGTGTGCATGGCCTGGTCACCCTAATGAATGGCAGCTCTCGGGCAGACCAGGGCATAATAAGCAAGGTAAGTGTACATGTGTTTAGTACCTAGTTCTGCCTGCGATTTTGCGGATATGCGTGTAGGCATCCAGATATATTCTTGTATCTTTGCTTTATATGTGCATGCAAGTCTGCTTGTATCTGTATGTGTATATGAATGTCTTGAAATGCAGTATTTTAATGTGTTTGTTGTAATTCTTAAGGACAAAAAGAATTCTGCACAAAAACAAGGAAAGCATTGACAGTACAGTATTATGGTCTAAGACAAATTGAAACTTGCAAAGTTCACAAACCATTGATACATACATACATAATTTAATGAGTGTTTACCAGATGTTCTTTAAAGCAAACTTACTTCATAAAAGTGAGTGTTGGCATTCAGTATCTGTTCACAAAATTTTAAATTTTGAGGACCCTTGTAGTGAGGTCTTGGTTCATGGTGCCATGAATGATATGAACTGGAGAAAGATATAGAGTACTGTATTAGCTTTGCATACATTATCTACTAGTGAAAATAATTCGATATGGGAAGTGGAAAATTTTTTCAAGTTTTTAAAATAGTTTTCTGATATACTTCTCCATTTTCTTAATATTTTCAATATTTTTGTGTTGTCTTGGTATATTGTTTTAACATTTTTGGATTATGGAGCTTCATTTTGTTGATGTTTCATATGGTGTGAAATTATTAGTAATTTACTGATGAAAGGGAGAAACATTAATCCTGTATTTGCAAGCAATAGTTTACTTTGTCAGAAGTTTTAGAGAAGCATAATGCATATTAAAGTTCCTTTGTGTAATAAACATTATAGGGAAATGGGATATGGATGATGATGATAGGGCTGGCAACTTGGTTTTAACTTTACTGTATATGGAATAGCTCCTTGGACCAATGCTAAATAAAAAAACTTTCATCGTGGATGAAAGAACTTAGAAGGATACTGAGAATTTGTAGACTTGAGAGGGGAAATGAAAGTGAGTGTGATCCATTTCACTCTGTATTTTTACCCTCTCTGTTGTCTTTTTATTTCATATTTCCATCCCTGGCTGTGGATCTCTCCACTCCTTAGATAAAATTATTATGATAACATGCATTATACAGTACATGCACATCTTCCAGTAATTACTTAGTGGAATATATTTTTGCTCTAAGGAATTGTATTCTGTGCAATGTTTTCAGTTGTATCATGTATACAGTAAATGGTTTTATGGAATACAGTATTGCTAATTTGAATCTGTTCATGATTTTATCATTTCCCATTCTTATGTGTTAAGTCTAATACCATAGACATAAATTTTCATTTTACTGGACAAAATAGAATCACTTTTCATTTTCAGTGATAGACAAAGGCAGTGAAGATGCCACAAGAACACAGGACACAGGAAAAGACATCAGCAGCCATGCAGACTACAAACAAAATCAGGACTTTCTCCTCTCAAGTCAGAAACAGACACACAAGTTGCTGGAGGAAGAACTGAACAAAAGCATGCCAAAAATATCAACAGTTGTCACCTCTCTGGAGAAAGTGATTGAGCTGCTGCCTGGACCATTTCTACCACAGAAATATGCAGGGGTGGATCCAGTGACAGAAGAGATGCATATATTTTCTCACTACTTCTATGGCCCTACTGTAACCTTTTTGATAACAAATTATATAAGCAATGGCACACTGAAAAAAAATGATCATTGCAGAGATCTGTTTCATCGGTTTATAGAAGCTGGTTACCTAGAGGAGAATGTTAGTGTATTGCTGAGATATATCAATGAAACTAGCTATGAGAGAGCCAAGGTAGCTGTTGACATATTAGAAAGAATGCTACTGTCTGACTCTTTACCTCAGTGCCTACTGCGGTATTGCTCAAAGGTACAACAAAATGAAAAGGATGGATTATTATGGGATGAAACTGTCAGACTTCTCATATCACTACCAGAGAGAGTTGCAAACAAACTTCACAGCATTACTCCAGTGATGCTGAGTCCTAAGATGTACTGTAGGGTGATTGCTTATCATATTCTGCAGGCTGTGTACTTCATAGCTGAAGGACTTAAACATGGTGTATCTGGAAATGTTGAACCTATTGGTAAACTAATGGGTCACCTCTGTTTTGTTAGTGATGCAGATGCTGTACTCAATCCACTTGTAAAGTGGCTAAGAAAGTGGGCAAAAAATAATCCAATAATTCTTCGTATCTCGCAGAAACTTTATCATCATGTGCCATATAAGGCAAAAGAGAGGATAATTTCTGTGTTAACCAGGATAGCTGATAATTATAATACACTTTATATGTTTCTTGGTGACTCCAATTTGATGTGCCCAAAGACCAAGTACTTATTATGCCAGAAGTTTTTAATTACCAAAGAGTCACCTAATGCTACCATGGTCTCAACAATCATAGCATATCTGGCCACTTCACAGAAGAACCACCAGCTTTTGAGATCCACCTTCATGAATTTACTAGATACCTGGTGCAACAAAAGTATCATGACGCATGCTTCATTTGAGCAACATGTTCATATCACCCGGGGCCTCTTGACATCCCTTGCTCACTTGAGTGATTCTGATGTTGAATTTTGCCGCCATGACGTCATTAAGAGCCTGTTACCAGGTATAGCTAACCACCTGGATAGTCCCAGTCATCAGAAGAGAGTAATAGGGATGGTGGTGGCAGAAGAAATAACTAGTAAACTCCACAAAGATGGGACCAGCTTGAAGTTTGAATACCAACAAGATGACCTCACACTTGAATTGAAACAATTAGCAAACCTGAAGCAAGAAATGCAAGATGCAGAACAGCAAGATTCAGAAAAGGACTGTGAAAAAATGGAAATGGATAATATAGAAGAGCGAAACAAATGTGTTTGGTTTGATGACTTCACCAAGGAACTACAAGATATTGGTATTCTTCCTAGGAGAGATAAGTTTATAAATGAAGGGAAAAAGCTGACTAAAACCCTTAGACTCAGTGAGGAACATAAACCTCTTCCTGCTGAAGAGATTAAAGTTGAATGTAATGCCTCAGGGACAGAAAATGTGGAACTGAATAGTGCAGTGCAAGAAAACATGGATCTGGATAGTGATGATGATGAATTCCAACCTTATGACATGTCTGCAGATGTTCCTGAAGTGAAAGTAAAGATACCTTTCTATCCTCAAGAAGTCTTGGAATATCTGGCTGAAGGGGAGGCAGACAAAGTGATGGCTGCACTCAAAGTCTCGGAAAAGATTGTTCGTGAGGAAGTGAGAAAGATGGATCCAGAATTGGCTTTGGAACTAACCAAAGTAGTGCTTCATCTGGAAGATAAATACAACACTGAGGGTTTTGAGGAAAACAGGACACAAACTCTGGTAGCCTTGGTGGCCTCTCATCCCAGTCAGTGTGCACTATATATAGGTGGGGAATTTTACGAGGGGAATTACAACTTAAAGCAAAGGATGGACATCATTCATACTCTCGGTAGAGCTGCACTGGAACTGTCAGGAACAGATGACCTAGTAATGGGTGCCCTAGCTGGTGTATCAGGAGGCACTATTAAAAAGAAGTCAAAGTTGCTGCCAAAGAACAAGATGAAGGATGTGGCTGGCTGCTTCTTCTACCCACTTATTCAAGGTCTCACTGAGCCCCGTACATATCTTGACCTCATGGGTTCAGACCGTTTCCTCTTATGTGACCTTCTTAAGACTTTGGGTATAATTCTCCAGGTAACTGGACAGTGTGAAGCATCAATTAAGATGGCTGCTTGTCTCTTGGAAGTAACCTGGTCGCTTCGGGCACATGGAGATGCCACTGTTCGTGCTGCCTGCCTTGAAGCACTCTCTGCAGGGTTGGATTGTGTGCCTGATGCCCTTCTTCTGTCACTGGTGCCTGGGGAGGTAGTAGAACTGAGAGAGTGGCTGAGAGAGGTGATCAGACAAGACCGGGAAAGGAAGTGTCAGATTCTGGCTGGAAAGTTAGCAATCAGGCTGGACAAATGTTTCTCGCAACAATTAGGCTTCACATAAATTGATAACGGCTAGTTTGTGATGTTTTCGGAAACTAGTATCCGCTGTACATTACTTGTTCATATCACATATATTTATAAATCATAATGATATACTGTATAAGAAAAAGCTTGGTAGTGCTTAAACATGTATTTGTTCCGTGCATATATCAGTAGTAACTGGTACATGATCACAGTAAAGTAACCTCTTAAGTTACATGTTTGAATGATGTTTGTTTGAATAAAATGAGGTAGATGATGAAAAAATATCTCTGATGTGAATCAAGTTCTGGAATAATTGTGATATGTATATGCAGTAATAATAGAAGACAATATACAGTACAAAGCTCCAAGAAATTAAGCGTGTGCCTGTGATGATTAATTACTTTAGTTGTCAGGCTGGTGGCATGTTTACTCTTTCATGTCTATACTACTACTGGTGTTCACTTTTTTTTACAATCTTCTTGAAAAACAAAGTTAATGTGGTATCATGAGTTGCAACATACCTTGCATTATAGAAAGAAAAAGAAAGAATTATAGGTAGAGGAATGAAGACGGTGGAGAGATAATGTAGCAATGGAGAGAATATCGTCTGGGGTTATTGTGGATGGCTTAATGAGTTGAAGAATGTTAAGACTATTTTGGCATTTCTCCAATCTGCTGGTATCTGTTTATTGCCCTGATACCTCGTTACCCCACACTCCTTCCTGGCCAAGTCAACCATTCCCCTTTTATTCGTGCATTGTTCCACCCTATTCAGCCATCTGACCAGTGGTTAACAGAAGCATCTCCATATGTATATTGAGTGTGTGCTGTAGAAAGGGTAAAAGAATAAAAATTCTGCATAAAGGAAACAAAGGGGTGTAGTGGTTTGAGCCTCTAACCTCCACAAGATTGCAAAGCTCTCAGCTCCTACCCATTAGTGGCAAGACCACAAATAACAAACAAGAATTGTCCATACAAAACAGGAAAATGGGTATTGAGATAGAAAAGGGAAGATAAGATGTAACATGGTGTAAACAATACAGTCGCCAGCAATGTGTCCAGATGTCATACCAAAGTTGCTATAAAACTAGTTAAGCTTCTACTGTAATATAGAAAATATGTTCATGTTATTTTAAGTTTCTGAAGCCTTATACAAGTGATGCCAATTTTAAAATGAGAGAAAAAAAAACAGGGAGAGAAATCCAAGTAACTTCAGCTGTTACCTCCAAGTACAGTATATAATGGTTGAGTACATTATACCATGTTGAATAATGGCATTCCTTCTGCCAAACATTACCCTGTTAGACACTAAATGCAAAACTAAAGTGCATGTTAAAGGAGGTTTGACTATACTTTACTGTACTCTATTATTCTCCACACCAATTGGCCAGGTTTTACCATCCCTACCAGGTTAACAGGTAATCCTGTGTAATGTGCTATGTTGATAAAAAGGTATTCCGAGGTAGAGAGATTTGATGTAATAGTAAACTCCTGATATAGCAAACCATTTAGGGATAGGGGTCAGTCGTTATGAGTGAAAGTTCGTCGTAGCCAGAGGTCGTTACTTACCGATGGTGGTCTTTCATCAAACTCTGGTCGTTTTACTGTATAAGACGAGTAATTCGGTACCCATATTCATACCCAATGCCATTTACCGTAGCATTTGATATCGGTAAATATTGATATGAATACTAAACACTGTAGATTTTCCACTAGGATATTAATCTGAGCACTGGTTGCATTTTCATGTATGGACAGGCCCATCATGAAAGACTAAACAGTAAGACTTAAAACTGTAATCTGAACACTAATACATAGTTCATAAAATAAGGTGGATGTTCCTAGGATCAGAGGGGTTATATCCAAAAATCAGTATGTTGAGGTTCCTTATAATATATTAAAGGTTTACTTTACCTGTATAATGTACCTGGTGGTGAAAATAAATGACTACAAAATAATGATAGTAGGTTTTTCTGCAATTATCTTGACACAGTTATGGAACTATCTTATGCATCACATACTTGTCTATTCCAGGTCTATCATATGTTAAGAGACTTTTTAGAACTATGGACTCTTCATGTCATATTACAGTTTAGTTGTTGTTGTTGTTATAGTTTAGTTGTTGTTACTTCCCAGAAAGAACAATAGTATATTTACAAGATTTTAATAAAGTCATTAACTAGAACAATGCCAAACTTTACCAATTGACAAGAGGCTTATGTACTGCCAATATTTGAATATGGAATATTGATTTGCACATTTTCAATGTGCTTAGCATTGCTCTACAGTTGAGTACAGTACCTTTGTCCCTGCTGTTGCCTTATTGGCTTTGTGCCAAGGTCATTGGGTCACCATCCTTATGGTTAGAGAATAAGATAAACTATATAGTTGGTAGCATCTTGTTAATCTAGCACAGGAAGGAGGAAATAAGGAGAAAGAAGCAGGTTTGAAAAAGAACAAGAAGAGCTGAAGGTGACTTACTCTGAACTGAAAGGTTTTCAAGAATCTTAAGTATTGCTGAGCTTTCTTTGGGGAGCATTCCTTTTCCAGGGAAATATATGAAGAACTATGTACTAATTACTGTACTGTACATGACTACCTTTGGAGTTATAATATAAGTGATAATTGATTAATAATTACAATTACAAAGGACAAATAATCGTGTTTTAATATCAGAATAGAGGAGACTGCCTTGAATTCTCAGTAATTAATACAGCTGATAGAATTGGAATAAACACAAGGAGTGTAGATTGAACTTTTATTTTAATGTTCTGGATGAGATAAGGCATCCAATAGTTGCCTTTGCCTTTGTGATGGCTATAAGCCTGAAGAAATGACAGTTTATTGTACATGTTAACTACAATAAGGTCCAATATACCTCCAGATTTTGATGGGTACACAAGTGCATACTGTTTGGTTTCATGTATATTATTGCATGATGCCTATGGGATAAGGCTGAAGAAATGGAGGGCTGATCCTGATTATTGTTAAATGATATTTAGTACCAGTATATAGTAGTTAAAAATTCAATAATCACAATTCACATAGAGTACTGTAATAGATCCAAAGCACCCAATAATGTGTGGATTATATTTTAAAGGCAACCCCATCCAGGGATTGAACCTAGATGCTGTACTCGGATGACAAGATCAGAGTTTTAACCACTATGCCACACCAGTGATGGAAATTTGAACTTTTCCCTTCTAATCCAGATTTTTTCTGGCTCACCAAAAGCTTGGTTTCACCAAATTCCATTGTATTGAGTGGTGGTAGTCTGAACTATTCCTTTATATTCCAGACTTTTTCTGGCTCACCAAAAACTTGGTTACACCAAATGCCATTGTATTGAAGTCCTATTATTTAGAGGTTATTTTTCTGTGTTAGTAAAATATCATATAAGAGAGAGGTATGGATGGGTTTCTGATTGGCTTCCTCTTTCTCGATCCAAATTTACTCTTTTAGCACTATCCATATGTCAAAAGTCTGTCTCTACTAATTGCAGGTATGAATGTGACCCAAGGCCCCTCATCCATGCCATCCACAACCACTGTTACCTTCCCTGCAGGACAACAGCAGGTAAGAAATCATTGTATCAGAGTAGTTGTTGTTGTTGTTGTTGTAGTTCCCCAGACTGTCTGGCCGAGCAGTCCCGAGTCTGGTTGGCCGAAGCCGTGCAGATGCTCGGACCCCCAAATGGGAGTCAGGGTGATAGTGAGATCTGTTTCTTCGAAGGCAGCAGACGAGGGGGCTGCTGGCTCACGGGCATGTATCCCTGGGCCAACATTCCCACCGTCTGTAGTCTTCCTTGTTGTGCCACCCAATCGGGCGATCTCGTCGGCTACCCAGAAGGAATGAGAGATAGTAAGGAGACAGACAGAACAGGCCAGGGTGTGGTAGAGGATGCCAGATTCCTCATTTCTGGATAGAACCAGCCCTCACCAGTGTGTTGCTGAGTAGTTGAGATGTGTGCTGGGTAGTTTACATTTACACATCTTCCCTCACCAGTGTGTGCTGGGTAGTTGAGAAGTGTGATGGGTAGTTTTTACATCAACACATCTTCTTCTAGCCATCAACACGTCTTCCCCCAGCTTACAAGGTAGCATGTTATCCTTGCTCTTACAGCCAGGTACCTATTTACTGCTAGGTGAACAGGGACATTGGGGGCTGGGAAAATTGTCCAACAATTCCACTGACCCAGGAATTGAACCCGGGATCTCTCGCTTGCCAGGCGAGTGTGCTACCCGCTATACCATCAGCACCCCCCTATTGTATCAGAGTTGTGACCCCTTACACCTTTCTCTTGTTTCCTGCTCTATGTTAAAAGCTATACTATACATTATTTTCAGCTGATATTCTAGAATCATAGATGTGTCACCTGCTCAGTACTGATCTCACATACATTACTGTGATATTTCTGACTACCCATGATAGCATGAAAAAAATACAATCACAGTATTTATTCAAAGTCTCATAAATGCATCTCAACATTAACACATTACCATACTAACAGTACTGATTTACAATGACTTGCTCATTCATAGTGGTGATATATGGTACTACTGTACAATATTGGGCAATGCTGGTAGTTCATCATACTGTACCTAGCAAAAATATAGTTATCAGGGATGATAGTTCGTAAGTGATTGAAATATTTTGTAGTAGAAGTATTATTATTGTTACTGTTTTTCTTGTTCTTGTTCTTTTCATTATTATACTGTATATAAATATATATATATATATACTTTTTTTTTTCTCACCTGTGAATTCAGATCCAAGGAACCTGGGCCAATAGTGGGGTAGACATCAACCTGGATAATCTGAGTCTTGGTGGAATAAAAAAGACACAGCCCCTCTCCATGAACCAGCTGCAGACCACTCCAACCCTCACCCAAGGCCTCAAACCCACATCACCACCCCCGGCAACACCACCTGCTGTCAACCCACCAGGTAGGCATAGAAGCTTGTCAGTATTATATTATTATTTGTATCATTTATCATTATTAATTTTCTGACATCCTAAAGTGTCATGCATCATAAAGCATAAAATTCCCTCTAGTTGCATACATTGTGATAATTGTATCCCACTTAAGATTTACATTCTCTGTTCAAATATTGTACAGTACAGTACTTTAAACTTTCATTAACACAACAGTCTGTTTAACACTTTTATTGGGTTAGGATAGGTTAATCACTATCAAGGAGAAGGATTAGGTTCAGAAACTGATATGATTACACTGTAACTGTAACACTTTAAAAAATATGTCATGTATGGTGGTGTGAGGTAGACTGGGACATGGTCAAGTGTACAATTGATGATGATTGTCAGAGGTTTCACCCTTGCAGTGGTATCTCTTAAGTTTGTCTTTGATGAATGTGTTAAAGTTTTACACATTAATTTCCATTGGTTATCTGTGTGATGTTCCTTATTATCAGAGTTATTTTTATTAAATAGAAAAATTCCTATTCTCTTCATCCAATCTTCTACCACTCATTGTGCAGGGAAAAGTGCTGAGATGCTGCATTAATACTCAGCATACATGCAGACTTACTTTTAGATTACTGAGTTGCTGGATAATCATGTTAAAGCAAGACTTTGTAGGGTGATGCCTTGTTAAGTAGAGCCCAATATTTTTGGATATAAATCTATATTTGCTTACTTGAGGGCGCATTTTCTGACAGGTTTTCTCTTTTCTTTTTAATTATTGTAAGTAACTTTCTTAATCAATTTTTTTTTGCCTAGCTGACACATGTTCCAAACTAAAAAAGCTGACGTATAGAAGACTTACTAATATGGTATTACCAAGTAAAAGAAAACAATTAAAAGCCACTAAAAATAAAGCAATGAAAGAGTGAATAAAATTAGCTAATAATAGAGCTTTTGTCCTAGAGGATTCAGACATGTTAGTTATCAAGACGTAATTTTTTTTTTTTTGTACATATGCAAAGTTAAACATAAATTCTGCTGACTTCCTCTTGTCAATATTGTATAACCATGTGAACAAGATCAACCTCAGGTGAGTTAACCACAAGCCCATAGTGCTGAAGTTGTTGTTGAAGTTTCTCAAGCTGTCTGGCTGAGCAGCCCCGAGCTCCTTAGGAAGGCCATGGCCTGAACCAGGCTTTCCCACAGTGCCCTCAGAGAGTGTATGTTGTGTTGTTGGCGAGTGTGGTTCTTGTTGTTGATGTTCTCCTGGGGCAGAATGGCCTCCTGCCCTACAGACCCCTGGTACACTCTGGTCGCAGTGAAAAAACAAATTAATATAAAGGAGGGGCTGGCCCCATATGCCTGGGCTACCGAAGCACATCCCAGGGAAATGGTACCAGAGCTTACTGGACCAGGGAGTCTGGGGGCCTCCGACCGCCAGGGAGATTGGGGAGAAGGTCTTTGATTCCACAGCCAGTGCTGTGGGCCCAAGTCCATGTTACCACAAGAGCTACAAGTGGGGCCGCACCTTCCATGAGACCAGCCCTGAAGGGACCATGAGGGGGAGGGAGTTTACACTGCTGCATGCAAAGGAAAATGCACCCCCGTATGCTGGCGGTCCACACAGCAGTGAAAAAAAAAAAAAGGGCCTCCGGTTGCAGTACACCTCACGTGGATTTTTAATCCATGTGGGCAGATCTCGTCAAATCCACTAGAAAGTGACCAGATCCTACAACAATCTTTATTCTAGCCCTGTGGGGGATAACTAATATTTACAGAGAATAAAGTCAGCCCCACTGGGCCCTGGCGAGTGTGGTTGTTTGCATTGCAGCAGTCTTCCATAATGAGTTTAATAGAATGGGTTGCTATGTTGCATCCTGGACAGACATCCACAATGGCTCCATTCAGCTTTTTCTGATATGTCAGAAGGGCCGGGTGGTGGCCACATCGAAGCCTGGCCAGGTGGACTCTGTCCTCACGGGGAAGGGTGGATTCAGATGGGTGGATGTCAGGAGGTCGTGCATGCAGCTGAGTGTTGTTCTTGAGTGTTTGGATGAATTCTTGAGTGATTTGGTTATGGATATGTTAATGGAGACTGGTTTGGGGTGGGCAAGGTGTAAGAGATGATAGTGTATGGTATCGTGTACTGGGCGTTGTTTTGATGTTCCTTGGCATGTGTGGGTGTTCTGCTATGTAGTGTAGTGGGTGGTGTGGGTTTGTGGAGGCTGCAGCAAGTGTTTTGTGCCTATCATATCAAGGTGGTGATCTTGAGGACTTTGGTTTCATGGTGTAGGTGGTCTGTAGGTGTGGTGGCTGCCGCTGTGCAGTCTGTGATTATATTTAGGGGCTATGTTCTGTATGATCTGAAGGGTGTTGAGATTAGTCTGTGAAGTTTGAGGCAGGCAGGGCTTGCATAATCCATCACTGATCGGATATATTGTTTGTACACTGTGGTTATGGTTTCTTAGTTGTGTCCAAATGTTGTGCTGGCCAGTGATCTGAGGGCAATAAGTCTTTTCATGCATTTGTTTTTGATGATTGTGATATGTTGTTTGAATGACATAGATGTGTTGTATGTTATGCCAAGTATTTTAGGTGTGTGTGATATAGGTGTATTGTTTATGGTGAGGTGTGGTGTGTAGCGGTGATCAACATTCCAGCTGGTGAAAAGGGTGACAGTTGACTTTGTGGGTGCTATTTTAAGTCTGTTTGTGGTGAACCAGGCATTAAGTGTGTTAAAAGTAGGGTTGGAGGATGTGAGTGACTGTGTCTGCATTTCTGTGTGTACATGTGAGTGTTATGTCGTCTTCGTAGGAAGCTACGTGTATTTGTGGTGTCTGGGGTATTGGTAGGTCATGCATGTATAAATTGAAAAGAGTGGTTGAATTTGTTGATTTAATTTCAATGTGGGAATAGTCCTGAAATTAGTCTCATGGAGTTGGACACTTTATCTTTGTATATACTGTACTGTATATTGTGCGTCCCAAGGAAATAGATACAGTGTTAACCATGGTAATGATAAATCATTGTACTGTACAGTATGTGATTTTTTGTTTAGCAACATAGCTATAATTTATTAAGGGGTGCCCTCACATTCTGTAATCATCAACATCACATTCAGTCAGTCAGTGTTAAAGTGTAGCCTTTATTACCAGAGATGCTTCCCACAGGTATGGTGATGATGAGTGGGCAGATGATGGGAGGAGCACCAAGTGGGGGAATTGTTATGGGCACCCAACCTATGACCTCCCCTGTCATGAATGGAAATGTGATGATACCTGGTATGATGATGCCTGGAGCTAGGATGCCCGGTGTAGTTGGAATGCATGCATACCCCTCCAACATGGTTACCCCAATGCCTCAGATGATGGGTATGGTGCCACAACAACAGCAGCAACAGCCAGTTGGGCCAATGTCCATGCCCAGTAATATGGGGTTGTAACACCTGGCCTGCAAGTTTAAAGGAAAATTGTGTGAAAGACAAAGGTAGCTGACACTTGATTGTCTGAAGCATATGAGAGGAAGCTTTTTGTATCCAAGAAAAAGGCTTCTCTTTTACTACTGTATCGGGAAAACTTCTGACACAGAAAAGCATGATGATTCATTTATTTCATAACCACCCTACACTTCTTCTCTACACACCCTTTCCCAAACTGCCATAGTCCAACTTACAGAAATATTTCTTGGCTGTAATGCTCCTTGTCGAGAGTCCTTTCCATGCAGTGGATTATACAATATGAGAGGGTGAGAATGAGTGAATTATCAAGTGGGTGAGTGTGTTATTTTTCCTCATAAGCTTTATCTTTTCACAACTGAGTAATATTAATTTAACAAGAGAACAGTTTTCTTTTTAGCTTCAGTTTTTTTTTTTCTTGTTGGCTGTTAATTCATGATGCTGAATGATATATGTGGAAGGTAGGACTTGTTCATCAAGTGCAATCAACTAAAAAAAATATATTTGACTACTTGTACAGGGAAGGTTGGTTTGGTAGTATTATTTGAAAGGGTGATTGCTGTTAAAAGAGATGTATATGTATAAAATTATAGAATGAATGGCTGATTATTGTATGAATTTTTATAATCAGGATAATTCTTCAGTTGCATTGAATGTTAGTTGCACAGTTGTGGTCAATTGTCTCAGTACTTATAGGGGTGACTCAAACAGGTATTTGACCATCTTGCATGTTCTCACATAACTTTTGCTTTGGTAAGTAAGTGACAGGATGAAACACATTAGAGACTTGTACTTATGTTATTCATTGATATCTGATTCAACTTTCTGCTATGCTAGAAGGATGCTAACAAGAATTTATTAATGCCACCCCTCTTTGTGTTGCAATTGTTGTCTGCAGCTGTACATAATGGGTTTAAGATTAATGAAGAAAAAAATTACCACAATGGTTCCTTTAATAGCATATTTGAAATTTTTACTCCGTGGTGTGGATTACTTGAGAAGCAGTTTTAGAATATTATAGAATATAGATAACAATTAAAGATTGAGTTTGTGCTAATGGTGTTTTGCTACTGCATCTTCAAAACATGAAGTAGTTAGTAACAAAGCAGTTTTTGTAACTTATCCTTATGTACACATTTTTTTTTTAAATTCAGTTAAAAAGGACTTGGCTATGAGAAATTGTTGATTGCTTTATTCATACATGCCACCACCTTCACATTTATTTTGCTCATTCTGCACAGTGACTATAAAAAAAATTCTCTGGCTAATTTAATGGGGTTTTACTGGCAACAGGGTAGATTCCAGTTTGAAGGGGTTAAGACAAGCTCAGTTACATGTTATGAATAAAATTATCTGTCGGTGATTAAACTAAAATAATTAAATGAGGTCACCTTGCTGAATGGAATATTTAATGCTGTCACCTGTTTTGATGAAGCCTTATACATGGTATCCTAGGAGGACAAGGCAGAACTTGAACTATTATGATAAAGGAGTATAGTTAAATAAATATGATGGGCGTTAAGACAAGGCATGGCACACTAAATCTTACCACCCTTTGAAAGTATCATACAATATGTTTAGGAATATACCTCTTATCTTTCTTTCCTGCTCAAAATCCCTCTGTTGATATACTTTCTTCTCAACTGAAACCAATAATTGTTGTGTAACATGGAGTTTAATTTTTTTTGTGTTTTAATCAAAGTAATACCATACCATTTGAGTAGATCTGAATGTTTAACTTTTTAACTTGTAGTCTGAGACACAACTTTATAGTTTAGTGAGGTTATTGTAGAAGTTCATCTCAGTTATCTATATCACAACTTGCTTGGAAATAATTTCAGAACCTAAATTGCATGCATTATATTAGTGCTTTGACTTTTTTTTGGCTTCAGCAATTAAAGCAGGAATGCACAATTAAGTATTTTATCAGTTGCAGATAATATACTTTATAAATAATTGTTTTGGTTTAAAATGATTTCATATAATTATATATATATATTATTTACTCTTCTATGCATATATTAGTAAATGTAGATTTAAGGTTTCTTTACTCTGATTTGGAGAGTTGATAATTATCATAAAGTAGCAGTAGTGTCACTCGATTATGTTTGATTAGTTTGTGTAGACGCTGAAGTTATATAGATAAGTAATCACCCCACAGGTAAAATTTTGTAAAGCTTAAGGGAATGGATTCTAAAGTACTCTCAGTAAACTTGTGTAGAGTAATCAGTCTGCCTTTCTTGCAAAGTTTGAATTTGTCAAAATTAGAATTCATGGACTTCAGGAACTGTCACAAGTGATATATCATTTTATCCAGGGATAAAAACTCCTGCTGTTTATACTGGTGGAAAACAGGAAGAGAGAGAATTTTGTGTCTTACAGTCACAAGAGATGCATCTTTTTTTCCATGGGTTCATACTGGTGGATAACAGGAGAGGGAACCTTGTGTAGTGTGTAGGGACATCAGGTGTTGTATAACGTACTACAAAAACCAATTGTAAATTATTAACCATATAGGAGGTTGTGAGCTTTGGATACAGTTTATAGTATTATTCATCCCTTTGTTCATAGTGTTTTTCATCCCATTTGCTGAATGGAAATGGAAAGAATTGAGCTAAATATCAGCTCATTTCTTACTGGTGTACCTCATGTAATTTTTATCCAACATTCTCCATGATTCATCCAATCTGTCCTTAGTACATTCAGCTGCATCTCAATCATTCATTTAACATCAGTTATTGATTTAACGGTACAGTGACGCAAACATTTTTAAATGGGACAGTGAACCTTGCTATCCCTCAACATGAAAATTTAATGGTAAGCAGACTGATTTATGGTTTCTTAGGTTCCCTTACCTGTATAAACTTTATTTGTAAGCCATTCAAACCCATGAATCGATAATGGTAAAAAGTGTTGAAGTGTTGTGGGTGCATGTATGCCACTCAGTGATTGGATATTTTACATTCCTCAATAGTTGCAGCATTACTGAAATATGGAAAGATAGATTTATGGTTATCCTGATGATGTGTGCAAGTATAGTCAGGGTCCAGCTTCTTCACCTCCTGGCTAGGATATCAAAGCCAAGGTTATGTAGCCTATGGCTTGGAGACCATGCCTGTATCTTAGTAATGAGGCTTTGTATTTGCATACCACTGATAGAAATCTTCATTGCCAAGCATGACTTGAAACTTGACTTTGATATAGTATACTCGTAGTCAGATGAGGTCGGAGGGTACCAAGGCTTTTTATTATGTCTGTACCAGGCTAGTGTAGTATTTGTTTTGTCAGTCTATATTCCTTTAACATTTTGTTATTGCATGTCATTTAGAAATGTAAAGTTTTGCTTTTTGCAATATTGTGTAGTTTATTCATTCATTATAACCATAAAGTCTGTTTCAAAAATAATTCAGAGGGTTAATTTTATTATAGTATTATTGCAGAATTCAAAGATATAAAAAGAATTTTTAAATCCTATATAATATGCTGTAAGAATGATAATTTTTATGCAGTTTTGAGGTATCTGGCTAATAGACATACTCTGCATCAAATCTGAGCCATGAGATGATTATACCTTAGCCTGGGTTAACAGGTCTGATTTGGTCAATCTCTTTTATGGGTATTTGAGCATGAAGAGACAGAAAATATGTAAGATGCAAGTTGCAGTCCAGGGATCTAATCAGACCTATTTCCATCCATACAGCATCAAAATTTTTAAATTTTTGTTACTCTTTGTTTATGATAATTTTGTATACAGTAACAGTGCCACTGTAAGTTTTTGTGGGGATAACTGTGGCACGTTGTCTTTAGAGCTGTATCATGGTGGCACTAAGTTTAACAGTGCTAGGCCAATGTTAAAATTCCAGCTCTGTCAGTGGTCTTAATACAGTGTGGATGTAATTTGATAAAGTTTAGGATTGAAGAATAAGGAAAGAGGAAGATGATATTGCTATTAAAAAGATAGTGTTATATTCTTTGAAATGTCATATTAGTTCTTTAATTATATAAGAAATTGGTACAGTTGGTATTTGAGTTGTGTTAATATTCAGTTATTATGGTTTCTGGTGATATTCTATAGTTAGGTTTTATACAGCCAAACAAAAAAGCTTATGTGTCCCTCTGACCAGTCTCGGAGTGTGCATTGCCTTACATATGGTATCTTTATTCTTTTAACACTTGTCTTGCAAGCAGTTCAAAATTTGTTTGTTTTACAGGTGCCCTCAAGCTCTTTTGTTGGTTGTACAATCCCTCCTAAAAAATATTCTTACAAAGTAAATGGATAGAGGTGAAAATGAGCTATGTTGATAGTTATCACAAGTCTGTTAAGTATCATATCCTCTTGTATATTATTTAAAACATTAGAATACTTTCTTATGCACTGAACACTGAAGGAGAAGGCAGCACGTATAGACTAAGTACATGATTCATGCTTGTTATAATCTACAGTATATTTTCTTACTCACTCAAAAAGGAAGAAGTGATTTAGGACCCTTCCTGTCCTTTTTGTATAATGTTTTAGTCTCTTGTGTATATACTTACAACACCTACATAGCAGATTTTATGCTTCAGAAGTTCACAAGCAGTACAATAACATGTTATACAAACAGTAGTCACTTCATCTGTCCTGAGTGGGATAGAAGTTGAGAATTTGAGCTATTTGTTCACCACCTGAGTGGTAGGTTGTGATTTGAGTTACATTTTCCTTTTAATTATTTTTTTTAAGAGTTATGGTGACTGCAGTAGTATGAACCTTAAACCTGTCTCAAAGCTGCTGCATTGTTACTTGTTTAATATTGTTGTAATGGTTAAAAGTGAATTGGACTATATTATTGAATCCATTATTAGACTGAAATACTCTAACATTTTTTTATGATTTGAGTGTTTATCAAGCAGGTCTGAATACACTCAAGTCCTAGTTTTCAGTTTTATATTCTTATAGCTTAAATTATTATGGGGAAATCTTACACAAAAACGAAAGGATATGAAGGTTCCAATAATATCTCCTTCTCCTCCTTCACGCCATTGGTGATCTCTAAGAACCCTCTTTAAAGTAAGTCTCGACTTAGAGTCATAACTGAATGATTTGGCAGTCTTAAAGTATGTTAGTACTGTACCAGGTAGTTACTGGCTTCTTGGTATGTTTAATTAGGTCATGCCATATTGTGTAGCATCAAAGAATGATGTTTTGAATAATATAACATAATACTGTACTATGTTTATTGCTATAAAATCTCTGGGGAGGAATTTAGCATGTCATCATAGTGTATGTATAAAAAAAATTGGGAGATAAGTCGAGCGTATCCAGATACATTCAAATTGACACCAAGAAGAATGTATGGCAGCAATATGGTTGGAATCTGAAAACAGATTCAGTAATGTAGTCCAACTAGGGTTATCCTTTTAATAATAAGAAATGGACAGGAATGCATAAAAACTTTAGTTTCCTTTTCATTTCTTATGTAGAAAAATTTGTAAAATATTCACTTATATAAAGCACTTGTGACAGATCTTAATTCAGTTTATTATACATAGTTTTGTTGCTTGTTACTTAATATTAGTCAAACATACCTATTATTGTATTATTTCATGTATTTTGTAAGTTATATAGGTACAGTACATCTATGATATTTAGTAAAAAATATTTTATGTAAATATTAAAATAATCATCTCTGATATGAATTAATATAGTACCACATACAAATATGAATGATTACTATCACAAATGCATAGGTTTTGTTTCTGTTGTCATTTGAAAATCAGGCTTGATATATTACATAATGTCATGTTAATGAAGGGATGATAATACAGTTGTATACCTGCATATAATTGTTGTGAATGATTATCAGTACCCAGGATGTGTGGAGTCTCCACATGACATTCACCCTTGACAATATTACTTCCTTGTAGCAACTTGCTGCTTAAATAATTCACTCCTCACTAATATCACCAAAAAAGCTTTAGTGTAACAAGTCAGTACTCCTCAAGTTTATCATGGGGAAGATTACTCACAGTTAATGTCCTGTGTAGATGAGACTCCAGTGATAATACTGTATTGCCTACACTTGCAACTAGTACAGTGGGTGATGCATGTTGGTAGGTGCATTGCAGGTGGGATGTGTATACTATGGTGTAAGATAGGTTTCTCCTCTGTACCAATTATTAGTGGAGGTTATTGTACATGGATTATAATTTACCTTGAGCTGAAATTTGAAGCATGATATTTTGCAGTACAGGTATTACCTGGATATCAAGTGAAATATTGTCGTAAGAATTTTCTGACTCGGTTGTTAGAATTTAATTACATTTTTAGCATTCTGTTACAGTACTACCATTGAACTCGCAGCCCTTAAAACGTTTGTTATGAAAACTTACTCAAATGTTGCACATAGAAAATATTGTAGTATATAATTTGTACAGTATTTTTGATAACTTGATTATTATAATGTAAAATATATCACTCATTAGCAAGCATGTCATATGAAAAGGGGTTTTATGGTGGAAATTTTTGAAACCAATTGGGCCACAGGAATTCATACACAGGCTATTCATAAAGAGAAGTAATTATTCTGGAAATCCTGTAATGAATAGTCTCCCAAGTGACTCAATGATTGCAAAACCTTATATCATGTTGTATTGCAGTTACTTTGTCTTACATTTTCTATATGATACAAACCCTCGACACCGACAACGTGTGTACGAATTCTTTTGGCCATTAGAGCATTAAAATTTCTATGATGTTACATTTCTAAAAAATGGTAGTGAATTAAAACAGCTTTAGTAATGAAAACCTTGCTAATTTACCAATGATTTAATAAGTAAGTAAAGGACAATCAGTCTGTTAGTTATAGCTCTGGCTTGCTCACCTGCATAGTGGATGACAGCACTCTACGGTAATTTTTCTTAATTATAGGCTTGCTGAAAGTAAATTTCCACAGGCATCATTGTAAAAAATTTTCATGGTTGGTCAAAGCTCATCACCCAGGTATAGAGAGTCATACTTTCGCCACCTAGATGCAAAATAATGATGTTGACTTTGAACACTTACCATCAGGTGCACGAATGTAGACTAAAGGCTGTTTATTCAGACCATTGAAAGCATGTGAACTCACTTGACTATGTTATTTGGTAACATCATGATAGTACTGTACAATACAGTACTGTATAATCCAGCTAGCACTTATATATTACAGCAGTGGGCCAGAGCAGATGATCACAGGATCAGGTGAACTTTGCTCTGAGGAAAACATAACTCCAAACAAATTGCTGATATGTTTTGACGTTTCCTCACCCTGAAAAGGTTTTGAAGTGGAACGTAATTAAAAATTGGCTCGATATTTGGTGTTATGTTATCCTAATGTATCTTTTAAGTTAAACTTTAGTCCAGTTCATATTGAGAAAAAAAAGATTATACTGGAGTTTTTTACACATATATATATATATATATTACTGCAGTTTTTGTAGACATAAACATTATTTAAGGAGGATCATACTTTGACAACATTTCACTATTTGCTACTTCAAATCAGTAATGACCTGAAGCCATGGCAAAACATGTATTGTATTCCTCCTGAAATGACATCTTTATTAACATTCTTGCTTGTTATATTACACTACAGCTTTGTTTTCTTATGCAGTCTTCTTACCTTTTGCTACACACTGAGCCAGACTATTATATAGATGCTCCAGTACAGGCAATAACTTCATATCACCCCTGCAGTTAACTCTTGCTCACTTGTTTCATTCCAACTTTTTGAATATAGCTTATTTGTTCCTAGCAAACATCCTTTGCAAGTAACTTGGTCATTGGTACAATTTACTAATGTACAGTATCAAAAAAAAAATGAAAATAATTCATATATAGCTGTAAAGTACCAAGTTGAGTCCATTGGTATCGTACTAATTATAGTGTGTGTACTGTTTTTCCAAAATTATTTATAATCAGGGGAGTAATGGTTATGGGAATGAGCATTGCATCTCCAGTTAGCTGTGGGCAGTTTTTAAGATATTAATGTCACATTTTGAAACGGATGATGGCAAACTCTGTATGGAGTGACTGTACAATACACACATGTAAGTAGTGAAAGGAATAGCACTTATTCAACAAGTATAATTCATATTGTAAACTAAGAAACAAAATACAGAGAAGGGAGCCTTGGCTATGCACTTTACAAGTAATCCATTCTTAGGTACACCCCATTCTCCAACCAGGAGGATAGTGGTCGGCTGTTGCAGTCCATTGGCTTTGTGACTATGTGAACTGGAGCCAAAACTACTACTAGATAAGGGAAGATTAGTTTTTGGATGCACTTTAACTCTGCTCTTGCTGTTGTTAGGCAGTTGGATTCAGGTGGTGTGCACACAATTGTATTCTCCAAAGTGGGAAGGGCACTCCTACCCACTGAAGTTAGGTATTGGTGTACATTGCACTAATGTGACTTTCCTAACAACTGTATGTGCATAGAATTACATGCAGCGTTAATTATTTTCTTTTACTAGTTGTGGATAATTAGTACCCTGTTCCACAACGATATCCCTCTCATTTATGCTGGTGGTTGGATTTCGTTGAAGACCCAGTGAAGATATTCACTAAGGTTTATAGTAATAATTACTGGTTCACAGTTGAGATGAAGTTATTTGTTTATTGTTTTCTGTTTTTTATAAATTACTGTACTTGATTTTCCTTTCTTGTATACAGTGCTCTTCACCACACAGTTCCATTCAGCAAGGGTGGCTGTGGCACTTTCAGCAGCATACTCTTCTTAATTCCTGTTTTGTCATAGTGCAAGTCATGGTTTTGTACAGATGTTGGTATATTGTCTTCCTAATGTAGATTAACAAACTACCCTTTACATCCATGAAATGGAGAATTGTTGAGAGGCATTAATGTGCTTGCTCACAGTGACAGGCACCCGGTTGAAGCAGCAATTGAGTCTTTGCTTTTGCTTACAACCAGGTGTGGAGGGATAGTGCCCTCAAGTTATCATAAGAAATGCTACATGACCTACAGTGTATGGCCTAATTCTGGTGGAATAAGTGTCCATTTTGGCACAGTGACAGGAAGATTTACTTCAGAAACAAATAGAACCACCTTGCAAGTACTGTGCAATCAGGAATTGTGGTACAACTGGTACTGTACCTTCATGTATGGGTCTCGGAATCTTTCATAAATTCATGGAGTGTGGACTTTCATCTCCATGGTGTTGCTACTGTTTTTCGCATTAGTTTACATTGTAAAAAAAAAAAAATTCTTTCTTGTCCCTATTTTTTATTTTCACAGTGTGCTTGGGTTCATATCTGAGGGTAGGATGACTGACCCTTGCAGTGCTGTCCTTAAATTATACTTAGTCCAGTAGAGTGTTTCTCAAGCTTTTTTGTTAATCTGTTTTATATATAACAAATTGATACTGTATAATATTATTTTACTTAACTTTTTTTCATTTTGTGAGGAGTTTTTAGAAACCTAAATTCTATGTGGATCACCAGATTGTAATAAGAGGCTTTCCCTAGATGACAGATTCATCACCCAGCCTTGCAACTTCGTTCTTGAACCACTCATGTACATTAACATTGAATATATTCTCATTCCAAGACCTGCAGTGGTCCAGAATGCAAAATAGGTTTAAATGGTTAAAATTTGGAGACAGATGAAAGTCAGGACCATACACTTATCACATCCAATTCAGTTAATAGAGTCAGGCAGATACTTGTCATATGCAAATCAGTCTGTAGCACATTCTCATTGGAAATCTGTGAGCAGTGCAACTAGAGTGTATATAATATGTACATTACTAAACCTAGGATCATTGAATTGCATTTGTTTGGCAACATCAAGCTTTAATGTTTTGTAATGGTATGCTCTATGTAAGGGTGGGTGGTGGGCTTGCATTATTATAGTTTATTAACTTATAGTTCATTTTTGGTATTGTGGTATTTCAAATGACTCAAGTTATCATATTGTCACAAAGATGTAAGTGCAATAGAGGAGGCTGCAGAAATTTTATGTTGACATTAACGTACACTACTGCAAAGAGAAAACAAATGTGAAACCTTATTTCAGTCTTCATATGGCAATTCATTAAGTTGTCATATGAAACACTTACTCCCTGCTGCAGGTGTCTTTAGTGTATATTCTTAGTTAAAGGAAATGATACAAAAATCATAGAGAGATAGTTGTGACCTCTGTCAATTATATTAATCATGGATTTTGTTATTTAATACATATATAGTAAGCTCATTGGAGTTTGTTTGATTTGATCATGAAACTAGCCTGAGAAATCCAAGGTGTATACTAATGATTATGTCACATTTTCATAAAGATCCCATCACAGAATGTATATTTGTAATGTTGGTTATATTTTGTTTAATACCTTAGATTAAATAAATATGCATAAGTAGATGGTGCCGATGATTAGCTTTGGATGTTAATATAGCTAAGGATGTTATTTTGGAAATGTAGTGTACAGTTGGTTTTCTTATAAGAAATGAGATGTTTGTACCAAACTGTAATGCAGTTGATGTGGAAGAATTAAAATTGTATCATATTTTTTCACTAATCTGTTTTACTACTTTGCATCAGTAAGTCTAACAGAGGCATAGTAATATACAATACAAAATGAGTGGTATGTTAGAATGAAATGTTCCACAGGTCTAAAACTACTCACCAATAACTACTCTCTTCTGGTGGCACATTCCTCCCACTGCGTTCAAGTTTGTACCGTGGGCCGATATAGTTTTGATGATCACTGTGGTACACTGTTTCGCTGTGTGTACTGGCTTTGGTTTAATTTGAGGTGGTGGTGTGCGCAGCTCCCAATTTCAATGAAGGGTTTTAGGAAGCCGTCCCCTCTCCTTGAACTCCCAGAGCTACCAAGCCCCACACACAATCTTTGTTCTCTACAGCCTCACTTCCTATTCTCCAGTGCCTTGACTGCAACTCTTCTTCCCCTGGTGAGTGTGATGCAGTGTGTATCGTCTCAACCTATAGGTTAAGTTAATTTCAAAACTGTTCCAGTTTTATAAATCTTTACATTTATGCTCGTTAAAATGGGCAAATTTTGGCAGAATGTGTTGGCATATGTCTCAAAGGTAGCCACTAGGGGTGAATGAAGGAGGACTTCAGTCTCTTGTACTTTTTTCCCCATTGTGAAAAGATATTTTCCAGTATTGATTATTCCAGGATTGTGGAGTCAGAGTTGGTTAAGCAACCCGCAACTCCAACTTAAAGGTGTGGCCACACGGTCGAACTATGTTCGACAGACAAACATTGTTACCATATCATAGGCGAAGCAGGATGACGTCATAAGCGTTGAAACGATGGAAGTAGATCTGGCAACAAAAAGTGGTGCCAGATGAGGTTGTATACCACTGTTTTTAGTCTGCTCTCAAGGCAAAGACCCACAGACAATGTTCGAAGGTCATGTCTGCTGGCAACACACACGTATTCAAGTCAGTGTGGAGACTTGAACGGCAGGTTGCTGTAGTGCTGTCACCATGGTGAAGAAAACAATAAAAAAGAAATCAAAGAAAATTGTACTATGCAGCATAATTATTGCTGTAGTGTGCGAAGAGAAACTGAAAAAAAAGGAATGGTGCAAGGACTGGCTATATAAAAGAAGTATACCGGACAACAATGTAACAATTTTGCCTGAATTGATAAATGGCTATGAATCAGACTTCACGAACTATATGCGGATGGACCCGAATACCTTCTACGACCTATTAGAGAAAGTAAAACCTTTTATAACAAAGCAGGACACTATTATGAGACCTTGCATTACACCAGAAGCACGTCTAGAGGCAACGTTAATTTACCTGTCCACCGGGTGTTCCTACAGGTCCCTTCAATACAGGACAAGGATATCTAGACAGAGTTTGTCCTCAATTATTCCTGATACGTGCCAAGCCATCTATAATGTGCTAAAGGATCCATACCTAAAGGTAAGCAATGCCGGTTTATGACTAGTTAAAGACAGGTAATAAATATTAACCCAACATGCATACGATATTGACAACGAATTGATTCTATTTTTTTCTTCACTTCAGATGCACTTGCAGATACACCACTCTTCTGAAGCTCTGCCGTTATTTTATTTATAGCAGATACACGTTTGTTCCTATCTTTGTAAACGTCTGCCTTGACATTCCATAAGCATGGATTCTGCCGGTATAGCTGTATCAATAACAGTCTCTCTTTCCTCTCCCAATGGCAACTTTTCTCCATGGCAGACGTACGGCTAGCCATGTTGTCAGGGCAGTGAGAACTAACAAACTACCAACACTTCAAAAATATGTTAACCAAGTTGCTGTGTCTGGCAACATCGTACAATTCGGACCACGCCTTACAGCAGTGTCTGAAGTGCCGATACTACGAACACGGGCAGAGTCCGATACACCTCTTGGTGCTCGCTTCTGACGTCATGAGCGAGCCTTTCCGCTTTCCATTGCGAATTGGTAACAATGTTTGTCTGTCGAACACAGTTCGACCGTGTGGCCACACCTTAATAGTAGAGTAAAAAAATATTAATAAAATTTGAGGCAGTAATGATATAAGAAACATTAGTTGTATTTCCAGATATTGTAAGTTGAAATTAGTGTTGCTGGGTAATTGCAGTAAAAGTTTTGTAGTCTGGAAATAATTTCACTTATTGGACAATGCTGGGCAGGATGATACTCTAATGAGAGCATAGTAATGTATAATATATTTGCATACCACTATCCTGGCATGATAGTATAATAGTTTTTGCAGGTTTTGACACACACGGTTGATGGAGTGGGCCAGGTGTGGCCTTCTGATACATCATTGTGTGCCCCATCACGTCAGGTTTTTCAGTGGTAATTGTATCTTGCCTTTTTAGTAACTTATTTATGTAGTTGAGCAAGAATAAACTGGCTATATACGGCAAAATCTTTAGCACCACTCAAACTTCAGCTATTTATGTTCCACCTTACATTGGCTCTGGGTTCCCAGTGATTGATTCATAACATAAGTTACTACAAAGAACTGTCAGATGTTGCCATATACAGGCATATTTTTCTTGCACTTTCTACTTGCCCAACTGTACATTTAAGAGCAGATAATGTAGATACATTGCCTCAGCCACTAATCATGGTGATTTTGTTCAGGTCAATACTATATCCCTCAATTGCATAACAAATATTGTTGGATAATTACTTGTATGACTATATAAGGTATTGACACCACTGTGAACCATGATACTGGGACGTGTAGCACTTAATAAAGCTACACCACGGTCGAGGTAGTACTACCGTGAGCTACATCAAGGTGCTTCAGTTTCAAACGTCACGATATCGTTGTGTGTGTGTGCACAAGTGGCACATGGCAACCGAGATTTCATGTGCTACTTGGTCTCGGGCGTTTCAGATCACATCGCCGATTTCTCATATCGTATCCCACAAAAAGAGGGCAGATACCCGAGGAATTATACATTTTCTTCTTACAGTATGGTGTGGGCATGCAGACGGACTGGATTAATGCAGGAAACACCCCAGGCTGATACAAGAGCCATTATCTGCTGAGGTTGCACAGGTACACTCGCGGTCAGAAATTGTGTCCTGATCCCTTGGCACGATGAATCGCAACTAGCCAAGCTTTGATGATTCGAACAAATGTGTGTTGTAGGGAGACGCACAGTTGTCCCAACCCTATAAAAAAAAAATTATATAAAATTTTTTTATATAATTTTTTTTTAGATTTTATATATATTTTTTTATTTTTAAAATTTTTTTATCTAAAAAAAATTTATATAAATTTTTTTTATGTAAAAAAAATTATATAAAAAAAATGTAATATAAAAAAATATTTTATATAAAAAAATTTATAATTTTTTTTTATAAAAAAAATTTATATAAATTTTTGTATATAAAAAAAATTTATATAAAAATATTTTTATATAAATAAATATTTTTTTATATAAAAATTTTTTATATATTTTTTTTACATAAAAAAATTTATATAAATTTTTTTTATATAATTTTTTTTAATAAAAAAAAAATATATAAAAAAAGGTTATATAAAAAAATATCTAAAAAAAAAATTTTATCTAAAAAAAAATTATCTAATTTTTATATAAACTTTTTTTATAAAAAAATTATATATAAAAAATTTATATAAAAAAATTTTATATAATTTTTTTATATAAAAAATATTTTTATATAATTTCATTTTATGAAAAAAAATTATATAATTTTTTTTTATTAATTTTTTTATATATAAAAAATATAGAAAAAACATTATATAAAAATGTATATAAAAAAATTATACAAAAAATTGTATACAAAAAATTATATATAAAAAAAAATTTGTTATATACAATATTTTTTATGTCATTCGAGAATGATGTCATAGTAAAAACTGAGGGACGACTGAAAAAGTTTGAAGAACCCTGCTTTATACTATTGGTGATTTGATACCGTTCACAGTGTATACATGCTTCATTCATTCCTCCTGACACACGTCTTCTCTACCTAATCATTCGTTACCCTCGCACATTACCTCCTATATAGCTCCGTCCACATTTCTCTCCTCCTCTCCCACTAACATCCCCCCTCCCTCTACCTGCAACTGTTGCCAGATCCGACGAGGCCCAAACCAAGTCGCTGGTGGAAGAAGTGTGGACCCTTGATCTATCCGGAGATGTACACTCGCGGTCAGAAATTGTGTCCTGATCCCTTGGCACGATGAATTGCAACTAGCCAAGCTTTGATGATTCGAAGCTAGGCTGTTTGCGATTCATCTTACCAGGGGATCGGGACACAATTTCTGACCGCGACTGTACATCAACAGACCACGAGACAATAACCCAGCAGAGGTTATCACTTTACCTTGGCCAAATACAGCCGTCAAACAACAGAGGTACTATCGCGGACAAAAGGCGTTCTAAATCTCGCCATTATCATGTACTCGTATGATGTTATCGATTTAATTTGTAGGTTGACACTTTACTTGTCCGCAATAGTACATATTCAAGCCCGCCCGCCCCCCACCCCCTCATTATATATATATCTTTATTCTCTCATTAAACCCTGTCGTGGTAGCATATTGTGCTCAATATACTACACTTTTCTAAATCACTTTTATATCCAATAATCTTCACCAAATTTAAGTACTATTCAAGGATGAAAAACCACGTACCTCGTTTACAACCTTTATTTGATACTTCAACTAGTCTCCGGAGAACGACCAGGGCTAATCCCGTCAAAAAGTTATAAAAAAAAAAAAGTAAAATTGGAAATTCGTATTCGGGCATATCAAAGTAACGATATGCTACTTCAATGCAACAATGGAGATCACTCATGCCGCTCCCTTGGGAAACCCTGACCCCCCCAAAACGGGGGCCATTCGGGTTCCTTTGGGAAATGGCAGAGTGTAATACTTTCCCCCTTGGTCCCCATACCAAGGGAGAAGGGGGTCACATTTCCCAAAGACTGCACCACACACACCAATACACGGCTGCCTGCACACTGAAAGACTCACCCCCCTTTCTGGTTGGTGTGTGTATAGGGGCATGATACAATCTTGAGGAAAGTGGAGCCCCGCGCCAGTACACGTGTCCGCACAATGCTGGACCAACCATTCCAAGTGGAGTGGGAGTGTGTACTGGCGCACCAGACCACTTTCTCCAACAGCAGCACCTGTGATGAAAAACAATATCGTTACACTTCCACAAGGACACATACACAATTTCAGTTCCCCCTATTCCTGTATCCATTACTCTCACCTCCAGTTCTTGTTAGTGTCAATGTAGTGTACCATAATATAGGTCGATTTTCTTTTATTGAGGTGTAACCATTCTCTAATTATCTACCAGCCTGTATTGCGATTCATTTACCATTACATTCCTTCATGCAGATAGCCTATGCAATTTCTTTCAGCATATTCTCTTTGCCATTTTGTGTAATATCATTGTCTGCATACTCTTGCAAAATTTCATGTATACAACATATGTATTATACATTTAATACCATAACCAAATACTCTTAGCTTTGTTAACGTCAAGTACACAGAGAATTGGATATACTGTTAACTATTTTTTGACAATAAATTATAAGGAACTATTCACCGCATCTCTCTCTTCCTTGAGCACTTCTTAAAGAGAGTTATAGACACTAACACTTCTTAAAGAGAGTTATAGACACTAGCTCCTGAGGCTGAGAAGTGTAGTGGAGAAACCCTGACAGTGGCCCTTACACAGGAGCCTTCTTTAGGTAGCAGCACAACTTATAGTTGGTGGCTACACCACCCACCAACATCAATAGTATTTTTAATAAACATTGTCAATTCATTACGTTATTACTATTCCCTTCCCGATAATAAACTTTTATATCAAACTTGCTTCTTTCCTTCACAATTTATTAGATTTGATGGGTTTCATACTATATAAAATTAATGTTAATACCACGATTACCTTTTACTGTAAGTATCTTTTCTATTTCTGTATCCCGAATAAAAACATTACTCAACTTCTCTATTTGGATTACACCCACAAATAATATTCTACTTACCAGCCAAACATCATCAGTCCTGCCCACAAATACTCAGGTCTCCCAATACCAGTAATTCTTTCACGGAGTTGCCTGCCAATATCCACACTCCAGGATGCTGTCACTGGCTACAAAACACCTGAAAATCGTAATTAACTTCATGGCTTTGAAAAGGATTACAGGTTCCAAACTATCCTGCAACACATTAGTACGGTACGGACTCTGCCAACAAGCACAGTATCTGTTTTGTAGAATAGTTTGGAGGAAAAGTTTTATTCATGGAGCGACTGTACTATAAACTGCTAAATTATATTCTCTGCCTCTCCACGAAACTTGTTAATTAAATCGTGACTCAAGAAACTTTAAATAAGGTAGGCTTACTTAACTATTCTACATTCTCACCACTTCAGAGGTATAATACATTTCTTTTGAAACTCTACCAACGCAATAGAAACTATCCTAAATCTGTTGTGTAGTAATTTCTGAACATCAATATTTTAGTAGACTTTTGCCCCACGAAATAAATATTTTAGTTGCTTCATCTGACAGGTTCACCGGTACTCAAGCAATAAATTATTTTTTCCATTTCCTAAAACATCCGCAATTATATCCCCAACAAATACATGCCCATTCTATTTCATAACTGTCACTGACCTTCAAAGGTTAGTAGGGAGCTACCAGAGTTATGGCAGCCGATAACACTGGTCCGCGATAGCAAGTTTCACCGCTTAGATCACGACTTCACCATCCACACACCTGTAGAAGACGAAGTTTTATAATTAATGCAATGTTTGAACTCAACACTGGTGATGTTCTAGTCACTAGTATCTAGTGTACCCATTCAAGACATTTTCACAAGGTGTGAATACATCTCTTACAAGGATATATAGGTCAAAATTAAAGCACTTTGAGGTAGAGGCTTTGTACAAAATTATTCTAACACTTGAAGTTTACAGTCGAGTAATTTCATGGTAAAAATTGACAAATATCATCTGATCCACTTCCATTTTACTCGTCAATTAATGTTAACAATATCCTTACTTGGACATTCACAAACTCAAACTTATTCCATCTTTAATTTAGTTTAATAATATAGAAGTTACACCTTATATTGCAGTTACTTGTTAATAGGGCTTCCATCAGGGCGTATAAATGGGAAGCAGAAGTGCTGGATCAACTAAGCAGACACTGAAAGGCCAACTTCTGGGCGTCCAGCACAGGGAACCATCACAGGGTGCCACCAGTAAGGGAACCATCACACGAGTTCCCATTACATCTTGATCCAGTCCACCTCATATCACAGATTTCCTCAGCTGAAAACATTTTCTGGCATTAATCAAGAGGTAGAACTTATAATTAATGCAATATTAATTAAAATTAATACAATATTAATTAATAAATTAGAGCGGTAAATTTACACCAACGTAAACAAAAAAAAAAAAAAAAAAAAAAAAAAATAAGGGAGCAGCCAACCTTTCCTGGGTACCATGAGCTACAATGATCATTTACATAACCATCAGACCCTCCTACTCTAGTTTGTGTGTACTGGGACTGGTTACAACCGTTTGAGAGATATAGTCCCGATATAAAACGGTATTGCAATTTAATACAAAGCTAAAGGTTATTCGCAATCAATTGAATATAGGGATTAAAAAACTCAGATCCTTTACACAAAAAAGGGCAAATATCACAGCAGACTTAAGAAATTTTACCCACTTTTAGAACACTAATGTAAAGATCGTCATTTTTCAGTGGGTATAAACTCGCTGAAAAATGAATCTTTACACGTGAACGGAATGTAACTGATTAAACATTTTTATGAGATTAGAATGCCTGAGTGATGTGTCTGTTACCATGAATAGAGTAAAATTCGCTTATATAAACTGGTTGAAGAATATGGCAATCCTACATAGAGTCGTTTCACGAAATCCTGTTTTATATAAAATCTACGCATATCACACTTTAATTTGATATCAGTTATTTTGATTTTTTTTTTTTTTTAGAATAATTATGAAGTATTTTTGTGAACGGCATAATCTTATTTCAATGTGTTCAGTACCGTAATTAAACCTTTGTACGAATTGCCAAATATCATTCACAAAATCTGAGGTAATGATGGAAAGACCGTCCATGGAATAAGTGGAATTAGGATAAACACAACCATAAGTATGAGAGAATGTTGTATACAAAGTGAACATGAATAAGAAAATTACTGCGGATAGGAAGAGGGAAGGTGAGGGTAGGGAACGTGAAGGAAAACCGAGGAATGGTGGATTAAGAGTCAAAGGAAATTTACGGAATAAAGCAAAGGGGAGATAAAAAGTGCATGCGCCACCAGTAAATGTATGGAAGTGATAGAGAAAAAGGAAACTGGGGTACTACTTTCTTGACATATTACTGTAGGTCGGCATTTTCCTTCGAAAAAATCATACAATACAGGAAGGAAGGAATACCAGCTGGAGAGAAAATACATACAGAACTATATATAGTCACCGAGGAGAAAGAAGGAAGATTAAGAAAACTAGCTTTGTTTAGGAGAGGAATAGATAAAAGAAAAAAGGAAGCAAAAAGTGAGGTGAAGGAAGGTAGAGATATAGAAGGTAATGAAGGGCTCAACAGAAGGAAGGAGGTAAGCGAGGGGAGCAAAAAGGAATATCATAATCAATACATCATTACCCCTTTTCGCGAGGTAAATGCCTCTAGCACCATTAATAAAAAAAAGAAGCAGGACAGATAGAAAAGACTAATTCACTAACCCTTTCATTCCCACGAAGTTCTCGGTTCCTCCCACAAGTATTTGCATCAACGACATAAATCCCTTCACTTAGCTTTTGTGACAGGAGCCATTCCATCACCTGTCAAATTAAAACTGGGTTGCCAGCCTTTACATACACTCGTGAATATCCTCCATTCCTGTCATGCATCAGTTTGCTTCATTCATACTTCTCTCACCCTTTCTTACACATTTGCCATTTAGTACCCCATTTTGGTTTTCCATTTCTCTGATCCACAAAAATCACCCACACATTTTTTTTTACCACTTGTATTATTCATTCTCTCAACATCTCCATACCATTTTCCTCTACTCTCTGATCCAATGATTTGCCCACACCTATGATGATTATTATTATTATCTCTCGCCCTGTCAGTTTTTCGGATTCTACACACAATTCTCAGTACATCCATCTCTACTCTTACACTTTCTCATATCCATACCCCCTCAAAAGTTTCTCAACAGTGCGTAATTGTGGATACTATCCCTCCTTCATACATTCATTTTACCCACAGCACTTAATCAGAAGTGAATCGGAGTTTGGTGGAGTGGAAGGAGCTGTCGGCAAGGTTGATGTGGGCAAGAGTAAAATTTGATCAGGAGATATGGGTGTTTGTGAGTGCGTATGGGCCGGGAAGTGTGAGGGATGAGGTGGAGAGAGGACAGTTTTGGAATGAATTGGAGGAGAGTATACGGAATTTGGGACAAAATGAGAGCATCGTACTTTTGGGAGATTTGAATGCAAGAGTGGGGGATGAGGTAATAGAGGGAGTTGTGGGTAGTTATGGGGTGCCGGGGAAAAATGAGTTGTGAGAGAATGATTGGGTTATGTGTAGAGAGATAGTTGTTGGATCGATTGGTTTGTATTAGGCGCCGCAACACAGAGGGCAAATGGAGAGGATAGTTGTTGGAAATACATTAAAAGAAAAAAGAAATGTATAAATATACGTGGGTAAGACAAATGGGAAAATGGTAGATAGAGCTATGTGGTAATGTCAAAGACTACTTTAAAGTTTTTGTTGGATGTTTAGTATTGAGGGGGGAAGGGGGTGGTATTTCTGACCTTTTCCTAGTAGAGGGTAGGTTGAGAGTTGGTTTACTAGTGATACCAAAAATAGGGAAGGAGTAAAGAGGGCCTTAAAAGTCAGCGAGTTGAGCAAGAATGAAAATGTTGGAGTATCAAGAGGAGATTGCTAGAAATTGGAATGGAGTAAGGGAGGGGGAGACTGGTGAAGTAGAGGAGGAATGGGAAATCTTTAGAAGGGCAGTAGTATGGTTTACGAAGAAGGTTTGTGGTTGGAGACTGGTTGGAAGTGGTTTCAGGAAGGGTAGTGAATGGTGGTGTGAGGAAGTTAAGGAAGTTATAGTGAAACAAAAGACGGGCCTTTGAAGTATGGTTACAGAGAAAAGATCAGGAATCGTACGAGAGTTACAAGGAGAGAAGAGAAATAGAACAGAGCTGTACGGGAGGCTAAAGTGAGAGCAGATGATAGGTGGGGGAAATTTAACTGAAAATTTCCAGGAATATAAGAAAATGTTTTGGAAATTAGTCGAGAATAAAGAAAGGGACATCAGGGAAAGAGGAAAGGATGAAAACAGAAGACTGTACCATGCTGGTTGGGAAGATGGCAGTTGAGGAGATGGGCCGAATATTTTGAGGGATTGTTGAATTTTGATGAGGATGGAGAAGCTGAGAATATTGTGTTTGGAAGGGGATGGAGTAAACAGATTGGAGGGTTTAAATGAGGAGCCGATAAGAAAGGGGGTGGAAGAGGCAAAGAGATGAATGAAAACAGGAAGACTTCAGGTTTGGATGGATGCGCCGTAGAATGTCTGAAACATGGTGAAACAAGTATGAGGGAGTGGTTGGTAAGGTTGTTGAGTGTATGTTTTGTCAGTGGTAAGGCCCCAATAGACATGGTGAGTGCTTGTGTAGTACCTCTATATAAGGGAAAAGGGGATAGATACCAATGTACGAGTTTCAGGGGTACAAGCCTGTTAAGTGTAGAAGGAAAGCTGTATGGGAAGGTGCTGATAAAGAGTTACAGGGTACGGAGGCTGTGATTGGTGAAGAACAAGGTGGCTTTAGGAGAGGAAGAGGTCGTGTCTACTAGATATATGCAGTAAAGCAGTGTGTGAAAAGTATTTAGAGAAAAGTAAAGTAGTATTTTATGGATCTCGAGAAAGCATACGATAAAATTGATAGAAATGGATTGTGGAAGGTTTTGCAGTTGTACGGGCTGGGGGGGAATTATTCAGAGGGGTGAACAGTTTCTTCGTGAACAGTAGAGCGTGGGTTAGATTGGGAAGTAAAGCGAGTGCAAGGTTCCAGTTAAGGTGGGACTCCGTCAAGGCTGTGTGATGTCACCATGGTGGTTTAATATTTATATGGACGGTGTGGTAAGAGGTAAATGCTAGGGTGATTGAAAGAGGACTGAGTTTGGTGGAGAGCGGAGGTAGAGATTTGGGTCTAAACCAATTACCGTGTGCTGATGATACGGCATTAGTGGCAGAGTCAGAAAAGGAACAGAGTATGTTAGTGCAGGAGTTTGGACAGGTGTGAAGGAGTTAACAGTGAACACGGCAAAGAGCAAAATAATGAGATGTAGGAGGGGAGCAGAGGGTAGAAGGATGAATATAATGCTAGATGATGAAATATTGGAGGAGGTGGAGTGCTTTAATTAAGTATTTGGGGTCAAAGGTGACGGTAAAAAGCAAAATATAGACATAGCAAAATATAGACAGAGGTAAAACCTAGAGTAAATAAGGTAAGAAATATACAAGGAGGAATGAATAGGATGTTTGGCTTCAAGTCACTTAGAATGGATGTAAAGAGGAAGTTGTACGAAGGAATAGCAGTGCCTACTACATTGTATGGAGCGTGTAAGTGGATAACTCATGATTTCGAGATAGTTTATCTCTTTCCCGGATTCAGTTCCCCTTTTAGAGTTAATAGTGTATGGTGTTAGTCTTTCTTTGTAAGGGGTCGAGCCTGTACCGTAATTCACCTCGAGGATAAGGAGTGTGAGATAGTCAGTCTACACTCACCACTCTCTCGAGGTGGGTTACTCTTCTACCTCTAGTGATATACATTATGTTTGTGTTAGAAATTAAGTTTACAAGTGCTATAAATTATGTTTAAGTGTATAATTTATGTTTTCAAGTGTTAATGGTGAATTCAAGTATAGTGCACCAGTGTATAGTTATTTATTTTTCTGTTTGTATGTTTAGGGGACTCAACTTTTGCCAAGGGCCGGGCATAGAGGCGTCCCAGCAACCTACCCAACAGCAGACACTACTTGGGAAACACCAGATACCACAGCTGTTACTACTGCGTCATTGCCCCCTCGCTCATCACCTCTTCCAGTGTCGAGCTATCCTGCAACACTCCGTTTGGGTATTGGTGGTCCAGAGTCTACAGTTATTGGAAAGAGGAAGTTACTTTGGTAATGTATTGTGATGGTGCAGTGGGATATTGGTGTTGGAGTACTACCGTCTGAGAAGAGTTGTGGCTAGGGATGTTATGAAGCTGTTCTGTATTATGAATACATGTTTTAAGTTTTTTGTCTTGAGTTTCTCTGACCTCATTTGGAAGCCTCTGGTTGATAAAAGATCCTGGCCCTGACAGAGCGGAAACATGGAATATGGGATTAAGTGAAAAGACGAGGTTGAATGTAGTAGAGATGATACGTCTTGAGGAGCATGTGTGGTGTGACTCGAATGGACAGAGTCAGGAAGCGAGGACGACAGGTGTCATGAGCGAGTTATCAGGCCGTGCAGAACAGAGCGTGTTAAGATGGTTTGGACATTGCCATCTTACAAGAAACAAATACGAGACACACATAAAACCTTTACATTTCCCAATTTCACCACCATCAGACAAGACCGGGCCAACGGCAATGGCGGTGGGCTCCTCACCCTAGTTCACAAATCCCTAGTTCACAAATCCCTAGTTCACAAATCCCTAGTTCACAAATCCCTTAAATTTATAGAAGCCAGTGCGCCCATCATATCCCTTCTCCCACCACAAAATTTCAAGCCATTAAAGTACGCACTGGCATAGCAAGTATTACAATAGTTAATTTATACATCCCCCTCAAACCTGCCCTACAATTCCCCTTAATTTTTCCCCACAGCTCTTAACAAATCACTAACCAACCTGAGCTCATCCTGGGTCGTGACTTCAATGCCAAGACGTCGGTCTGGTATGTCAACAACCCAGACACTGACCGAGGGCTTGAAATCCTTTCCCAAACGGACAACCTCGTACATTAAACAACACTCATCAACACATCCACATCCCTCACCAAGCCCTCCTCCAACCATCACGTGACATCACCTTCTGCTCCCCCAACCTCGCCCCCAGAACATCATGGAAGGTGGTCAGAACCCTTGGCTCTGACCATCTCCCAATCTTAGTCACCACAAAACAAGAATCGCCTCAACTGGCCACAGACACACACTAACTACAGAAGAGTCAACTGGGACATCAGTACCGAAATAATAAGTCACTTTGAAAAAACTGAACAGTATACCCATCACAAACAACAATATTGTACAAAAATTCAATACAATTATACAAAACTCAGACAAGTAACACATCCCTAGAGGCAACCGAACAAAACAACCTCAACTTTACAACAGAAATTCAACGTTTCGTCAGACAAGGAGACATCCCCAACTCTCACATAACACATTGTACACCAAATACAAGCATCAAACACACAAATAAACAAAATTAAAGAACAGAAAACACTAAACTGGCAAAGGTTTGTCAACAATTTATCACAAAAACACCAGCAATCTCCACAAAACTCTAAATCAGCATCACTACAGTACAGTACATCTCTTGCAACTATCATAAGACTCTATACCCTCAAATAAACAGCAAGCAAACGCCCTCATCTAGCATTTCTTTCATGTCTGCCACCTCCACCTTCACCCTCCCCTTGAAGACCGAGGAGTTATAAGATGTGAGACACATTTCCCCACTGACTCAGACTGTGCACTATTCACAACCTTAAGCACTAGTATGCCTGGCCCTGACATCAGGCATACAAGCACTTACTAACACAGCAAACTACAGCCACTCAACACAATACCAAACATCTGGAAGCATGGAAATATCATCATTACCCCAAAACCTAACAAAGATCCCACACTACCCTTATCTCACCGTCCCATCACCCTCCTTTGCACCCCCTCCAAAGTTATTGAGCGCCTCATCATTAGTCTAATTACACCACACATTCCCCTTGCATCCTCACAACACGAGTTTAGACCACTATATTCAAGAAACGCTCTTCTCACTGACCTCACACAAAGTTTACGATGACAACTCAGACCCCCGGACAGAACACTCATCACATTGTACATCAATAAAGCATTTGATGCCATCTGGTCAGTCATGCTGGTCAGTCACCTAATATTAACAGTTTCACCAACGGTGTCCCCCCCAAGGATCTGTACTGTCACCCACCATTTTAAATTTATACATGCATGACCTACCAACACCCTAGACACCACATACACATAGCTTCCTTCGCAGACGACATAACATGTATAGTCGCGGCACAGTCCTTGACCAGGGTGTAAGGTGAAGTCTGATCAAGGACTATGTGCCGCGACTGTACACAAATGCAGACAGACACAGCCACTCACATCCTACAACCCTACCTCAACACAATGCCTGGTTCACCAAAAATAGACTTAAAATAGCACCCACAAAGTAAACAGTCACCCTTTTCACCAACTGGAACGTTGATCACCGCTACACACCACACCTCACCATAAACAATACATCTATACCACACACCCAAAATACTTGGCATAACATACAACACATCTATGTCATTCAAACATAAAAAACAAATGCATGAAAAGGCTTAATGCCCTCGGATCACTTGCCAGCACAACATTTGGACACAAAAAGAAACCACAACCACAGTGTACAAACCATATATCCGGTTTGTGATTGATTATGCAAGCCATGCTTGGGTCTCAAAACCTCAGACTATCCTCAACACCCTTCAGATCATACAGAACAGTTCCTAAAGATAAACACAGTCTGCACAGCGGCAGCCACCACACCTACAGACCACCTACACAACGAAACCAAAGTCCTCAAGATCACCACCTTGACATGATAGGCACAAAACACTTGCTACAGCCTCCACATACCCACACCACCCACTACACTACATGGCAGAACACCCACACATGCCAAGGAACATCAAAACAACACCCAGTACACGATACCATACACAAATACCATCATCTCTTACACCTTGCCCACCCCAAACCAGTCTCCAGAAACACATCCATACTCAAATCACTCAAAAACAACACTCAGCTGCATGCACGACCTCCTGACATCCACCCATCTGAATCCACCCTTCCCCGTGAGGACAGAGTCCACCTGTCCAGGCTACGGTGTGGCCACCACCCGGCCCATTCTATTCAACACGTTATGGAAGACTGCAATGTACACAACCACACTCGCCAGCAATAACAAACTCTGAGGGCACTGAGGGAAAGCCTGGTTCAGGCCATGGCCTTTCTCAGGAGCTCGGGGCTGCTCAGCCAGACAGTTTGAGGAACTTCAACATGAAGTTTGATATTGTGGCGTAACCAGACGCGACCGGCAACTGAAACCTTCATAACTATTGAGCATTATGTAAACTATATGCTTACAGATTTTCATTAAAATTCGTTTAGAGGAACGCTTCCAGAGTTTTTTTTTTTTTTTTTTTTAGTCAAACCAACAAACCTGACCCATCTAGCTCCTTCGGGGACTAGAAAAATGTCTAGGGGTAGAATTTTTAAAGATACATTTTGTCGCATAATTACATGAGCGACAGTTGAATCCTTCATGACAGTATAATGTATATGAACTACACGTTTCCAGACTCATTAAAATACATTTGGGGACTTTATTGTAAACTTGTTCCCACGAAACTAACCTTTACCAGAGCCTGGTTATTAAACACAAAGTGACCATTAATAAAGTTTCTGGGCATTACAACACAAATAACACTCACCCATCCTGCTCAGCTGACTGTTGTCATAACGTGGGTTGTAGGTACAGTCTTCACCGGGGTGGAGTTGTTGAGGTGTGTGTGTGTGTGTGTGTGTGTGTTGTAGGTATTCTTATCTTACGAGAAGTGTGGTGTTGGAACGGTGGAATTATAGGTTATACTCCAGCCAGTAAGCCATATGTCGATTCCACTCACATTGAGCAAGGTTTAATAGCTAATTATAACTCTGATACTTGTATAAAACAAAGTCGTGCTATTAAACGTATCGGCAATAATACACTAGTTTACTACTATTTACACCAAGAGCTGTGCTGCTCACCGTATTTACAATATTTTACCTTTTTTCACACCAATTGAAGCCACTATCATTTCCCTATAGTAATTTTTTCCACTTGTATTAACACATTTTCAGTATTGATACCAGTGAACTTTGAAAAGTGTTTGCTCTAAACTCTGAATCAACTTTAAAGAACAGGAATAATGATCGATAACAAGTACAGGAAAACTGAGAAAAGACTATACTTTGGGGGAGAAGTATAAATCTTTGAGAAGGAATACCAAGGACCTTCCAACAGCAACAAACCAAGTGGTAATTATACAAAGTGTGTGGAGTTTGTGCTTCCTTCGACACATTTGAGCAAGCATCTGTCCGTTCACTGGCATAGCCGATTTCCTCATTTCCTTCTACGGTCACTATGTTCAGTAGGTTTGCCTTTTTTTTCCACTTTTAACTCTACTTCACAGCAAACCACCTTTCACTTCACCGTCATCACTTAACACAATTTCTGACAACATAACTGATGATACTTATAAACACAACCTCAGTTCACTTGTATCGTCTATTTACTCCTTTACAATTAAAATACCACCATATATAGGAAGACTAAGGTGCTCCTCAGGGCAAGATTCCAAACAGATCACATTGCACATTCACAACTGCCTCGAACATCTGGGTCTATTTTCACAGCGAAAATACTATAGCAGACACCCGTAGTGATTTCAAGGCGATGGTAGTACAGGGACCCGTTTAAGGGACCCCGTGATGTAGTCAGAAAATTGAAGGTTAGCGAGTCCTTCAAACAGTCACGAAACACCACCTATACTGAAGAAGCTGGTTTCGTGGCATAGTCAGGAGGAATTAGAAGCCACCAAGTCTCATACACGATCACAGGGTCCTTAAGTCTATCCTCTATACGAGGTGTCCAAACTTTATATGAAAATATTCATCCTTAAAGGATATTTTTGAAAAGAGATGCGTAAGCAACAGTAACATTTTTCCCAAGTTGCTTTCATGAAAAAAACATTTGTGCACCATTTACGATTCTCAAAACAGTCTTCTCTAATTGCCGCCATGAACGCTGCAGCATACCAACATCAATTCGTCCAACAGCAGGTGTAATTTTGCTTTAAATCATCAATGTCTATAACCAGCGTACGGTACAAAATTTAATAATCAGACCAATTCTCAATGAAAGAAATCGCAGGGGGTGACGTCAGGAGATTTATCC
The DNA here is from genome assembly GCA_033782935.1 of Petrolisthes cinctipes. Taxonomy (NCBI): domain Eukaryota; kingdom Metazoa; phylum Arthropoda; class Malacostraca; order Decapoda; family Porcellanidae; genus Petrolisthes; species Petrolisthes cinctipes. The sequence continues at coordinate 50,983 of JAWQEG010000139.1, read as the reverse complement.
GGCCAATGAATTGAAACTCCACGACAAATACACGAATTTAGGAATGTATAGTTTTCTTCAGATTCTAGGCCACACCACCATCTTCACTCTGGGGTTCAGCGAGTTTCAGTTTTGAAACATAGGTTTTAAGTGTTACTCAGGCTAGCTTGATCTTTGAGCGTAAAAATCCTTAATAAACCATGGATATTTTACAACGAAATTAATACATAAAAAGTAGGTGTCCAAAGCTTAAGTTGCAGAGTTGAAAGTCATCGCTGATTAAAGTCACTACTGGAATATTTTTCTTTTAACCACTAGGCTATTTCTAAATAGGTTTAAAACCTACCCCAATACTGTAAGAAACTTTCCTGAAAGTTTGGTGATAATATCTGGTATGGTCTAGGAGGATTAAGGTTTGGACATTCTAAAATCTGGGGCACACACAAGAACCGAGGTTGACCACTAGGCTAAAAAGCTTTCAAAAATCAGGGGCAAGAAAAATTTCTGAAAATTTAGAAAGGCTCGCTCGCTCCGCTCGGGATAACTGGTTCTCCACTTAATTTGCATGAATTTTACTTAAACATTCAAACGAGGAGCCAACCTGACTCGAGACCTGTGCTTCCAACCGGCAGCAGACCGACCCAACCACCGAGTAAAGATCCATGACGTACTCACTGCTGCCAGAAAAGATGGTCACCTTACCATGACGAGGTGGTGGAGTGTGCTGGCTTATAGTCATCTGATGGCACTTGTACAAACAAATATATAGACACAGAAAAACTTGAGTCAATCTATAAAGCGGCAACACGAAATTTTTGTGTTTGTGGTTTTCGGACACCATGAACAAAAAAATTATTATTAAGACTGGCAAAATCAATTTTTTTCCAACACAAAGTCAAGAGTTCTCTTCACTGCCGCTACTGATCGTGAAATGATAAGCTCAGCAGACCATACCTCCCTCATAACCTCTGTTCCCGCCCATTCCCACTAACTGGCGGGACAAAGACAATCTGCGCATGCGTGAAATTCTCCTCGTGGAAGAAGGAGGGAAGGAGAGAGGGAGAATGAAGGAGCAGGGGAGGGGAGGAAAGAGGGAGGAGAGAAGTAGGAAGGGGGGGAGGAGGGAGGGAGAGCTCAGATGACCCCTCAACCAAACTGTTCGAACATCACTTTTATATACTTTTGGTACAGTCTCTGTCAGAAGTTGTCTCCCGATTCCCTGAAATGATGAATCGCAACCAGACAAGTTCGATGATTCGAACAACGGTGCACCTTGCACCTCTCTCCACACAATATACCCTTGTTCGAACCTTCCAGCTTCGCCTGGTTGCGAATCATCGTTCCAGGGGATCGGAACACAACTTCTGACCGAGGCCGTACAGCCACGATCCTCAGTTTCGACCACACCCGGGCTACTCAGGGATGAGGATCATAATTATGTCCTTCTGGTCGGGAGCTGTGAGATTTCTAGAGTTTCACTAACCATTGGATGAAACAGTGAATACATTGATTCTGTCTGGGTTTCAGATTGCCAGTATTAATAGGTCACGATATGAATGTTTGGATATTCACCAAACGTTAAGCATGTATATCATATTCAGTAAATTTTGTTTCAATTATATTTGTATAATACATATACAGTAAATTTTGTTTCATATATGCATATCAATGATAAATATCATAAGCATGTAGTACTGAGGGAAATGTAATTTTTTTAATAATCTATGTAAAGCCATGAATATTATTGTGGTTTCATGATGCTTTAAACAGGGTTGTGCTAACTGTGTAATTATTTCCATATCTTCCTGTCGCTCCCCTCTAAACCCCCCACCCAACACACACACAGTCAAACTCCTCAATTACTGGTTTGCATTGGTAAACTATCCGACTGTTGGGCAAGAGATGTAGAGATCGCAGAACCTCCAACCTCCCTCTCTCTCTCCCTTTTCAACATGACCCCACTCCTGTATTTAATTAAATCAGGTATTTATTTATTTCACCTTAATTACCAGCCGCTCCAAATACATTACATTCCAAGTCTTCCTAATGTGGTGAGCCAATTTTTTTTTTTTTTATTCAACCAACACTAACATACTATGCATACGTGTGTAAGGACACTCGCAATTCACAATCCCTAACCCATCTGAGTCGAAGCCGGAGATCTGAAGCAGCCCCACCCAAACCATCATGAGGCCACACACATTTCCAACCAGTGGAGGCTTTAGGTGGGCTGTCATCTAGAAACCACCTGCTCCAGATCTCGGGCTTCGACTCAGGTGGGCTAGGCATTGTGTATAGTAAACTCTTCTTGACCAATAGTCATGCAACACTTGAAATAAAACCGACTAAAAAAATAGTACAAAGTAATAACTATTGATCTATGTAATAATGTGTTTAAAATATTCGTTCAAATGGCTCGCTTTCAGTCATCTGATGTAGGACATAAAGGTTTCAAGGGCTTTGCTCTGCACCCGTCACAGGGGGCATGAGGCCCAAGCTAACATTATAGTATCCTAGCCAAACCCAGTTGAAAAATCTAAAGATAGTGGTTAGGGCCGAAGGGGCGTCAAAACCCTTCAAGTACTGTCCTCATCACTCAAGGCAATACTCTCACTCCGAGGAAATCAGTATTGTTCATTCTTATCATTACGTTGGATCCAGAAACAGCAACATCAACGCCTGGTATACCTTCCTCTCCTCTGTCACTTGATGCAACTATGCCATATATCTGATTCATGATTTCTAAAACACTATTTAGTTTGGGCTCTTTTAAAAGAAGGCATCTGTACTAAAGTAACATTAGGTTATAAAAATGCAACACTTTTGCCATATTTTTACTCATCTTTCTGTACAACACTGCGCCTTACAGATGGTAGCACAAGCCATAGGCAGGTTGGGCCAGGCGGACACATGGGGCCTGAGAACCCTGACCTGCCTTTTGCCTGTAGAGAAGCTACTTTCAATGTCTGAGGTGAACACAAGCAGCGGTTGTGGAGTGCCACAAGGGACCTCCGTCTGAGATCCGCCATCCTCACAGATGACCTCATGGCGACCTCATTACATTTTCATCTACAAATCCTCAGACAATTTAACTGGCTAATACTCGTGGTGAGCAGGAGCCTTGAGAATTTTCTCATCGACTGATACAAGTTTACTGATTACATCAGATATCAATACAAAAATATGAAAATCATAATAACAATACATTATTCTACATATATCTGGTATGATCAACAGCAACATGAGATCCACTTCAACATCATTTGGGGGGACATAAAACTACTGTACCAGGCCGACCAAACACACACCACTGGCACGCCCTCTGGGTTACCGTGCCAGTGAATTCGAACGTCAAAAATGTCATTTTATTGTGTTCCATTTACCACTATCATTGATTGGCGGAGCAGCAGTTAAAATTGACATAGTGATTGACTTCTGATTGATCTCTCTCTACCAGTACAATAAATAAGGCCCCTACATATCTCTTCACAGTATCCTCCCTAACTCTTGTAACAATGGGCGTCACAACCAGGCAGGGGGTGGGAGTGGGAGGGTCCAGTCACAAGCACTGCATCTTCATGTGGGGACAATTTATTTTCTCGTGTATGTTTTTTATATTTATCGAGGTATATACCATGTAGTGTGGCATCAGTATTTGTTCATGTGGTAAGGGTATTGCATGATATTGTTTGATGCGACGGTGGTCAGTTGTAGTCAATATTTAGTATGTAGTAATGATGATGGCAAAGACGATGCTACATTATATTAGGCATCCGCGTCTCCCACTACTTTCACTTTATGGAAATTTTAGGGTTGCAGTTTTATATTCACCTCCTGTCATTATCCTATACTATCATTAAATTTATTATGCAAAGAGAGAATAGTGTAAAGTTGAGGTAATAGTGTACATGGTGGCTGTTGGAGGGAAATCATTATAATCCCTTGGTAACGTTTGGAATGTTGGGTTGTAATTATTGTTTGCTTGCTACACTGTGTATATGGCTAGAATGTTTACAACACCAAACATGGCGAACTGAAGATGGCTTTACCTCATACCAAAAGAGTCCCTGAAGGAGTCAAGGCTACACACACAGATGCTGGTGACGGAAGTTCCCACATTGTACTAATATGACATAAAGTCTTACACCGAATATAATATAAGAAGTCAGGGAGGATACACGGAGACCTGGAGAAATATATATAATAGGTTTGGCTTACGATAAGGCAGACCTGGCAGGCCACCAGGTGCGTGGGTATATTGGCACTACATTTCTTATGTATTAGTAGTAGTAGGGTGGACAAGGGAAGCGGACACATCAGAGGTGAGAGAGTTAGCCACTGCTCATGACGGGCAGCACAAAGTATGTACATACAAAGATATTTTACCGTGACTTATTAAAAGTTTGAAAAAAGGTACACTCCAAGAGAGAGAGAGAGAGAGAGAGAGAGAGAGAGATTAAAAAGTTGAGAGGAGGGCAGGGTGGGGGAGGGCAGGTGATGGTGGTGGTGGTAAACCGTGACCTTGACAACCTCACACTCCAGGACAGTGTTTGTAAAACCAAACTATCAGCCTGAATCCATTCCATATCTATATCAGTCCAGAATTATTAAGAAGGGTTCCTTGCCGGGAGACTCCGTGGCGGGGGAGCAGAGGCTGTAACAGGTCATGGTCGGATTGGCTGGGAGTCTGACGGCTGGGCAAGGTATCATTATCATAGTACACTTCTGTCTCCAATTATATTATTAGGAAATCACCTCCGTGACTCCATATCTATCATGTACATATACAATGTTATTCACACATTTGCGTTTCCATGTTTGCTTGCTAAAAGAACTCTTGTAAAAAAAAAACAAAAAAATACTTGTAACCGCTCTATAACATATAAGAGAGCTGACATAAAAAAGGGTTACTTACACAATTATAACAAGACTATGGCCGATCTATTGCTTCAGTCATGTGGATTCCAAAGACATGATTCTTCTTCTTAATCCAATATCCAACTCAACTATGAATTACAATGCCACATCAGCAGATAAGCTTATTTACATTCCAAATTTGAGCGCCACCAGTATTTAGCAAGTGCCATCCAGTGTTGAGTGAGCGTCATAATTATTTATTTGGTATATCGAATTTGATCAAACAGATGCAGAAAACAGGGAGACTGGGGCGGACTGATGCTGGGTTAGACAGTGGTGGCGCTACTACTCTTATAAATGAAGCTCGGCCACAGTCTCGTATATACACTAATATAGTCCTCTTCTTATAAACCTATAGCAACAAAGGTCCTCAACAAATAAAAATCACCGTCACTCACTCTCATGCACGCAGCCTTAAAAGTTAGTGATATATATTATACTAAAAACACAAATAATTAAAGCAATATTCATATTTACAAATTATTAAGCCTACTTTGTGTATCATACAAGTTTATAAACTAACTTTAGAATTAAAACTTGATGAATGTATTTCGTTTTGAGTTTCTTGTACAACAGGTAATGACCGTGGCTCGGCGAGGAGCGGAGCGCACTCCTTACCAGTCTAACTCTTCAGGCGATAGACAGTCTAGGGAGTTAGCTGAAGGCACGCCTGCCGGAGACGTCCTGTCGCCGCTGACATGAACACTGTGGTTATAAGTGAGAGTACAGTAGCATGTCTTGAGCTACATATAATTCTGTCCATACATCATGTTCAGATGCTGGTGGTGAATGAACGTCTTCAGCAGGCAGCTTCTCGTTTAAGTTGAATGCCAGAGTAAAGAGAAGCAAGTAGTAAGCCTAAACCTAGTCTTATTTACGCATTAATACTACGGTCTTTTATTACGAAAACACATCTCAGGGGTAAAGTAATATAAATTAGCTTTCAGCTATGAATAATTTCTCTTACAAATTTACTATTTGGAAACACATACTGTTAACACTTCCCTAAACCTAATGTGATGAAGTGATATAGATGGTTGTTGGTAGTGGGTCAGGGCTGCTGACACCTAGTGAAGAGGAGCTGACAGGTGCTGGAGTGGGCTGGTAGATGCTGGAGTGGGCTGGTAGATGGTGGAGGGGGCTGACAGGTGGTGGAGTGGGCTGACAAGTGCTGGAGGGAGCTGATTGGTGCTGGAGTGGGCTGGTAGATGGTGGAGGGGGCTGAGAGACGGTGAAGTGGGCTGATAGATGGTTGAAGGGAGTTGATAGATGGTGGAAAGGAGTTGACAGGTGATGGGAAGGAGCTGATAGGTGGTGGAGGGAGTGCTGACAGACTGGTGAAGAAAGTATTATACTGCCGAGGAACGATGGTGTGGTTCCTGGCAGGCTGGTGGAATGAATGTCCAAGTTGTGGAGGAACAGGACTCTACTGAAAAGGTACAGTTGCGGACACATGAAACAGACACACCTGAAACGGAAGCCATTTCATTGAGCATAAGGGTAGCGTGAGACGTTGCGTTCAGTGGCACATCCTACTCTATGCTCGGTGAGTGGCCCGTTCCAGTGTGGCTGTTTCATGTGTCCGCAACTGTACACTGAGAGGGAGATACAATGCTGGAAGGCAGTTTATGATCATACGGTGAAGAGGGAGGGGAGAGGGGAGGACACTGTGGTTGTGTAGGATAAGATGACAGTGACCATGGAAGGGAGAGCCACGGTCATAATTATCTGATGGCAGTGCTATTGAGGTCAGTAGGTATGCAAACCTTGGTGTGGACCACGACTGCCTCTGCAAATCACTGCCTACTTGCTTGTCTAGATACAGTGACTTTTCAGCAGACCCTTACCCTTTTCATTATACAACACTTTTGTTTTATGCTTAAAATGAATGATGAAAAATATAAGTAAAATTCTAAGGTACAACAAATTGAGAGAAGCATTTGGCATACGAGAGAGAAGGTGTGAGTGGCGGGTCCCGCGGTCCCACCACTCCGAGCTCTGTCTCACTATACAAGAGCTTAAAACTTGAGTCTTGGGACAGAAACCACTGAGTACTCCTAATTCGTGTCAGAAATGATGAAGAAAGGGATCATCATCCTACGTTATGGCACTGTCGTGGAAGATACATAAAATCTACAATGGGACACGTTGGCAAGATGAGTGGCTTAGCATGAAGACATGTGGGAATGTTGACTGTGAAGTCGTTAGTGTTAAGCAACGGACGAAATTCAGATTTGATCTGTACACATTACGTGGCGTGACCCTTGTCATCAGAGATCAAAGATCATACTCACTGTCCGGGGTCAGAAACCTTGGAGGACAAAAATTCATTGAATAAATGACATTTTCATATATAAACTTAAATGTAAACACTGGTCTTGTTAAATCTCTGAATGCATTTTCAGCATATAAAAATATTATGTTGATAAGGCATTAGATACCCTGTAAACTGAATTATAGCTACGTCTTACTCATGGCTTACAGTAAATTTGATTTTGTAATTAAGGCTATCATATTTAAGATCCTTCAGCAGTTCCCCGTTTGGTAGATGTGAGTGTCACAATGGACTGTTGACACTGCCTCACGTCACCATTGTACCCTCATATCACCTGTTACCTGAACCAGCCGTGTAGGGGAGACCTAATTGCTGGTGAGTATGCAACAAGATAAAACCTTAATAATTATTTACAACCATCTTATGGCCTTCTTTTAGGCCTAATCACCGAGTCAGAAAAAATATATGTCTACTGATTTCATCTTCATAAATAGGGATTCATTCTGTCCAATAGATCAATAGATATTATTTTCTATTTGGCGACTGACCGAACCCTCAATGTACAAAATCAGAGGCGCTCGGCTGACATGGCTACAATTCCCTGACACACTGTTTTCTTCTTGACTTCCTTCCTTCCTTCCTTCTAGCTGGTAGACAGAACAAAGTAGGTGAGGAAGGAGAGCAGACTGTGATGGTACTCAGTGATCTACCCCTGTCAGTTCTATTAGAGTTAAGTCGTAGCTGTCCGCATCACGGTGTTGTACCTCCATCAGGAACAGGTCTTCGTTGCAGTAGTGGCGTAGCATGTCATCATCCACCTTGGCCATCACCCTGTAGGAAGGTAAATAGCTCTCAGAACAGAAAGAGTCTCATGAAGGCTCATTGCAACCAACACACTGTATGGTAACACATATCACTGTACTATACTGCAAGGTAAAATCATCCCTTAAAATATTAATACCTCATGGAAAATCTCCCCACTACAAATCTAGAATGAGTCTTGTGGTATAAAACAATAAATATAGCACATCCCATGGTAAATTCCACTCACTACGTTTCAAGTTGCACGATTATAAACTTCTCACTAAAACACATAAATTATAAGATTCCTCATTATAACACATGTCATATGAAAATGTGGATTGGGTATTCGTGACGAGTCTATGTTTCCCTTTACAGTACCTTAAATCAGACGATATTTTTTCTAGTGGGAGAAAATCAGCACTGACTCTCATACTTAAACCACTATTTCAGTTAAGGCAATAAAAGCAGATATACGTCTAAATTTGATAGTGATAGAATTAGGTTAGATATGGTAATTTAAAAGAATACATGTCTTTCATCAAATTATTCCTGTTCTAAAGCCCATTGTATTCCAGGTACGTACTATCAAAGACAAAACTCATGTCACTGTCTTGTCCAATGATTTAATATAACTTGTGAAACATAATGAAAATCCCACCCCAGTAACATTCATGCCCAGTATGGCTAGCCCTCTACAATATATTTTCACCAGATTTCACGACATGAGTTTTTTTGTCTTTGATAGAACATCTAAAATCTCACTCCCAGTATATCACTAAGATGGAGTAATATCATAAAACTGTCTGGAGTATACTGTATATATATATAAGACGAGGCACAGGGGGAATAGAGCAGGAAACACGAGCACACAAAGAATAAGACGAGGCACAGGGAGAATGGAGCAGGAAACACCAACACATACAAAGACTACTAGGCAATACTCACCCTACTTTGTTTTTCCGGTATATGTTTTTGATAGTTTGTGTCGGGATTTTGTACTTTTCTTCAATCTGCGGGAAAGAAAGATAGTAATTAGCTGAAGGAAGTACTGATAAAGAAAGATAGTAATTAGTTGAAAGAAATACTGAAAAAGATAGTAATTAGCTGAAGCAAGTACTAGAAATTATAGTAATTAGCTGAAAGAAATACTAATAAAAATAATATTTAGCTGAGGGAAATACTGAAAAAGATCTACAGTAATAATAATAATAATAATAATAATAATAATAATAATAATGGTACTAACCGCAGTGCGCAGACCGACTGTGCTGGGAGGTACGAGGTGTAGTGGGGTGTACACATCTTCTCCTTCCTGCCTCACGTATAGCATCAGACGCTCTGCAGGGGGCGGCGTCAGGCGCGATCTCTTGGACACGTGAGAGAACACATCTGTCATGGGACTGTCCATGGAGCCGTTTGGGAGGCCGGCACCACACAGCTCCTTTCTCTGGGTGTCTCTGTAAGTGGGATATACGTTAGTTCAGATGCATAATTATTGGGTTAAAATCTGTATTGGTGTATCAATAGACCTTGGGAGTGGGTAGGTCAGCTTCTACCAGCACTATTTCACAATTGTACTTTGCTCTTCGTCTCTAATACTGTTGCTGATTTTTCTGACCTAGATTGATAAGCAGAGGCAGTGCAGTGCATAATTTGCATCGTGAGAAAGCGAATGATATATTGCTAATATAATATATTTTGCAAAGCATGATTATTGATCTTGATGATATCAAACAATTACATTGTTTCAGGCAAAGAAGCAACTTACATAGCACCTGTTATCCATCGGGATGTTATACACACCGTCTCCATCTAAGCAAGCACAGCACACTAAACAAGCGTTTGATTAATATCTAGGCTAATTATATAAACATATGATGAAATCATCACGAAAGCAAAAGTGAGCAACATTGCACGATGTGTCATGAAAATAAATGAAACGTAATATCATTAAATTAGCAATCTTTCTGGATTTGGAATAGTCCAAATTCATGTTCAACTCATTTCAAGATGCCTGGACATATCGTTTAAACTTTAAAGAAGTATACATCACCCGTTTCCATTGTATTCTGATTAAATCTGGAAAGATTGTTCATTTCCTGATATTACATATATTTTTCTGCTCATAAAGAACGTGCAGCAATGACCGATAAAGACACAAAGTGAGAAACATCAGAGCTAAGACTTAAGGCTTCTTAGACAGACGACAAAGAAAGTGGGAAGGTGTTGTGTTGTGGTTGGGCAGGCGGATGGGAAGGTATATACCGTACTGTACTGTATATGTAGCTGCTGAGGGAAAGGATGGTGGTGAGATTGGTTTGGTTAGTCTTAAATGTGCATCTCGTGTAGAAAAATCATGTCTACTGACCTACACTAACGGGTGAAGCTGTATGTATACGACGCTCTATATCTTAGCTAGGGTGCTGTGAGCTGGAGGAGTGGGGGTGGGGGTTGAGGTAGGGGTGGGGGGCACTACAAGGTTTGCTGTGGTTCTAACATGCCACACTGTCCTTACAAACTTACCTCCTTTTCCAAACGGATAGCTGGTTGAGAGAAAGGAAAAGAAAGTCATATTTATAAGTGGCTACATAGTTATCCTATTGTAGAGGTATAATGATCGCCTCCCACAACCAAGACACTTACTGTAGTTGGAGTGGAACAGAAGGGAATGTCTAATAAGAGGAAGCAAAGAGTCCAAGTAGTGTATCAGGGTCTGGGAGAGTCCTATGAGTACTGAAGCCAAGGGGGAGTGGAAGTAAGAAAACATTAAAACTGTCCCATAGCAACGACTGGGTGTCTAACTAATGAGAAGTAAGACAATAGGCGACCGGTGTTTGTCAGAGGCCAACTATCAGATGACAATGGATTCCCAAGGTCGTGAATCTATTAGAATATTAATATACTGATATGACAATATCGTCTGATTTCAAAACCAAATATATTATGTGAAATCTTAAAATACCGGTAAATAAATAATGTATCTGAATACAATTCAATTTCAATAAATGAAAGATTTATAATACTGCAAACTTGGGTTTGAAAACAAAGAGGATCGGTCCTTCTATATTAATATTAATAGGAATATGACAAGAACATTATTCTTACAGTCACATAACTACAATGTCTCTCCCACGATAAATTTCTTGAAGAGAATAATGAAATAATACAGTTTGTGTAGATAAATAATTCAGAGTAACCCAGCGAGTGATGTGACGTGAAGGTTTTGGAAGTAAGTCAGTGAGAGCTGCAGGTCATGTGTGCTGGTTAAGGTGTGAGTGAGGCTGAGGCTTGTCTGGTCCAATGATGAGACATTGTTAGCATCACCCCAGTTACTGCTGACAGGACTCACGGCACCAGGGTTTGAAAGGCAGGGATGGGGAGGGGGGGGGAGACGAAGGGGATATGGGGTTAGTTCCTGTCACCGAATGTGCAAGGAAAAGTGGACTTGGGGTGGGGGTGGGGAGGAGGGGAAGGGAGAGCTTTGTGGGGGTTGGGGAAGAGAGAGAGCTGCATGTGTGAGGGTTGGGGAAGAGAGAGAGAGAGAGAGAGAGCTGCATGTGTGACGAAGGTTGAACAGAGAGTGTGAGGGGAGGAAGGGCTTGAACTGGAGAGGAGTGTGAGGTAAAGAGAGAGTAGACAGAGAAAGATGTGGGGGAGAGTCGGGGAGGTAATAGTATAGTATGGGTCCAGGTGATATTGCAGCAATGATGGGTGGGATAGGTGGGTGGAAAACACTGGCTAAAATTACGGTGGTGTCGGCCTTGGCTGGGAAGAGAGGGTATATACAGCTGTCGTGGGTAGGATCGGTATGTATATATAGATGGGATAGATGAGTGGGTACATAGGGGATTGGTAGGATAGATGAGTGGGCACAGGGGATGGGTGGGATTGATGAGTGGGGGAATAGGGGAAGGGTGGGATTGATGAGTGGGGGCATAGGGGATGGGTGGGATAGATGAGTGGGTACATAGGGGATTGGTGGGATAGATGAGTGGGCACAGGGGATGGGTGGGATACATGAGTGGGTACAGGGGAAGGGTGGGATAGATGAGTGGGTACATAGGGGATGGGTGGGATTGATGAGAGGGCGCAGAGAATGGGTGGTATAGGTGGGCGTGGTGTCAAGGGATGGGTGAGCTGACAGAGGGCGGGCTGGCTGGTGGTCATCACAGCGAGGGTGGGTGGGTGTGGGTGGATGGGTGGACTAGGGCGTGTCTTACCCATAGGGTTGTGGGAAGCTGTAGTGGAACTTGTAGCTACTGCTGTTGGCTTTTGGCGAGACGGCGGTGGGCGGGGGAACCTGTAGAGGCGCTAACTGGGTGATGGTAGTGGTGGTGGAGAGGATGGTGGAAGAGGGAGGAGGTGGTGGAGGTGGAGGGAGTGGTGGAGGTGGAGGTGGGGGATCGAGGCTGTGCGGAGGAGGGGACATGCAGCGCCCTGGGGTGGTGGGGAAGCCGTGCTGGGGGGAGAGGTTGGAGGGGGGCGAGCAATCCACTCCCACAGCCCCCGCCACGCCAACACTGCAGCCACTGGGGGGTAGAACAGAGGTCACCACACGCCTCACCATACCCTTGCCAGGCTCGCCACACTACACTCGCTCACCTCCACCAAGCTCAAGCTTTTACTGAGATCCGATAAAGCTCCACGTACGCTGTGGCTCCAGACAACAAATTACAGACACGAGGACGCCGCTCATAATGAACCTCAAGGAGCACTGTAATTTTGTCAGGCTATACTGAAGCATTTTTGACCAAGTTAAATGTCATGGATGGGCGCTAGAAACGAGTACCTCACTTTTGATATATTTATGAGCATAGGAAAATGTGTTAAGAAAACTTTAGCAATAAAAGATTCAACCAAGAACTGTATGACATGTTCCAGGTGTTGAAAAAACTAAAATTGAACACAGTTTTCATACTGAATAAGTAACTCCAATTTCTCAATATTAAATTTACGATTGAAAATAATTTGGTATGATCACAAGCACAATGAAGATGATTTTGAAGATCTTAAAGAAATTCCAAGAGTGGGTGCGATTGAGGGCAGCAGAGAGGTGGTGTGTGGAGGAGGGAGGGTGGCGAGGGGGCAAGGGAGGCCAGGCACGCGACTAGCCTACTCACTAGCCTGCCATCACCAGCCTCATCTAGAGCACAGGAGACATAGGCTAACATTATTGGATTCAGCAACAACTCCAAGCTAGGTTACCTCTGCCTGGCTTATGAGAACACAATACAGAATTATATATATATATAAGGTACATGTATGTATTAATCAATCCTATACTTTGGCATCACTGGTTATCTAAATTTTGAGACTTGACATGGCAGTCCATAACAGTGAGTGAACTGGTGATTAAACAGACATAGCACAGGCAAAAGTATCAAATATTACTAAACTGCCATTCCCTGCATTGATCAACACCATGAAGAAATTTGAAGTTTTCCCTTGCGTGCCCATTTTCTCTGCATCACCCAAATGGTTTTACAGACATCGTGCTTACATGCATCATGCAAGTGCCACGGGGAGGGGGGACAGAGAAGAGAAGGAGGGAAAGTTACACGACCCAATATAAATGGTGTAGTGGTATACTGTATAATATTCTGCATATCTCTCTATATATATCAGTCGATGCTAACCACATAATTCTCAGCTATTACTAAATTGCTCTAAAGTACGTCTGGTAGAAGTGCGAAGAACACACATAATACAGTAAATGAATCCAAAACTGCATGTATGTGCAGTTATGAGCACTAATATATATACAGCTTTGGTTGAAACTTTGTACAGTCCAATTCACCAACGAAGTAAGTGCAATGAAGATCTTATTGTGCATTTATTTACTGTCTCTAGGTGTTCGAAGCACACCTGATTACTTATTAGTGCTTGTGACTGTACGGGGAAAAACAAGTAAAAAAAAAAAAAAAACTAGCCATACAAAAGATATTGATTGCTCTGTGTTCTTCCCACTTCCAACGCCTACATCCCCCCAAAATAATAGAAAACAGAATAGACTAGTGCAGAAAACAATTAGACTACTTGCCCATTTTCAGAGTCGTGGCTGTAGAAACCCTGTAGCTCCATGGGCACCTGGGGAAGAAAAGCCTGGTAAGTCATACACACAAACAAATAACCCTAGAAGCTTTAGAAGTATATAGTGGTTCCCAAACTGGAGGCTCACCAAACCCCAGTTATACTCTCATTAAATCCTCATCATTATAGCCAGTGGGAGGCAATGAGATGGTGTGGCATGAGGTTATGTGAAGGGGTGAGGTTTCCAATGCACATACAAACCATTTACTTGGGATGAATCAAACATTTTCTCAATATGAAAGCAGATATTACAGTACTTGGAAGTTAGATAATGAAAACTGAATAGAAAATAGTAAATAGTAAAGTGAAATAGTAAACATGTTGGGAACCACTATTTTAGAGGGACGTGCCCGGTATACAACTTATTAAAGGGGTAGTACAGTGTTGGTAAATCTGGAGCAACTGATTCCTCCAAAATATTCCAAGCAACAGAACACCACTATTTTGGTTCAACTGGTCCTGTTTCTTGGCATATTTTTTTTGGAGGAATCAGGCACCAAGACTATATACACTATCCCCTTAAACCCATCAACTCCTATATACCTTTGTTCTGTACAGTGACTTGCACGACTACAAAAATGTATCGCAAATGTTGGTTACTCGATTATCGTGTGTTGGAGGATAGTCTAAATTTCCGACTAAATTAAAGACCTAGAATTGAACCCACAGCTAGGGACCAAAGGTAAGTCAACAATTCTATAGTGAGTGGTTAAAGATAGTCGTGGGTTCGCCTTGATCGAGTGCTGATGTGCATGGGTTTTCCGACTCAACATAGGCTTCACTACAGTAATGAGGTCTAGACCATCACCAATAACAAACAAACACACCCACGGGGCTTCTCGGTCAGACAGCTTGAGGAACTTCACCAACAACAACAAACACACCCACACACGTCACAGTTCACTCAGGTTCCCGATGGTTGTGGAACTAAAATGGCCAGGAGGAGATGCAGAGGCACAGGCGTAAAAAGTGAACCGGTAAGTTTCATATACACAAAAAGTGGTAGATAAGAAAAGGTGATAGAAAGGAGAAAGTTAACCAGCAACACAATCGGTGGTACCAATACATTACACAGAGGAAGAAAGATTAGACAACTTAATGGATGCAAGTATTCATTTCCTCGCTTTACCTCTCTTACAAAAACACGCCCACGGAAACACACACTTATTTTATATTATATCCAGAGAGAGAGAGAGAGAGAGAGAGAGAGAGAGAGAGAGAGAAAGAGAGAGGGAGAGAAATATAACCTTATCCAAATCCTCGGCTGGTGTGAAGAGTACTGGTGGCTTGGTGATATCAGCCATGGAATAGAACTCGGAGCGGTCGCAGGGAAGGTGGTAGAGGTCCTCGTACTTCTTGCGTGTTGTGGCTGCCATCCGCCTCTTGGCCTGACGTCGCTCCTCGTCCCTGGTCTTCCTCTCGGCTCCCTGACAGACACACACGGACACACACAATAGGGACGTTAGGTTTTGCTAGGGATAGATAGCATTGAGTTAACTTACATTGATTACAGTGTACGGTTGGCTTAGGATAGCTTAACTTAGATTAGAATAGCTTAACTTAGATTAGGCTTGCTTAGCTCTACTTTGGTTAGCCTAGCTTAGCATAGGTAATCCCTGATAATGTAAGACTATGATAGTTTGTAGGTGATGAGGGTTGATGAGTCTAACAAAATGAGAACTAGCAAATGCTGCATGTATAAGTCCCTAGGTTTGGTTAGCTCAATGTAAGGAGCAAAATAATAGCTTAGGGCAAGAGAAAATGATGATTCAGATATAATAAAATATATTATTAGCAGTGTGTGCCCAAGGTTAGCGAAACATGGCTTCACGCTCAAATTGCTAAAGAGCAGCCAAGGTGGCAAAGTGTATAATCAGCATAGTATTACAACAGATTACCTCGGTTACCCTGAATTACCTCAACCATTTTATATTTGGGACATAGTAGTAGTAGTAGTAAGGAATAACAAAATAAATGTAGGAAATTATGATGTTGACTCTGAGTATGATTTATATTAAGTGCTCGAGGTTAAGTGAATCATTACTTTACGCTTAGAGTGGACAAAGAGCACTCTGGCGGCTGAATGTGTAATCAGTATAATTCTCGCTTTAATACCTAGGAACGTGTAAGTGTTGGCTGGTTGTTGAATGTCGGTCTGCTGTTGATTGTTATGGCAAAGAGGTGTATGTTTGTATGTATGTATTGTATGTAGTGGTGGTGATTGTTATAGTCGTTCTTGTAGACATTGTGAGGGTTGTGGTTGTATGATAGTGAAGAGTAAGTCGTATACAGTAGTTGTGTTGGTGGAAACTGTGGTTGTGGTAGTTGTAGTTGTTTTTGTTAGTGGGAGGGTATCATGGTGGTGATGGTCATGGTAAATGTGTGTGTGTGTGTGTGTGTGTGTGTGTGTGTTTTGCATAAGAACATGCCGACAATTCAGCTCAGACGTCACTCAGAGGGCGCCCATGAATAAATGAACCGTGCTACTGTCAGTGGAAAAAGTTGCCAGAACGAGTGTAAAAAAAAAAATAATAATAAAACAAAAAATAATAATAATAAGATATATATATATATATATATATATATATAATAGAATTAAACTGGCCTGTTTCTTTACTCCCAACGTGTGATGCTCAAACATGCTTGCCTCATTAAGGTTTTGTGAACAATTTTGAAAGGAAGCCATAAGGTGAAATGAATAGCTTTCTATTTATAACATAGAGGTAATCTGTATTAATACGAAAACTGGAGAGGGCCTATATCCCCTAAACAAAAGTATGGTGTTGGTGTTTGATGGTCTTAGTATGTGGGAATTGTTTTACTGGTTTCAAACTTATCGAAACAAAACTATCAAGAAAATTCATGATAAAAAGGGTAAATTATCACCGGGTTGAGTCACCATTATGTATATCGTAACCTGTATGAAGACTACTGTACTACATATTGAATTAAAATGGAACTATGATTGTTTCCGGCGAAGTTGAAGGGTGTAGGCTTACTCTTTCCTCCAAACTATGCTGCCAAGTAAATAGCATAGAGTGATAGTATGTTTTGTTTTTTTTGTCATATCTGGAGGAATAAGTAGCTCTCTAAATCGCCCACAAGATTATTAATTATTGCATCCCTCACTGTCCTAAAATTATACTTCATTGGGTCATGTCAAACTATCTGGGAACTGTTCAAAAGTCCTAGCCGCTGTGAGTATCGAGGCTGGAAGTGTTATTATTTTCAGTAACATCATAGTCTGGACAGGGTGACAAACAAACATACAGTAGCAGCAACAACAACAACAACATCATCATCTCTTTTTTATTGTAATCAACTTTGAAAATGTCCTTACCTTTAGTAATAGCCTCATCTTAATTAATGTCCTCAACTTTTCAATGTCTAATGTTGTAATGTCCTCATCTTTTTTTAATATAGAAACACGACAATATAAAAATATGAAAAAAAACAAACAGATGTAACCCAATGGGGAACTCAGTCTATGTACTCACTTTGTCACAGAAGACCTTGATCTGGCAGTACCCACGGTGGATCAGCGTCGCGGCGTCCCTCGGGTCTTCGTAAGTGTCGACCTGGATGTGGAGTGGCAGACCCTGGAAGAACACGGTATGGTCAGTGGGGGTCTCTCACTACGAGGGTCTTACGTAACCAATGCTATGTGTATATATGACTTAATTAAGGGGAAAATTTGGTGTTGGTAAATCTGGAGCAACTGAATCCTCCAAACAATTCCATGCAACAGGAAACCATTATATTTGTCCACCTGGTTGTGTTTCCTAGCCTTACTTTGGAGGAATCAAGGCACTCCAATGTAACAAAAGTGAATTACCCCTTTAATGCACAAACCAAGTCCATCTTCGGCTACAAGAATGAGAAGCAACCAAGACACAAATAAGTATGTAGCACAGAAGTGTAGAAAACCCTTCAACATTTTCCGTGGCACACGTAAAGAGTGTCTAGACAACTAACTCGACTGATTGACTGACTGAAAAAAAGCATCGGTAGCATTTCTTAGTTCTTGAAAGCTCAGGATTACACACACACACACACACACACACACACACACACACACACACACACACACCTACATCTACACCTTCGTCTTTTTATTAGAGAAAGTTGACACGACAAACACTGGCCGGGTTCTTGCTGCCTTAACCGAGAAAAATAAATATTCTAAATCTTCACAGGCTGAGAGAAAGCAAAGTGTAGGAGGAGGAAGAAGAGGGGGAGGAGGAGGAGGAGGAAGAGGGTGAGGGGGGGGGGGATGAGGAGGAGGAGGGAGAGGAAGAGGGGGAGTGGGAAGAAGAGGAACAAAAGGAGGAGGAGTAGGAAGAGAAAGAGGTGGATGCTTCTCGGCCACTAACTCTCTAGCGGGAATTTGTTGTCGAAAAAGTTTGTCGGCTGGACTTTCTTGTGACCGGCTTTCAGGCTTGTGATTGACTCAAGTGCCGAGGGGAAGAGGTAGTGGAGCAGGAAAATATAGTAATCTGGTGCAACAAGACAATATATTTTTTTTCTCTCTCTCTCTCTCCCTTCATGACAAGAGACGGCAACTCACAAAATATATTTATAGAGGGAAAGAGAGAGAGAGAGAGAGAAAAAAAAAAATACAACAACAGGACATAAATCAGTTTGTTTTTTTATTTTATTTTTTTTGTTTGGCTGGTGTTTTTGAATTGTTATTAGATGAAGTTTCTTGTCGTCATTCATTCACTCATGAGTTTGGGAGAATAACACTCTAGTGAATATTGTCATTGAGGTGAAATGATAAATTAAGTTTGGTATTTCCTTTTTTAGTCTGACACTGCATTAAATTGTATTCAGTTTTCTTCATTATTTATACGAGATTAGGTGCATTGGTTGTGGGTTAAAATATAATCTTCAAATTAATCTCCAGCTTAAATTAAAAAAATATAAAAAACAGAGAGACTAGGTATATAAAAACAGAGATACAAAATACACTAAATAATCAGCTAATTGGAAAAGAGAGAGAGAGAGAGAGAGAGAGAGAGAGAGAGAGAGAGAGAGAGAGAGAGAGAGAGAGAGAGAAATGAGTTAACTTAGAATAAACTGAGAGAGAGAGAGAGAGAGAGAGAGAGAGAGAGAGAGAGAGAGAGAGAGAGAGAGAGAGAGAGAGAATATGAAAATGGACGTAAAGGTCGGATTAAAGGAAAGATGCAAAGACGAAAGAGAAGTAAAATATAGAGAGATATATAAAAAAAATAATTGATTGATATAATATGCATTTTCACTACACCGTTCATTACACAAACATTGGCAAGAGCGATGTACGAGAGAAGTATAAAAAAAAAAAAGAAAAAAAAAAAAAATAATAATAATATCCTGTTTTCATGACCATTAATCTTTTCTAAAAAAATTGAAATGTATGAAGATTGGAGGGTTTTGATTCATCCTGACCATGCCACGAAACAAGCTCCTTCCATATTATAGGTGGTGTTTCACGGCAATATTTGAAGGCTCCATTTATCTCTTACTTCTGACGACATCACAAAACAAACGAACATCAGGGAATAACATTGTCTAAAAGTACGATAACTTCATCTAAAAGTACGATAACCTCATCTAAAACTACGATAACCTCATCAAAAAGTACGATAACTTCATCTAAAAGTACGATAACCCCATCAAAGAGTACGATAACTTCATCTAAAAGTACGATAACCCCATCAAAGAGTACGATAACTTCATCTAAAAGTACGATAACCTCATCTAAAAGTACGATAACCTCATCAAAAAGTACGATAACTTCATCTAAATGTACGATAACCTCACATCATCTCTTATGCTGTACGGTTCTCTTCATCTCTCTGTCTCTGTCTCTCTATCTTTGTCTGCCTGTCTCTCTATATCTGTTTGTCTCTTAGTCTTTTCTAAGTTAACTCATTTCTCTTCCTCCCCCCTCCTCTCTCTCTCTCTCTCTCTCTCTCTCTCTCTCTCTCTCTCTCTCTCAGTTTATTCTAAGTTAACTCATTTCTCTTCCTTCCCCCTCCTCTCTCTCTCTCTCTCTCTCTCTCTCTCTCTCTCTCTCTCTCTCTTATAAGTTAACTCGTATCTCTTCCTCCCCCCCTCCTCTCTCTCTCTCTCTCTCTCTCTCTCTCTCTCTCTCTCTCAGTTAACTCATTTCTCATCCTCCCCTCCTCCTCTCTCTCTCTCTCTCTCTCTCTCTCTCTCTCTCTCTCTCTCTCTCTCTCTCCCCGTGTTCACCAAATTACCATTGTGTCTTATCACCAACACCCACCACCAAGCACTCGGCCCACACCTTCCTTCATTCACCGCTCCTTGTTGATGGTCGCCCTTGCTCTCTTTTCTCTCTCTCTCTCTCTCTCTCTCTCTCTCTCTCTCTTCGTCTTACTTCAATTTCCCGTCCTTTCTCCCTTTCTCTCTCTCTGCTCTCTCCCCCCCCCTCTCTCTCTCTCTCTCTCTCTCTCTCTCTCTCTCTCTCTCTCTCTCTCTCTCTCTCTCTCTCTCTCTCTCTCTCTCTTCTCCGTAATTTATCTCCCCTCCTTCCTTCACCTTTGCTTTCTTTCATCTCTCTCCCTTCTTCCTCTTTGCTTCACTAACCTCTCTCTCTCTCTCTCTCCTTCAATTTTCCGCCCTCCCTCGCAATTGCTCTCTCTTCTCTCTCCCTCCTTCACCTTTGAGCCTTTTCCTCCTTCTCTCTCTCTCTCTCTCTCTCTCTCTCCTCCCACTCCCCTCCTCCCCCCTTTTTTGCTCCTTACCCAGCCCTCCCTCCTTTCATCACTATTGCTCTCTCTCTCTCTCTCTCTCTCTCTCTCTCTCTCTCTCTCTCTCTCTCTCTCTCTCTCTCGTTCCTATCCTTTTTCCTCTTCCAAAATTTATATTCTCTCTCTCTCTCTCTCTCTCTCTCTCTCTCTCTCTCTCTCTCTCTCTCTCTCTCTCTCTCTCAGTGACTATACAACGGGATTATCAATATTTCCTCATCCTCTTCCCATCCCGTCTCTCCACCCCCCTCCCCCCCCCTCCTCCTCGAACACAATTAAGGCCACGCCCCCCAATTCGTTTTCCCCCACTCGTCCAAAATTACGGGGTTACCTTCTTTCACGCCAGAATCGACCTCCCATTCCAACCAGTCAGCCAGCCAGCCAGCCAGCCAGCCAGTCAGTCAGTCAGTCAGTCAGCCAGTCAGTCAGTCAGTCAGTCAGTCAGTCAGCCAGCCAGTCAGTCAGTCAGTCAGTAAGCCAATCAGTCAGTCAGCCAGCCAGCCAGCCAGCCAGCCAGTCAGTCAGTCAGTCAGCCAGCGAGTTAGCCAATCAGTCAGTCAGTCAATCTCTCTTTCATTTCTTTTACTTCTCCCCTACTCGTGTTGTTATTTTGTTGTAATTTTCCTTTCCCTTACTTTCCTTGCTTTTCTACTCCTCTTCTCTGCTCTACTCTCTTCTGTTGTTCTGTTTTGTTCTTCTCTCCTTCGTTTCTCTGCTCTGTCCTTTCCTCTCCTCTCCTCTTATCCTCTATCCTGTGTTCTTCTTTCCTGGCTTTCCTTCTGTTTACAATTCTTCTCTCGCTCGTCATCATTTATTTCTATCATTGTTTCTGTTGCTGTTGTGCAGTTGTTGTTGTTATCTTCTTCGTCGTCGTTGTTGTTGTTGTTGTCATCGTCGTCGTCACTGCTGTTGATATTGTGCTGTTGTTATCTTCTTCGTCGTCGTCGTTGTTGTTGTTGTTGTTGTTGTTGTCATCGTCGTCGTCACTGCTGTTGATATTGTACTGTTGCTGTTGTTGTCTTCGTCGTCGTTGTTGTTGTTGTTGTTGTTGTCATCGTCGTCGTCACTGCTGTTGATATTGTACTGTTGTTATCTTCTTCGTCGTCGTTGTTGTTGTTGTTGTTGTTGTTGTTGTCTTCGTCGTCGTCACTGCTGTTGATATTGTACTGTTGCTGTTGTTGTCTTCGTCGTCGTCGTCGTTGTTGTTGTTGTTGTTGTTGTTGTTGTCTTCGTCGTCGTCACTGCTGTTGATATTGTACTGTTGCTGTTGTTGTCTTCGTCGTCGTTGGTGTTGTTGTTGTTATTACTAAATCAGGTACCTCGTCTCCGGTCACCCTTCCTTCCTTCCTTCCTCTCAGCACTATGAATACTAATGAGGTATAGGGGAGGGGGAACTCCTTACACCGACTCGAGATCCATATCATCACCACCACCACCACCACCACCATCACCAACCTTCCCGGACTGACCTTATACATTTCAGGCGCGGACTTCATACATTATTGACGTGGACTCTATACATTTCTGGCGCGGACTTCATATATTTTTAGTGTGGATTCCATATTGTTTAGGCGCGGATGCCATATTGTTTTGGCGCGAACTCCATACATTTCTGGCTCGGGATCCATATATTTCTGGTTCGAACTCTGTACAGCTTTGGCGCGAAATCTATACTGTTTTGGCGCGAAATCTGTACAGCTTTGGGGCGAAATCTATACTGTTTTGGCGCGTACTTTATCCACTAGGAGGGGCAACAGGTCCAGGATTTGCTCAACAGGACAGGTGGGAGGGGAGGGCGGGCCGGCCGGAATGGGAGGTCAGATGTTTCCCCGTTTATTTTTATTTTTTTCTTCTAAGGAAAGAGTAGTAGGACCATCCGAAACACCAGTAGGAAAGAGTAAACATCCAACCTCATAAATAAACGTCCTTGCCTTGGGAAATAATGGGTGCCAAGTCTTCAGGCGGTGGTGTGTGTGTGTGTGTGTGTGTGTGTGTGTGTGTGTGTAAACTAAACCATGGGGACAGAGGGATGGGGTGGTAGAGGTGAGGAGAAGAAGGGAAGTGACGAAGGAGCAGAGAAAAAGTTGGGATAAGGTGTGGAATGAAAAAGGAGACGATAAGGAAGGCTGGAGGAAGATGAGAAGGAGAAGCGGACAATCAGATAAAAGTGAAGATATGGAGGGAGAAAAATGGGAAGGAGTGAAGGAAGAAGAGAGAAGGCCCTATCCCACCCTGTTAGCCAGTAGCTACAAGGAGGAGGGAAAGGGAGAGAGACGAGGGAGGAGGTAGAGGGAGAGGGAGAGAGGAGGGATGAGGGAGAGAAGAGGGATGAGGGAGTGAGGAGGGAGAGTGATAAGGGGAGGGTGGTGTCCAGAGGGCGAGGTGCACTGGCCGACGTGGGCTTTTATGACCTTGCTTGTGTCCGCATCCCTGCACTCCACAATCCCACACCATCCAACACGGAAATCCCTGAATTCCTTGACATTTTCCTCTTCACTCTTTAATTATATAGTAAATCAAGTGCACCAAATATTGAGTGAGCGAGGCTGTTGCTGCGTCATATCACCAATACTCACTGATACTCGGGCAGAGGTAGACGGACACCTGATAAATTACTTGGACTTCAAGCGCGAAATGAAAGAGTATGCCTCTGTTAAAAGGGGCGCCAGTAGCCTTGTGGATTAGGGGTTCGCATAGTAAGCAAGAGACCCTGGGTTCGAATCCCGGTAAGAGGGTTGTTGGGCAATATTTCCTAGTTTCTTTGTTCCTGTTTAAGTAGCAGCAAGTATGTGTACACTCGTGATACGTAATCCCTGACCAGAGACCAACGGCAGGCACCACACATACCCTGCATTCGAACTCAGCCTCTATAGGTGTACTGGGTGGGGAAGTGAGCAATACCAGGCAAATCGAAGCTTTCTGCTCCTCACACTCTGTTCGTACTGTACACTGTTATGGGTCGTGGAATGGGGAGGCTAAATGCATACTCTTAAACAGTCAGATGTTGTCTCTGCACAGGGTAATTGTGAATGGTGATTATGTGTACACATTTTCATTACTGGTCTTCACATTACCGGTAGAACAAAATCACACTTCAATCTCCTCAAATAATTTCAACCATGGTCTGCTGAAGTTTTCGATAACAAGGACTATGAAGGTTGGTTGTGGTGGGCAGGACCATAAAAAAAGCATTAAAATCTTTTGTTATCCTTATTCGACGAAACCCTGCCTCGCTCTTCGTAGCACACTGGCTCTACACATAACGTTCCATTAACACTGACGTACAAGTATCACTGAGAAATACTTTTGTAGTCATTAATCCATAAATATTGTTCATCAAGGATACTCCGGTTTGACTCACTTAAAAATATACTCACTGGGCTGCGAGGGGGACGAGGCATCTTGGTCAAGCACAGTTAAAGGGAAATAATACCATAACAACTAAAGCGTTTTCATTCCATCCATCTCCTATTCACACACGGTTCAGTTCCACACCACCACGAGGCATTTTGTAAACAGTCAGAGCAGGTATTGAGTCATCAGCAATAACCCCTCAAATCATAATATTCCTCCTGAGTGCTCTCCAACTATCCCCTTTTTTTTTTTTCATGTGTTACCTTTTGTGCTTACTGTCCCACCTCTCAATCACCTTCTGCCTTGGGTGCCATATCACCTCACTGTTGCGGCACCTAATTTCAATCAATCAATCAATCAACCCGCCCCCTTCTTGAGTTCCTGGGTCAAGGTCGCAGGCACTACTATGTTTTGTTGTTGTTTTTTCTTCTGCCCAGGATGACTGTTTTCTCTGTACTGTCAATGATGTGGCTTCACCTATTAAGTTCTTCCACATCTAACAACGGGTCGCTTACCATGACTAGGTATTCTTTCTGTGTATTCACGAGCCATAATAAGTAAGTATCCAGGTCTGCTTCCATTAGCTTGATGATGCAGTAGTAATCGAGCTTCAGTAAGTATGTACGAGACGGGATGAGGGTTGTAATTTGTACACTGGTACAGTCAGGGTCAAAAGTCCTGCTTCGAGTGAATGAAAGTGAGCCGTGATGGTGAATCTTATGAACCAACATTACAGAGATAAATAGAAAGAGTTTCGGATCATTTATCGAGGCTGTTTCATTCGAAAGTGTTGCATGACTATTGACCGTGAATGTACAGTATATGTCAGATTTTTCGAATCGTCAACAAGTCCTGGATACCTAACCTAATTAATATGGCGAGTGAATGAACCTCAACGACAACATAGACGGAAATGTTCACCGAGGGAATATTATCTGTAGTCTTGAATTACACGACGGAGGCATGCACCATTAGTCGTATTACTCCCTTCAAAATGTATCGGACGACTCTTGTTGGTTGAAACTAATTGAGCGAGTGGTAAAGGGCATAATATAATAGAACTCCATCCGAGCACACTTGGGTAAAATGTTCCCTCACCGAATGATTGGCAGGCATTGTACAGACAGAGAGAGAAAAAAAAACAACAACATTGGCACAATATTAATTCTTCCGTTCCTCACCCTCGGCATTTGTAGTCGATAAAAACCCAGATACAATCGCTCTCAATCTCGCCATAATGATTCAATAATAAATTTGAACTCGGGTATAATTTTGTGTATTGGCTAAGCTAGAGTTAGAGATGAGAAGTGTGTGTGTGTGTGTGTGTGTGTGTGTAGGGCGGAGTCGAGGTAATGAAGTCTGGGGTCCTTTTTGTCTCGCGTTTTGAAGTAGCCTTCAGTTTGCAATATAAAATAAAGTAAATAAATAAATAAAATAAATATATAAATTCCTAATATCACCCTGTATTCTGAGTGACTCGTGTATTCTTCAGGCAGCTTCCCACTACTGACAGTCAATAAACGAGTGAAGGCGCTGGAGTAATAATAGCATGGGGTTTTTCTTAGGACTGGAGGCTACCGTACCTTACTTATTCCTCCGAGCCTTGAGACGAAACAAACCACAGACTCAAGGACGAAAAACAATGGTCCTCTGATTACACTAATTAAACTCGGGGAACACATGCACCATGGAGTAAACAAAAAGAGGAAATATAATAATAATGTGATGTGGAATGACAATGGTTCAATAACTTATTCTACCGATCCACCAAAATGTAAACACGTATATAAATCATTGAAGGCAACAGGAAAGCAAAAAACTGTTGTGTAGCACGGGGGAGAGGTAAGATAATGCAATATATACAAGATTTCACTTCACTGTATTGGAGAGCAGAGGAGAAGAGGGGAAGGATGAGGGAAGAGTAAGAGAAGAGGAAGGAGGGGGAAGGGGAGAGAGAGAGAAAATTATAAAAAGAATGGGAACTCGAGACATTCCAACACCATCGAAAAAAAACCCACACACAACAACAAATATAATAACAAATAATATATAAATTAATAAATATAAATGGTGAGGCCACTGAGACAAGTATGCATTGGGGGACCACAGGATAATACATACTTTAGGAAAACAAGAGATAAATGTAGATATTATAATGAAAGAGGTACTCATAAATTTACAGACATACACACACGCACATAAAAGAGGGACTCATTAATTCACACACACATACACACACACATGAAAGAGGGACTCATTAATTCACACACACACACACACACACACACACACACACACACACACACACACACACACACACACACACACACACACACACACACACAGAAAGATAGAGAGTGCCAGACAGTGATTTGCAAACTGACACCTCAAAAAGATACACGTAATTACCTTCACTCCCTTTTGGCTGCTGAAGTCTGTACTTAGGCACTGGATAGCCACATTGATCTGTAAGGAAGAGAAGGAGAGAGATTATAACAGGTGGAATTACTGTAGTGTGATAAGGGCAGTAAGGTGGATATATATATATTTTTTTTTTCATGATCAATTTAACAGGAAGGGCAAAAGATACCCACTCAAGACTGTCTGGAAAAAAAAAATGAAGGCGAAATACATCACTGATTCATATTTATTTGTCCTTTTACATTATAAATAAGGGAGGTGGAGTTCGTACAATAATTCCCCTTTTCCATATACATAAATTAAAAAGGAAAGAACTGAAGGAAGGGTTACCAATTCCCCCAAACTATGCTACAAAACTAATCTCCTACTCTCAATGATACTGACACTACGAATTTGTTTCCAGGCATAATTTTTTTGAAGGAATCAGTAGCATTCAGTTAATTTGCCATTCTTTTTTTTCTATATCTTTCTATATATTTCTAGTGCCTTCTTGTACTGCTTTTGGAACCACCGAACCAAACGATACAAAAAATAAAATAAAAATAATAATAATAATAATAATAATAAAAAAAAAAAAAAAAAAAAAGTACAACAATTAAATGAAAACAATGAATGATTTTGTGTACCCTGTGGTTTCAGTTAGATTTATGGGACGCCCTGTATAATGACAGTATGCATGACGTCCTCTAACATCATAATTATCTTTTTTTTGCTCTATAATAATTTCCGGACCAGTTAGCATTCACAATTGTTGCCTCTAGTGAATACAAGTCAAGGACAGTCACGGGTGAGAGGAGACCCTTGTTTCAGTGACATTATCACGTCCTTGCACACACAAACACACTCTGGCCAAGCATACGAACGAGGGTAATTGAGAGAAGAGGTTGATTGGTGGGAGTGAGGTAGGTGGGAGTGAGGGATAAAGGGGTAATGAGGTAGATGGGAGTGAGGGGTAGTGAGAGGAGTGGGAGTGAGGGGTAGTGAGAGGAGTGGGAGTGAGGGGTAGTGAGTGGAGTGGGAGTGGGAGTGAGGGGTAGTGAGGTAGGTGGGAGTGAGGGGTAGTGAGGTAGGTGGGAGTGAGGGGTAGTGAGTGGAGTGGGAGTGAGGGGTAGTGAGATAAGTAGGAGTGAGGGGTAGTGAGAGGAGTGGGAGTGAGGGGTAGTGAGATAAGTAGGAGTGAGGGGTAGTGAGATAAGTAGGAGTGAGGGGTAGTGAGACAATTAGGAGTGAGGGGTAGTGAGTTAAGTAGAAGTGAGGGGTAGTGATTGGAGTGAGAGGGGTAGTGAGTGGAGTGGGAGTGAGGGGTAGTGAGACAATTAGGAGTGAGGGGTAGTGAGTTAAGTGGGAGTGAGGGGTAGTGAGCTAAGTGGGATTGTGGATTACTGAGGGGAGGATTACTGAGGGGGGTGGGAGTTCCGAGCAAATGAGATATGTGACAGGAAAAAGATAAGCAAAGAGGAGTAAGAATGGGAAGAAAAGAAGTGGATAGAGATGAAGAGGAAGAAGGAATCGAAGTGGAGAAGACTGAACACCCTACCCACCTACCTACCTACCTACCTACCCTACCTACCTACCCTACCCACCTACCTACCACAACCTAAAGTAATTACTGAGCGCGTCTAAAAAAGAAATTGTTTCCTAATCTTAAAAGCCAAATAAGAATAAACATTTGGGCGAGAACTTACAAAATTATTAATATAAAAATAAATATGATGTGTGTTCCAGACTGCATTGCAATAGACATGACAGTGCAATTATTATTATTATTATTATCTAACTTCTGTTATTGCATATAAAAATCTTAAATAATTATAAGCTGTTTTTTTCTATGACAGTTTCTCGTTCACAATAATACGCATCTCACACAAACTGTACTAAAAATATTACAGGGTCTGTCTTTCTGATAACATTAAAAGATAAGTGTTATTTATTACTGTATATCACTTGCATGATCGCCATTAAGGGGGGAGGTAATTCACTTTTGTTACATTGGAGTGCCTTGATTCCTCCAAAGTATGGCAGGAAACAGGATCAGATGAACAAAAATAATGGTGTTCTGTTGCTTGGAATAGTTTGGAGGAATCATATGCTCCATATTTACCAACACTGATTTTCCCCCTTAATGAATAGCAAAGATAAAAAAAATATATACTGTTTATATATAAGGGAGACCTTTTTGGGTAATAATGTTTCGCAAATGATACTTTATAGCCAAAACTCTAAACTAAAAAATACATTGGAAAAACATAAGTCAGAAAATGCTGCTCCTTTGATGGTGGTTAACTAATTACATGCACCGCTAATAAAAGGAAGGTGGTTATGTAATTATTATGAGTATATGTTATTATGGGGATCTGTTATTGTAGCTCAGTATGAAAGAATCGACAGCCCTCCACATCATTGAAAAAGACAGATGGTCGGCCCACTCATTAACGATAGAAAAACATCCTTGTGGTTTGTCTCTCTAGAGTCTATACGCATCTTTGTATTATATAGTCAGAAGGGAATAAATAATCTTCTCCACTTTAGCCGCTAACAAGCCCGGGGCAAGTTAAGGGGATAGCATACTTTTTTTTTTTTTTGGTGAATTGGAGTGCCTTGATTCCTCCAAAGTATCCCAGGAACAGGACCAGATTAACAAATATAATGGTGGCCTGTTGTTGCTTGGAATAGTATGGAGGAATCAATTGCTCCAGATTTACCAACAGTGTACTACCTACCCCCTGTGATATAGTCAGAAAATTGGAGATACACGAGTCCTTCAAATATTGCCACGAAACACCAACTATAATAATATATGTAAGAAGCTTGTTTCGTGGCATAGTTAGGAGGATTCAGAAGTCCCTAAATCCTGTACACGTTCACAGGGTCCTTAAGGGGGAAGTAAGTTTTGTGTTGGTAAATCTGGAGCAACCGAATCATCCAAACTATTTCAGGCATCAGAACACTATTTATTATCTTTGCTCTTCTGGTCCTTTTTCCTAGCATACTTTGGAGGAATCATGGCACTCCAATGTACCAAAAAAGAATTACCCCCTTAAGACATAATACCGTGTACATACATATTAAGAAATACCCTAAACCCTTTTATGCATAGCGGTCCCTGGGGTGTGAAGTTTATGATACTATGGCTTTGTTTACGATGGGTAGGGTATAGGGGTTGTTGTTGTTCTCTCTCTCTCTCTCTCTCTCTCTCTCTCTCTCTCTCTCTCTCTCTCATACCGTATAATGTACTGTACATACATACAAACATGCATACATACATACATACATACAAACATACATACATACATACCCGCCAAAACCAAAGCACTCCATACATACATAAATACATACATACATACATACATGCCCGCCAAAACCAAAGCACTCCATACATACATACATACATACAAACATACATACATACATACAAGCCCGCCAACACCAAATCACTCCATACATACATACATACATACATACATTACTAAGAGGATGATTAACGTTGTCTCTATATTCATGCCTCTTTTATGTCCTAGTTAGGTTTCGCTCTCCAAAAATTCCTGAACACATTTATACGAAGGAGTGCTTAGATTTTAATACTACAAACACCTTGAACACACATTTACGATAAGATGAATGTAGGAGGGCTTAGATTTCAGTCTCAAAAAAAAAAAAAAAAAAAAAAAAAAAAAAATCCCTGAACACACTCCAAACACACACTTTCGACAATATAAAGGAAAGACCATCATCACCATCACCCGTGTCACTACCTCTATTATTACTATCATCACCATAAAATCATTTTCATCATCACCACCACCAACACCACCACTATTATCATCACTATCATCATCATCATCATCATCACCAACACCAACAACATTATCAACACCATCACATCATACTCATCATCACCACCACCAACACTATTATCAACACCATCACATCATACTCATCATCACCACCAACACCACCACTATTATCATCACTATCATCATCACCATCATCATCATCACTACCACCACCATCACCAACACTATTATCATCACTATCATCATCACCATCATCATCATCATTACCACCACCATCACCAACACTATTATCATCATTATCATCATCATCATTATCATTATAGCTAAATATTTACGACTTATGAAGGAAGGGACAGGAACGAGAGGAAAGCAAGCACCACCCCCCTCCCTTCCTCCTTCAAACCCTGGCAGGCATGGAGGAAGGGGGGGACAGGAGGGAGGGGGGCGAAGGAGGGAAGGAGGAAGGGGGGGGGGAAGGAGGGAGGAGGAGCAGGTGAGAGAAACTGTGCAAATCAATAAATGTTTCTCAGGTCTCGGACAACATGAAAAAAAAAAAAAAAAAAATATTATGTATATATATAATAAAAAAAATCATGTTGTACAGATATGAAAGAAAAAATTACGACGTGGTAATTTATATTTCCCTGACTTAAGAGGCACATAATGGAATATATTTTATCGATGCAGGGAAATTTATCTGACGCTCAGGTGAAATATATCGCACAGGCCGTCTCGTAAATCTGGAAATATTCAACGGAAGGGATTGGAAAGAAATGAAACGAACGCCAAGAATCACTTCGAATCCACAACTTGAAGACTTCTAATACACACAGCATATTCTTGTATTATTATTATTATTATTTCTATTTTTATTATTATTATTATTATTATTATTTCTTTTTTTACTATTATTAATACTATTATTATTATATTTTTTAAAATTTTCTTTCAGTGGGGTAGTTATACAGTGAATATCGCTTCGTTTTAAATGAGGAATAAAATAATGTAATGAGAGTCGTCAAAATGAGGGATACAAATGGGAAACAGTAATTATCAACGGATGTCAAAATGAGGACTAAATATAGGAATTATATATAGGAAAATGATGTTGTTACGATGAGGGTTAAAAGAAAGAATGAAAAGAGTTAGGGATGAAAGATTTAGGATGAAGAATGCGAGTTAAGGACCCTGTGATCGTGTATGAAACTTGGAGGCTTCTGATTCCTCCTGACCATACCACGAAACAAGCTCCTTCTACTGTATATAGGTAGTGTTTCGTGGCAATATTTGAAGCACTCATTTACCTCCAATTTTCTGACTACAACACCGGGTCCCTCAATTAACGAAATGAAATAGAAATAATTGGATGGTAGTTGCCAGTTTGTGGGTTATAACAACATGACAGAAGCGTGGAGAAAAAGTTACCAAGATGGATAATATAATGAGACAGAAATTTGGGATGGAAGCTGTCAAGATGAGGGATGCAAGAAGGAATACAATAATAAGAGACATTAAAGACGAAAATAAAGGGCTTCTGATTCCACCTAACTATGCCATGAAACAAGCTCCTTCCTTGTAAGTGGTGTTTCGTGGCAATGTTTGAAGGACTTAGTTACCTTCATTCTTTTCTGACTACATCACCGGACGGGCCCTAAAGAATGGGGAAGGGTTGGCACTCGTTCCTGGCCCCCCTGGTGGTGCTGTCAGGAACCTCACTGTCTCCCACCAATGTCGAGTTTCCTCCTCCCTTCCATCTATCTATCTATCTTTCCATTATCTTGTCTGGCGAATTATTCATCCATCACTCATCTGCCTTTCACTTCCCCCCCTCCCCCCTCCATCACTTGCTGCCCGGACTATACACACACACACACACACACACACACACACACACACACACACACACACACACACACAAACACACACACACACACACACACATTATAAACCTACACCCAGGTACACACGCAAATTCACGCACATGCACGTAGTTACACAGACACTCACATACACACTCACATACACGCAAACACACACGTACACACATACATATAGGGACTACAAACACATAATACTGAACATAGTGAACGCCTACATAAAAAATCCGAATTGCAGGCTAATCTCTCTCCGTGATGAATACACGGTTGAACAGAAACACCGGTGTACTTCATTCCAACGCCTAGCTGAGAATTCCCATATACTGTATACCTGTAGTTGAGAACCCTATCCAGTTCACTACCATAAACCCTTCAGTGTTCGCCTTCATGATGGAATTATATGTTGCGTTTTTTTTTTTATAATCAAATAGTCAACGAGATTACAATGAAGTGATGACATGCTTAGTTGGATAGTGGAGGACTCGAGAGGATACAAGTTTTAACTATAGAAATAGGAAGGAAGGGAATGAATCACTCACTGGGGGTCTGATTATGATGTGAGGGAGCTGGGGACTAATTAGTATTACCATGCCAGCGCGGGTGGGTGTCGGCGTACAAGCTCCAAGGGAGGCGAAGCGAAGGCGCATGGGGAGTAGGGGATTATAGAGATACCGGCGTTGATACAAAGCTGAATGACAAATAGGCCTGGGCGGGATGGGAGTGACAGTTACATGGCGGAGAAGAACGGCAATGGAAGAAGAATTATAGGCTCGTGACGTTAACAGCAGGGAGGAGGTAGTTGCGGTGGTGGCGGGGAAGAGAAAGTTGTCGTGTGGATGTTGAGGTGTGGGTACTATAGGGGCTGTGCGGATTATTGTAGAGTGATAGCGGGAAAGGTGCATGGAGAAGGCGACAGTGAGAAGGGGTCGCCCGTATGGAGACAGATAGAGTGACCCGTGGGAAGTGCATGAGAGTGGGAGACTGTGGAAGGGGTGAATGAAAGATGGTAGAAATGGTTATGGAAAGTGGGTGGGGCTCGGTGTGGAGGTGGATGTGATGTGAAGAGCGGCAGGAGAGGGTGTGTGGATGACTGGGTGTGATGTGGAGATGGATATGATGTGAAGAGTGGCAGTAAAGAGTGTGTGGAGGGCTGGCTGTGATGTGGAGATGGATATGATGTGAAGAGTGGCAGGAGAGGGTGTGTGGAGGGCTGGGTGTGA
>JAWQEG010000139.1:0-12500 GCA_033782935.1 Petrolisthes cinctipes | reverse complement strand
GATAGAAATATCTTTAACTTGATGTTATCGTGTGGGCACTGGTCTTGTGGGTGTGGGTAGAGGGGAGGGCAGACGGCCACAGATCTTGGTGATAAAGCTACCTCAGTGTCCAGCGTCGGAGATATTTGGATTACAACCAACTGCACCAATGAAATCTCCTCAAGCCTCGACCATGACGCTGCAAATCACAACAGCATCATAAAGATAAATACGACACGTAAAATGTAAGGACCCAATAACTTGAGGGAGTGGCGCACAGATTCTCGTAGAAAAACTCAATAAGGTTAATTCCCGTGCACTGGAAGGAATATCGCCATGCAGGGACGGCAACACCGGCCGAGATATCTTGGGGGACGTGGGAGTAAATTGCATGCCGTGGGCGCTACCGAGCTAATATTACACTGGGCAAGAACCTCGACTCGCAGTTTGTCGGGAAATGCCTCTTAACTCCTTCGGTGGACGTCTCGTGTCTTCCCCACTCGACTTCAAGTGTGGTGCCCGCCTCTTCTTATCTTCCCCCTTCCCCTCACCCCCTCTCTCTTTTCCATTTAGGAAGTTCTCGCTTGAGACTTACATATTGCTGGCCACCAATCTCGCCCTTTAAGCTCCAAGGGAATCCAAGGGTGCTTTATATTGTTGTCCTGAGAGTCCCAGATGACTTTTCCATTTAAAGATGCACCTTCATTTCTATAGTATAATAGAAATAAAAAGGTTCTGTTATATTTTCCTTCCTTACAGCATAGTAATTTTCATTCGCCAATTCTTTCTATCTCCTCAAAACACAACTGATTATCAAAATATTACGTTACCTGATTTAGGGAATCGATCTGTTGTTGTTATGTAGAATTTCTCCACCAGTCTACCACACGGGAAGCGACTCGAGCCCAGCACCTTCTCCAGGCCACTGCTGCCTCCACCACTGTTACGATTTGGCCGGCCCCTGCCCTCCCACGCCCCTGCATGCACCACCACACCTCTAGGTCTGAGTCAGCCGTGTAGAGAGGTCAGCAGTCTTGTTTTTGCCTCCTGGTAATGGCGATGGGATTGGTGTAGTGCGTGTGCATATTTTTGTTCCTGTTTGACTGCAGGTGTGCATTTACGTTATTTCCAGAACACAGCATGGATCCCCAATTAGACTCAGGAGTTGCATATTTACACCTATAGCATATTATGCAGTGCAATAATTATATGTGATTCTGACTCTACTGTTTGGGGTTATAAAGCGAGTGAACATTTAAATTTATATCATATCCTCTTGCGTAAGGTTGAGCCGGGGAATGGGGAGGGGAGGGCCACTGTGCCACTCTTCACTAGGTAGTCACAGCAGCAGGCCATCCACCCCTGCTGTTGGCGGATGATCATAGCATTTTGTACGCTCATTTTCTCCGTAAGTCTGGCCGTCTATGTGTTTATATATCTGAGGACTTGTATAAAAAGCTATGCACTACGTAATCTGAAGATGTGTAAGTTTCGTATAAAGAGACTTGAGAGATTTCTGTGCCTCTATGTTTTGGGGGGCGTCATCTTCTCTGGGCGAAATTAATTGAAGTGATGCGCTGTTCAGGCTATCGTTGGTGGAGGAGGAAGTAGGTCGCAAAATTCTAGTGTCATAATGTAGGCTATGCTCAGAATTCCTACACGATTGCGAACTATTCATCCTTGGGTTGTCTGATCGCACTTTGGTATTGCGTACAAATAGACTAAGATAAAATTCGTAATACACTGTAGCCTCATCATATTCATTTCATGCATACATACTCCATGCTATTGCTGTTAAAACGTCGTTCAAACTTCGTGTATTGCAACTAAGATGTCGTTCAAACTCCGTGTATTGCAACCCAGCTCTAGGATTAAAGGGAGAAGTGGTGGTGAGGTGAGGGTGAATTGAGGGTAGAGACGCACTCAATCTTATACATGAAGCATTATGGTACGGGGCGTGACTCCAGCTGCTTCTATACACTCAAGTTTGTATACCTGGTAAGCGAGGGAATGCCACAAGGGCCACCCAAGTTGTCTCTCCTGCTCGTGCCTTCTTCTTACAGTCTAGATTTTATTTAATCAGTTCTGCACACACAAGAACAACGTGGAGAGTCATTTTCGGCTAATGGAGTGTGTGTACAAGCTAAAAGTTTTCCTCTCTGGTCTCTTTGAATTTGGCCACTAAATGACCCTTACACACGAGTCGTCCAATATATTTTTTTCTTCATCTTTCCCGGGTGTCCTGTACTAGCATACTTGGTCCTTAGGAGGCGTGCCAAGGGGGCCATGTGATAACATCTCTCACGCTCGCTGAGGGCCAACTGGCTAGGCTAGGGTGTGGGCTGAACAAGGTGGAGGGAAGTGTCAGGTCGAGTGGAGGGATGGAAAGGAGAGATGAGGGGCTTAAATGGAAGGAGAGCCTAATAGAGAGATAGAAAGGATAGATGTGGGGCTTAGTTAGATGGAAGGAGAGTCTAGTAGAGAGATAGTGAGAAGAGAGATGTGGGGCTTAGTCAGATGGAAGGAGAGTCTAGGAGAGTAGATATGGGGGCTTTAGTTTGATGGAAGGAGAGTCAGGTGGAGAGGAGGGAGAAGGGTGGTAGGAAAAGGTGAAAGGAGAGTCATGTGAAAGGAAGAATCAGGCGAGTCAGGTGAAGGACGGCACAGATGGATGAAGCAAAGGGAAGGAAAGTCAGGTGCAGGCAAGGAAGAGATGGAGATAACGAAGAAGGGAAGGATGGAAAGAAGAAGAGACGGAGGAAATCAGGAAGGGAGGAATGGAGGGAATGAGGAAGAGGTGAGAGAGGAAGGGAGGGAAGGAGGAAGAGAGTGAGGGAGGGAATGAGGAAGAGAGTGAAGGAGGAAGGGAGGGAAAGAGGAAGAGAGTGAGGGAGGGAATGAGGAAGAGAGTATAGGATGAAGGGAGGGAATCAGGAAGAGAGTGAAGGAGGAAGGGAGGACAGGAATGATGGAGGAAGGGAGGGAAGGAGGAAGGGAGTGAGGGAGGAAGGGAGGACAGGACTGATGGAGGAAGGGAGTGAGGGAGAAAGGGAGGGCAGAAGGTAGAAAGTGAGGGAGGGCAAGGCAGGGCGTGGATCAGACAGGTGGGAGGAAGGGAGAGGTTAGGATGGAGTGTATAAAAATAAGTTGGTTGTACTTCTGTTCCTGCTGCTGCTGCTCGTGGCGTATATGAAAGTGAAGTCCTGGCTTACTTCTTCTTACTAAAGGTCAAGCCAAGGATGATTTACACGACGGCAAGCAGTGAAGGGGTGTAAGGAATATAATGATGGTTTTGTGTGTGTGTGTGTGTGTGTGTGTGTGTGTGTGTGTGTGTGTGTGTGTGTGTGTGAGAGAGAGAGAGAGACTGTGTGTGTGTGTGTGTGTGTGTGTGTGTGTGTGTGTGTGTGTGTGTGAGAGAGACTGTGTGTGTGTGACTCTGTGTGTGTGTGTGTGTGTGTGTGTGTGTGTGTGTGTGTGTGTGTGTGTGTGTGTGTGTGTGTGTGTGTGTGTGTGTGTTCTTTTGAATAGTCACTAACCAACACGGGACATAGGATAAACATTAGTTAGTAAATTATATACTGAATCAAAATATTATAAATATTAAGGGACCCCTTGATGTAGTCAGAAAATTGGAGGTTAGCGAGTCCTTCAAATATTGCCACGAAACACCACCTATACTGATGAAGCTTGTTGCGTGGCATAGTCAGGAGGAATCAGAAGCCACCACGTCTCATACACGATCACAGGGTCCTTAGGCCTTTTTTTTCCCCTCGTGCATCACCACATCGACTATTCCAATTATCTGGAGTTATGATACGTGACTAAAAATAAATGTGTATGATTCTGAAGCCGTAAAAAAAAAAAAAAAAATATGCTTCCGTATAAAGAATTCATTCGCCTTAGTGTCAAAACGAACGAACGATGGGCTGTGAAAAGGAACGAGATTCAATGTAATGATGTTCCCCTCCACATATGGGTACATTATTTTATCCCTCCGTAAGAACAATAATCATTATTATTATTATTTTCAAAAGTAGTGTTTACTTTACGTCTTGGAGAAAAAAATAATTAACAGGTTCTGAACGCTGCAAGAACGTTTTGTTTACAATATGAATAAAAAAAGTTGTCGGAAGGCTTTATGTTTAAAATATTTATTATAAAGCCGAGGATAAAAAAATATCTCCTACAACTTCTATCAGTTCCCCTCACTAGACGACCCTGTATATCCTTCAGAATGTTTGCTCAATCACAGTCTTATCAAGGAAAGCAAGTCTTGGCCAACCTTTACATTAACTCATCTTAGTAAATACAATAATGGTAAAAATAGCTATTTATTTAGGATTTACAAGCAGGAGGAGTAAAAATGTCAGTTTCTCTTCACTCTAATCTAGGAAGTCTGTAATGATCAGTTTAGAACCTCGAAGGACTATACTTGGCAAACAGCTTGATGTTGCTTCGGTACACCTGGCCTATACTGTACACCTTCTCAATTAACCAATGCATGGAACTAACGCTTTCCATCTTACACTATCGTCTCTGATTACTCGAAGCTTAGAAAATTAAATAGTCCTTCAGTTTTCAGCTTCCCATGGGCCTCACTCGATCCATCTATGTATCCACTCGACTGGGAAACAAATCGTAATAAACTTTCTTATTCCATTCGGGTTCCCAGCAGCAGCATCTTAGAAAATGTGGACGACGTGCGGCAATCCGTCAGTTTTGGACAGCTAGCAATTTGAAGTACAATAAAAAAATGCTGTGGCTGCTTTTTTTCCTCTCTCCTCAACTTTACCATTATGATGACATTTACACTAGAGCTGCTGGAGGGCGGTATCATTACTCACTTCCTCGCGCTGCCCCTCTACCCACCTGCCCTGCCCTGCCCTGCCCTAGCTACGTTCCATCCTATATACCCCATCATACCCTGCCCTGCCCTGCCCTGCCCTGCCCTAGCTACGTTCCATCCTATATACCCCATCATACCCTGCCCTGCCTTGCCCTGCCCTGCTTTGCCTTGCCTTCCCCTACCCTGCCATGTCCTAGCTATGTTCCACCTTTCCATGCCAGACCCTACCCTGATCTACCTTTCCTTGCCCTGCCCTGCCCTGCCCTGCCCACTAGATCAGGTCTAAGGAAAGGAAAGGGTAAGGTTTGGTAGGGTGAGACAGGATGAGGGTAAGATGAGGTGAGGGTAGACTGGGTGAGGGCAAGCTGTGTGTGTGTGAGGAGGGTGGTCAGTGTATATATGTGTGTGTGTGTGTGTGTGTGTGTGTGTGTGTGTGTGTGTGTGTGTGTGTGTTTGTGAAATATTCTTCCAGGCAGCCGCTCTGATTACTAAGCTACGGAAAAAACCTAATGTGCACGATAGAGAACTTTAGAAATAGAATAAATGTAGCTTGGCATTTTGGATATTTGCATAGGCTTTTGCCTATGTAGGAGAAAGAAAATTGGGATTCTGGGCACAGTCGGAGTAAATGAACGAAAGTATTGTGATCATCAGGGAAAGGAAGGAAATAATAAAAATTTTAATGTATCAGTCATTTAACTTTTTTTTAACTACTTTCGTATTGGTGATTCTTATGTAGAGGAAACTAAGCATTATTTTTCTGGAACACAGAAGGCATTGAGGGATACGTACCCATGAACAATGCAGCATTTCACTAACTTATTAAAATACCCTTCAAATTATATATAATGTTTATATTATTTCCTGTTACCTCCGTCTATTCCTTCACTGTATAAACACGAGTGGCGCCAGTAGGTCACAGTGACGAACGAACACACCATTTTTTTTAGAGCATTATGTCAAGCTGGGTTAATAACAAGCAAGACTTTAAAACTCAGACATTATGGCAAGCCTTACGGAACTTAGAGGATGTATTGTGCAGAGAACAATTCCCTCTCCTCATCCCCCCCCCTTCCCCACACCCCCCACCACACACACACCACCAGTCAGGGATAAACGCTAATCAAGGAACCGGAGTACCAATTTGAGACTTTATCTGCTACGGAATCTTATACACAGACGGCGGAGATGCGTGCAGGTAAGAGGTCCATTCACTGGTAATTATACATATTTTGTCGGATGAGAAGAGGTGGAGGAGAAGGAGGAAAAGGTGGAGGTGTAGGAAGAGGAGGAGGTGGTTGAGGTGTAGGGGGATGGGGCAGGGGTAGGAGGAGGTGGTGGAGGAAGAGTAGAAAAAAGACAGTGATGGTTGTGATGATTATGATGATGAGGGAAATCGAAGTCAAGAATAAGTGTAAGAAGGTGAAGGAATTTGAAAAAAAAATTAGAGGATAAAGGAGGAGGAATGAGAGTGAAGGTGAAGGAAAATAAATGAAGTGGAGGAAATGGAGATAAGAGAACATGTAATGGGAAAATTGGGAGGGGTGGTGAGGCAATTGGGATGAGAGGTGAGGTGTGGTGGTGGTGGGGAAATGAAACGAGAGACGAGGAGGAGGAGGAGGGGGATGGTGGGAGATGATCGATGATAGACAAGGGGTTGGCAGAGGAAAAGCGAGGAGATAAAGGTGGAAAGGAGTGGAAAATTAAAGACAAGGAGGTGAGGGAAGTTGAAAGGGAGAGAGAGAGAGAGAGAGAGGGACGAGAGACAAGATGGTAGAAGAAGTTAAGTGGGTGCATGGGTAAGATGGAAAGGGAGAAGGAATTATAGAGAAGGAGGTGAGGGAAGGGGAAAGGGAATGAGAGACAGGGTGGAAGAAAATGAGGAGAGGGAGGAGAAGCAGAGAAACACAAGGTGGAAAGGGAGAAGGAGAGGATAGAAAAAGGGAAGGGTAAAGAAGGAGAGGACAGCATGTAGGTGGTAAGGGAGGAGGAGAAAACACAATGTGGAAAGAGAGAAGGAGAGGATAGAAAATGGAAAGGAAGGAGAGGCGATGGAAAGGGTGAAGCAGAGGTCAGAAGGTGAAAACGGAGGAGAAGGAGAGGACATAAGATGGAAAGGGACAAGACAGAAGGAGGAGGGGAGAACAAAAGAGGCGAGAAACAGCAGCGTCTGTTGAACTTGGCAGCCTCTTCCCACCCAGGCGATCTCCTGTAGTTCTTAATCTGCTTCGTAGCGGGGAATGCCATGATGCAGGACCCGCCTTGGTTGGTAATAAGGGGGAATGTGTTGCGCTGATGGGTTTACGGGCGCGGGGAGAGTCTGTTTACTGCCTGAGGGGACTTCTTGTACGTATGTAAATGCTGACGGGATCCAACCTTAACTGAGACCCACCCGGCCATCTGCCCAGCTGGCCTGTGTGCCTATGGTAGCGTGGGTGTTTGATTGGGACGTCCATAATAGCTGAGTTAAGGCTACCCCCACTACGCCTTGCCTTCAATACACACTAGAGGTATAGGGTACTGAGCTTCCCCGCAGTTTATGGTCGTTTGGTGGCCAGGAGGGTGAGACCAACAACTCTCTACATTACCCTTCACTCATTCCCTTCTCGGTTTGTCTGCACCTTGGGCGTAAAAGGTACTGTAGGCTACCAACGCATAAATCATTCTCGACTATAGATCTTTAGTAGGGTTTTGTGGAATGTATTTTCGGATTCTATATATGAAAAATGGCCAATGTAGGTAATTATTTCAGCTCTTATAATGTTGTATGTATTTCTTGCCGACGTTCGATGACACACACTGCCAAGTTTTATAGGTGACAGACATCTGCTTCTAGCACACACATACATACACACACACACAAACCATTCCCAACCTACTTACAACACCCTCCGTTACTTTCGTGCAGTGAGGGGAGGAAGGGACGGAGCTAGGGAGAGGGCCAGCCAAGACTATCACACGCACATCTTACGTAGCCTACTCTTCTATAGGACGTGGGAACCTGACCCTTCCTTCCATACGCCATTAACAACACTATAATCTGCCTCCCCCCCCCCCCCCTCGTCAC
The DNA here is from genome assembly GCA_033782935.1 of Petrolisthes cinctipes. Taxonomy (NCBI): domain Eukaryota; kingdom Metazoa; phylum Arthropoda; class Malacostraca; order Decapoda; family Porcellanidae; genus Petrolisthes; species Petrolisthes cinctipes. The sequence goes on along the minus strand of JAWQEG010000139.1, from coordinate 4,608 downwards.
TATGAAAAGTCATTGGTGTTGCAAGGCGATGATCACAAAGTGTCTCGGTATACAGGGATATACTGTACATACGGGGTCCCATCTCATTTATACATTACAAAGGAAAGCACACAATTGCGTGCAGAAGTAAATGTCTATGAATGTCCACACTGGGAATCGAACCAGGATACACGCAATGCGAGACCCAGGCGCTACCCACTATACTAACATCACCACACGAGAGTAGAGAGAACCTTGCTATCAACTGATGGCATAGGAAGCCCTGGCGTACGCATCACCACTGCTACCACAACAGGAATTTTTACCTCTCACTCTCCTTGGTGGGTGGATTTATTTGATGGCTAACATTTAATTTTACCCTTACATGGAATACATGTGGTAGGAGTGGCGACCCCAAGGCTTCCTATGCCATCAGTTGATAGCGAGGTTCACTCCACTCTCGTATGGTGGTGTTGTTGGTAGAGTAGAGTGGTTAGTACCTGGGTCTCACATAGCGAGTATACCCATGGTGCACACTCATAGAAAATCACTTATACATTATACGATCGAGTAACGAGTGAGTGTGTCTTTATCGTTGTGTGGTTACTTAAAATTAATCACTTGTGCTGAGAGTACGTTATCCTTGTGTGGCGTTACTTAATCCACTATAACCCTACAGTATTTGATTTGATGAAAATTAAGGGTAAATTCCTTAACAAATCTATGTTTACTTGGTTTGTACTTAACTTGCCAGGCCTGACAACCAAGCCCAGCATAACCTAACATAACCTAATCTGATCTGACCTGACCTTATCCAATTATCAATGTGTAGTGTTTCTGGAAAAAGAGATGTTCCCGTAAATTGTGAAATTGGAATTCGGTATCTATCAATCCATCTATCTATCTGACAGCCAATCTCTCTACCTGTCTATCTATCTACCTGTGTATCTATCAATATATCTATAAATCTATCTATCTATCTATCTGACAGCCTATCTCTCTACCTGTCTATCTATCTACCTGTGTCTGTCTGTCTGTCTGTCTGTCTGTCTGTCTGTCTGTCTGTCTGTCTGTCTGTCTATCTATCTGGTCTGTTCCAAGATGAATGGAAACTTTCACTAAGTAATGAACAAGAAGTCTGAGACGGGTGCAAGCTGCAAGAACACAGTCAGGGGAAATATACGAGACAGAGATGGTGGTGGTGGTCAGTGCTGGAGGGGAGGAAGAGGAGGAGGGGGAGAAGGGGGGGATGAGGGGGAGAAGGGGGGATGAGGAGGAGAAGGGGGGGATGAGGAGGAATGGGAGGAGGGGTGGGAGAAGAAGGAGGAGGGGGAGGAATAGGAGGAGGAGCAGTTTCTCTATATTTGCAACCATTTTTGTTTTATATCTGTATCCATTAATGATTATTGTATGTATTTTTTTGTTTGTCTATCTGTCAGTTTAGTAGTCAATCATTTCATTAATACATGAACCCATCTACCTAACCACCTGGAGAATAAGGAATATATAACTAACTCCCTTTAATTCATCCTGGTGATCGGAAGGAACGCTCAATGTGTCACAGGATACCACAATTAATTCCCTCACAGTTAGTTAGCCATCACAATTATTAGGTTTTTCTTTCCCCAGCTGTTAGATTTGACGAGTCGATGATTGTATACTTGAGGAAAAACGACGACCGTGAATGATACACTTAATAACCCTATAGTGTAGTTTTCAGCTGAGCATTGATGTCCTGTATTTAACTTCCATTCGAGCTATATTTAGACGGTACAAAGATATATTTAGGGTGTGAAATAAGAGACTGTGTTAATGGCAGTGAAGAATGAACATCGTAACTCACCGTAAACTTGCCAGAGAAAGGTGCTAAGTTAGTGAGGCAAGTACTAGGGGAACCAAGGCAGGGAGTGGGACAGGGAGGGACAGAGAGAGAGATAGAGGGAGGGAAGGAATAGGCAGGGATGAAGTGGAAGAGGGAGGGAGTGGAGCAGGGAGGCAGAAGAGCAGGGAAGGAGAGGGTTAGGGTCAGGGAGGGGGTTACAGAAGGGGGATGGGTAAGGTCAGGGAGATAGAGGGTTAAGGAGGGTGGTAGTAAGATCAGAGAATTAGAGGGTTAAGAAGGATGATGGGTAGGGTGAGGGAGATAAAGGGTTAAAGAGGGGTGGAAGTAGGGTCAGGGAGAGGGTTAAGGAGGGGGATGGGTAGGGTGAGGGAGGTGGTACACTAAGCGCCACCTCTGCCCTGACCTACCACACTGCATGACCCCATTATAAGACATTCATCGTCCGGGCCATTATGGAAGCCCCATCATTTATGGAACCCCTTCCATTAAGAAGGGATAATGAAGGGTCTTTCATCAGTGCGACCGAGGCTGTCTACCCTTGTGTCTCAGCCAGCATGCCGCCTCACTCTGCCCTGCCCTACACTGCCCTGCCTTGCATTGCCCTGCCCTACCCTACCCTACCCTGCCTTGCTCTACCCTACCCTGCCCTGCTTTGCCCTGCCCACAACCACAGGCCATCACTGGATATAAAGGTCCTTGTCATGCCCACCACTCGGCATCACTGGGCATCATTGGGTATCGGTGCCATGCCTCGGCCTTCGTCAGGTATTATCAACTTTCACCAGCAGAGATAATAATATACTAATTGATTTCGACGACGGCAACCAAATATTATAAAAATCTGACCGATATCACTTGGTGTTGCAATACTCATAAATCGTGTTCAGTCTGCTGCAGCAGCAGCTGCTGTTGTTGTTGTTGCTACTTGGAGTCACACCAGAATTATGGGGAGTTTCTCTTGTTGGTGAATTGGAAGATCTTTGATTCCTCCAAACTATGCCATGAACAACAGATTCCCTATTTGTATCATTGAGGGTGTCTGTTTCTTGGCATAGTTTGGAGGAATCAGTCAGTGACCTTCCCATTCACCAACAAGAGAATCTCCCCGTAAGGAATAATTTGTTTATTTTGTTCGAATTGGATGATTACTGATCCCTCCACTCTATGTGAGAATACAGACTACCTCAGAATACGAGTAGTATGGGATCTGTATTGTTGTATTGTTTGGAGGAATTACTAGCCCTCTAATTCACCCCAAATATACAATGTCCTTCATTAATCTGGGAGGAGTGGCACTGTGACAAGACGAGGCTTCACCACTGACGGAGCTCGGCCACAACTCCACTAAAAGGATATTATTACCTTCTATACTTTAATTAAAGGTTCTCCAAACTTAACTGCGACGTCCAACAAGTCCAATATCATAAAGCTCTGAGGGACGTAGATAATATTGACTTGGGTTTACTAACTAATGGAAAGAAGGCATTATTATTTAAAAATCAACATAATTTTGATCTTAACGGCTTCACTTTTTTTTTTTTTTAAGTATATTCCGCTTATATTACCAAAAATGAAAACCTACGCATTTCCCACTGGCTTGTGTTCGCACGTTCTGTACCATAACGGCGTTTTTGTATTCCGTCTTCTATCCAATTGTCCCATAAGTTAATCATAATCATCAGCATCCTCACCTCCTTTCCAGTAATCTCGGTATCTCATTATCTCAACACCTGACCGGACTTAGTAACGAGAAGGTTTTGTTGTTTGGTGTTCACTCCATGCCTTGTTTTTCCTCCCCCTCCCTTTGCATACGTATTATTATATTATATTATTATATTATTTTCATGTGCTGTAAACCTTTTTAGACTGTGTGTGTGTGTTTCTTCTATCTCTCTCTCTTTCCTTCCATCAATCTTAATTCCTCTCCTTCTCCACCCCCCCCCTCTCTCTCTCTCTCTCTCTCTCTCTCTCTCTCTCTCTCTCTCTCTGCACATATTACTACCACAGTCACGCCAAGGGTTCCCGGCAGGTGCAGATTACAGTACATACACCCAGCAGCCCCTCCACCCATATCACTTCAGGCAAAGACCAAAGTGCACAACAATTATTACCCCTTCCGAGAGGCATCGTTCCGCCCTGCCCTGCCCTGCCATGCCCTACCTTCCTCTACCTTGCCCTGCTGTGCCTTGTCTTATCCTGTTCTACACTGCTCTATTTTATCCATTCCTGTCCTGTCCTGTCCTGCCCTGCCCTACTTTGCTTTGTTCTGCCGTGCCTTGTTACGTCCTACACTTATTCTGTTTTGTCCTGCCTTGCCCTGCCCTACACTGCCTTGTCCTACCTTGTCCCGCTCCGCCCTGTCCTTCCCTTTTCTGTCCACCGCTGAGAATGGAGAGCCCAGAGAATGTGTGCAATTTTGGTGGTCAGTCAATCTGCATTTCTAATGGCGTATATTATCCCATAAGGCTTTCAACTTCGGCTCACGTAATATACAGTTTTATACCTGAAACGCCAATCAATCTTTGTGCCTCATTTATCCTGTTCTTTGGTGCTTAGAACTTACTGATATTGTATTAGTAATGCAAAGTGAGGAGTCTATGTGTCCATCCTAATACTGAGTGAAGAGTCAATGAGAGGTACTGGATTATAAAAGTCAAGTAATTGTAAAAGGGGGAATAATGATAGCGGCTTGGTGGCTGTGTAGGCAAGTTAGTTATCATACTCTCAGGTTCATCAGCGGGTTGGTGTACGAGGGTCAGCACATTAAAAAAAAAAAAAAAAAATGA
>JAWQEG010000138.1:0-55048 GCA_033782935.1 Petrolisthes cinctipes | reverse complement strand
AATATCAGGTGTGTGGGGATTATTTGAAAACCAGAAGAAGAAAATATTTTATACGAGTGTACTAGATGTGTTGGCAAAGTGAAGACAAATTATATCTTAGTAGTGAATGTAGAACAGAAGAGAAACTAAACGACACTGAAGATAAAAAAACACATATATATATTTTGTTTTTTCTTTTGTAGGGCAAGGAAACGGTTTACATATTATTATTGTCTAAGAGAAACGTCATGGTTTATGTCATTGTTAAAACTACCCACTCGTTATTCATTCTATTTCCATGACAAATGCATGTACATATCTTATCAATATCTAGTAACCTAATACCATTCTAATAAATTTAATAAAACATGCATTAACAGTAACTATGGAAAGAGAGCGACTAATGAGTAGAAGTAAAAAAATGAGCAAATCGAGAAAAAGACGAATAAAGTTCAGGAAATCCCTTTGAGTGAGATCTGTGTTGTTTGGTACATTTGGTGTGTCATGGAGTGTGTTTCTCATAAGTTTTTGACCCACTTTTCATCGGTGCCAAACACACAGATTCTCTCTCTCTCTCTCTCTCTCTCTCTCTCTCCTCTCTCTCTCTCTCTCTCTCTCTCTCTCTCTCTCTCTCTCTCTCTCTCTCTCTCTCTCTCTCTCTCTCTCTCTCTCTCTCTCTCTCTCTCTCTCTCTCTCTCTCTCTCATCTCTCTCTCTCTCTCTCTCTCTCTGTGTGTGTGTGTGTGTGTGAGTGAGTGAGTGAGTGAGTGAGTGAAATCCTTACTGTGTTGATCCATTTGTTGTTGTGATAAGTTCTTTGACCCACTTTTTATCGTTGCCAAACAAACATTAACTCTGCCCCTTCCTTTCTGTCTCTATTATTGCATCCGAGAACTGAGGAGGATATAAAGGTTTGAAACTGTAACCCCTTCTCTTTTACTTAGCTTATGTCTCCCACACACACACATACACACATACATATATATATACTTTTACCATTTGGAGGCCCTGGGTTAATCTTCCACCTCTCCCCCAGTCTTATAATTCAGTTTCTCTCCACTCCCCCTTCCTCGTCCCTCTCTATCCCCCTCCTATTTCTTGCACTTCCTTCCTTCCTTCCCTTCTCTAACATTCTTTTCCTTCCTCACTACACCCACTGTCTCTTCTTTCCCCCTTCCTTCACTCCTTTCCTTTATACTTCTCTCCTTTTCTTTATACTTATCTCCTTTCTTTATACTTATCTCTTTTCTTTATACTTCTCTCCTTTCCTTTATACTTCTCTCCTTTTCTTTATACTTATCTCCTTTCATTTATACTTCTCTCTATTCCTATATACTTTCTTCTTTTCAGTTTCCTTCACTCCTTTCCTTGTTCCCTCTCTCCTTTTCAATTTCCTTCTCTTACTCCTATTTATACCATATACTACGATCGATCCTCACTTGTTTCCCGTTCACAACAATCATAACAAACATAAACAGCTTCCTATCATACCACACTAATGCTTCACCCTTCGATGCACTTTTATGTAAACAAACACACTCCCACCATCCATTACCAGAGGCACCTTCTACCCCGAGCCACTTTTATCATTTGTTCTAGGTAAGGTAAGGTAATAAATGCGTCCCATAAAGCCCCAGTGAAAAGTGTATAGAGGCCCAGACAGAGTTTAAGGGGGAAGTTTTGTGTTGGTAAATCTGGAGCAACTGAATCCTCCAAACTATTCCAAGCAACAGAAGACATTATTTTTGATCTTCTGGTCTTGTTTCCTTGCATACTTTGGAGGAATCAAGGCACTCCACTCCAATGTACCAAAAAAGAATTACCACCTCAAGGAAGATGCAGCCAACCCATGCATTATTCCCAGTTATGGTTTGACTTGAATGAAAACTTCCTGCCCACCTCCACAACCCCTCATTCATATCCACTTTTATAGATATACGGTTTTTTTTTTTTTACCATCATTTATGCCTACACGTTGTAACTTTAGCCCATTAATAATTCTTTCTTATCCACTTTGTAAGGGAAATAATACTAACTACTAACACTATTCTCCCATCCAACACTATCCTTCCACACCAACCAATCAACCAACCAACTCTCATCATTATCCACAAAACTATTCACTACCCATCACTACTCGAAAAACCTTTACTTTCACCAATTCCACCATACCACCCCCTCCTCCACCTCCTCCTCCTCCTCCTGCTCCTGCTCCTCCTCCTCCTCCTCCTCCTCCTCCTCCTCCTCCTCCTCCTCCTCCTCCTCCTCCTCCTCCTCCTCCTCCTCCTCCTCTTCTTCTCATTCTACTCCTCCCTTCCCAGTCTACCCCCTCAATATTCTTCTTCTCTCCCCACTCCTCCTTTCTTCTTCTTCTGTCCACTCCTCTTCCCTCCTCTCCTTCCCTTCCACCCCTCACTACTACTACTACTTCTCCTTCTTCCCTCTCCAGCACTACCTACCAACCTCTACACTTTCCCTTAATTCACTCCTCTCCACTTCCCTTTCTCCCCTCTCCTTCTCCACTCCCCTTCCCTCCTCCTTCCCCACCAACCTCCCCCTTCCCACCAACCTCTCCCTCCCCCTTCCCCACCAACCTCTCCCTCCTCCTTCACCATCAACCTCTCCCCATCCCTTCCCCACCAATTAACCTCTCCCCATCCCTCCCCACCAACCTCTCCCTCCTCCTTCCCTCCAACCTCTCCCCATCCCTTCTCCTTCCCCACCAACCTCTCCCCATCCCTCCCCCTCCAACCTCTCCCCATCCCTCCCCCTTCCCCACCAACCTCTCCCCATCCCTTCCCACCAACCTCTCCCCATCCCTTCCCCACCAATTAACCTCTCCCCATCCCTCCCCCACCAACCTCTTACTCCGCCTTCCCCACCAACCTCTTCCTCCGCCTTCCCCACCAACCTCTCCCGTTCCCTCCCCCTTCCCCCTCGTCGCCAACATACATACATACATTCACCTCCTTGGCGCCAGTAAACTCGTGGCTCTAGGCTTGAGTATGCCTGGTGCAGGGACGTCGCTTGGTGCCGGGATCAGAAGAGGATCAGATCTTTTCAACATACCCATTGCGCACGTAACATTACTTCTGTACACTTGATCAGATAGATAGATAGATAGATAGATGGATAGATAATAGATAGATAGATAGATAGCTAGATAGATGGACAGATAGATGGATGGACAGGTAGAGAGATGGTCAGATAGATGGACAGATAAATGGATGGACGGATAGATAGATAGATGGACAGATAGATAGGTGGACAGATAAATGGATGGATGGACAGATAGATAGATAGATGGATAGATAAATAAATAGATAGATAAATAGATAGACTTCTTCACTCAGCTTTGTGACCTTACTCTTTCTTTTTCCGTTTAGCACTTTTCTTTCCTGTGTAGCTTTTATTTTATTTTATTTTTTAAGTCTTGACCTTGTTTTTCATTCATGTTTAGCCGTATTTTTTGACCTGGCTTTTCTTTCCCATTTTGTTTGACCTGACTTTTCGTTTCCGTTGACCTTTTTCTTGACCTTATTTTTCGTTTCCATATAGCTTTTTTCTTGACCTTATTTTTCGTTTCCATTTAGCTTTCATCCAGACTTGACTTTTACTTTATATAGTTTTTTTTTTTAGTTTTTTCTTAACCGGACTTATTCTTTCCCATTTTGTTTTCGTTTAGCTATTTTCTTGCCTATAATTTTCTTCATCAATTAGCTTTCTATCTATAGTTTTCCTTCTCAGTTAATGTAGCTTTCCTTCACATAGTTATCCTTGACAGTCAGCGTTGTGTAGCTTACTTCCTTTGAGCTTTCTACCCCATCTAGCTTTTTACCTCATTGCTTTTACACCACCCATATAATGTAGTTTTCTTATCCATAATATTTTTTTTTTAATGTTTTCGTCTCTTAGTTTCATCCTCTTAGATCTCTCTCTCTCTCACCTCACAAGACATTACAGTATTTCCCTGTAAGCTTTCTACCCAATCTAGCTTTTTACCTCATTGCTTTTACACCACCCATATAATGTAGTTTTCTTATCCATAATATTTTTTTTTTTAATGTTTTCGTCTCTTAGTTTTCATCCTCTTAGATCTCTCTCACCTCATTAGACATTACAGTATTTCCCTGTAAGCTTTCTACCCAATCTAGCTTTTTATCTTATAGCTTTTACACCACCCAAATACTGTAGCTTTCTTGTCCATAATGCTTTTTTTTATGTTTTCGTGTCTTAGTTTTCATCCTCTTAGATCTCTCTCTCACCTCATTAGACATTACAGCATTTCCCCTGTAAATTACACCATACACCTTCTATACCTCTCTTATCCATTGTATATATATATATAGTATGTAAATCTCTGGGTGGTATGCAAGAACATTCGTGGTACCCATACGATAGCTCCATAGAAAAACAATACAGCCATCGTACCGGTAGCACACCATGGATCGTCAACACCAATGACGTTCTTGCATACTGGCCTCTGTCTCTCTCCTTCGTATTGCAGCTTTTTTATTGCCTTCTCTTGCCAGCTCTTCCCTATACACCCTGGCCTTCCCCTCACCACCACCACCACCACAAACCACCACCATCATGCATTACTATCTTTTCTCCCTTCTTCCCCATCTAATTATTCCTATCCTCCTTACCCCTTTCCCCTTTCCCTTCTTTCACCATTCCCTACTCTTCCCATCCTCCTTAACCTCTCCCCACTTTTCCTTTCTTCCCACATTCCCTATACTCTTCCTATCCTCCTCACCACACTCTCCCTTTTCCCTTCTTAATTCCCCCAATCCCTACTCTTCCCATCCTCACCCCACTCTTCCCTTACCCTCCTTCCATCCCCCAATCCCTACTCTTCCCATCCTCACCACACTCTTCCTTACTCTCTTCCATCCCCCAATCCCTACTCTTCCATCTCCTTACCCCACTCTTCCCTTACCCTCCTTCCATCCCCCAATCCCTACTCTTCCCATCCTCACCACACTCTCCCCTTCCCCCTTTCATCCCCAATCCCTACTCTTTCCATCCTCACCACTCTACTCCCCTTCCCCTCCTTCCTTCCCCCAATCCCTACTCTTCCCATACAGCTCCTTCTTTCCCTACTCTGTTCAGCTCTCCTCTTCTCAGCCTGTCTTCCTATTCCTTCCTCTCTTGAGCTGTTTATCCCTCTTTTCACTCCCTTTAGTTCTTTAGTTCTATTTTCCTTTATCATTCTTCACTTTGTGGTCTGAAAATTAATCTACACAATCTTTATATAGTCATGATTGTTTTTCTGTTTTTCTTCATCATTATTATCTTATCTGTATTATTTTCTTCCTCTCAGAATTTCTATTTTTCTAAGTGTCTCTACTCCTCCTCCTCTCTATCTTTATATGCCTCTACAATATATCTTTAATTTAAGGGAGATTCTTGTGTTGGTGAATTGGAAGGTCTCTGCAGATTCCTCCACATTATACCACGAAACATAGACTCCCTCTTAGAACCATTGAGGGCATTTGTTTTCGGGTACAGTTAGGAGGAATCAGTAGCTTTCCAATTTACCAACAAGAGAATTTCCCCTTAAACAGTGGTGCCCATTTGATGGTGAATTTGCAAGCGTGTTTACGGCTTCCTAACTTGGTGAAGAGAGCCATTCTGTAGGAGATAATATTGTTGGGCCAGGGGTATGGTTGCCAGTTGTGGAGCTCCAATGGTTGAGTGGAAGAAAACACCCTATATTTATATTCGTGTGGTTGTGTGTATGGTTGTGGTACTGGTGTTGTTATGTGGTTGTGTAGTTGTAATGGTTGTGGTACTGGTGTGTGTGTGGTTGTGGTACTGGTGTGGATGTGTAGTTGTGATGGTTGTGGTACTGTTGTAGTTGTGTAGTTGTGATGGTTGTTGTACTGGTGTGGTTGTGGTACTGGCCTGAACGTAGTACTGGCGTAGTTCTGTAGTTGTGATGGTTGTTGTACTGGTGTGGTTGTGGTACTGGAGTGGTCGTAGTACTGGCGTTGTTGTGTGGTTGTTGTGGTAGTAGAGTGGTTGTGGGATGATTGTTTATATAATATTGAGCTTGGTAGTTATGTAATTAAGGTTATGTAATGGTGTTGATGGTATGATAAGTCTGCTGGTTGTGTGACTGTGGTAGGTTATGTGATTGTATGTTTATTTAATGGTGGGATAGAAGAGGATAGAAGTGGTGGTGATCGTGAATGTGTTGAGAAAGAATGTTGTGGGATTGTGGTCATGTTATTGTTTGAAAACGTGTGTCGTATGCAATTTATATACTATACCTTACTGTACGATCACGTATATAATAATTATGTTAAGTACTGTTGCCTTCGTATATATAAATAGGTAACAATTACGAACATATAGAATTACCGTAAATTAATATTGTTATGGTAGGAATGAAGTCACTTATGATACTGTGTGAAAAAATGTCAGTTGTTTTGAAAAAATTACTTCGGCTGCAAAAGTGGGGGATAAACTTGAGAGGAGAGGAGTGCAGAGTGTTGATGTTGGGGAATAGGTTAAGGAGATTATCTTGTTGACATATTGGATGGCTACTGATTCCTCCTGACTATGCCAGAAAATAGACGCTCTCAATAATACTAATAGGGGATGCTTTTCATGGCATAGGTTAGAGGAATCGGAGACCTTCCAATTCACCAACACAAGAATCTCCCTTTAAGGTGGTAATTCTTTTTTGTTACATTGGAGTGCCTTGATTCCCCCAAAGTATGCTAGGAAACAGGACCAGAAGAGCAAAAATAATGGTGTTCTGTTGCTTGGAATAGTTTGGAGGATTCAGTTGCTCCAGATTTACCAACACAAAACTTCCCCCTTAAGGACCCTGTGATCGTGTATAAAAACTGGAGGCTTCTGATTCTCCTGACTATGCCCCGAAACCCCGAAACCCCGAAACAAGTTCCTTCCATATAGGTGGTGTTTCGTGGCAATATTTGAAGGATTAATAATTTACCTCCAATTTTCTGACTACATCACAGGGTCCCTTAAGTAAATTGGTGGTGGTAGTGGGAGTGTAGAGAGTCACTGTGGGGGGAAAGATATTATGGTACTGTGGGGGGAAGTGCTGGAGGTGTTATGGGAGTTTGTAAAGTAGTAAGGACGAAAGGCTATATGGTCTTTTGTAAGGAGTATGAGGAGTAACGACGATATATTGTACTGATAATCCACGGTGTTGTGTTTAATAATTTTCCTTTCTTCATTCATGTAAGATAGTAGTCAGGTTATACTGTATATGGAGTGAAATGTATAAAACGTTCATAATTGGCAGCTATCCTGAAAATAATGGTTTGCCTAGTGGTGAGAGTTTAATACTTGTTCGACGAAGTGTTTTCTGCTACGAGTAAACTTGCTCTGTCCTTACCAGAATAGAATGCGTAAAAGGTCAAGACTGTTGTTGTAATGACTGGGTGTGGTGTTGGAGATTGATGCACGAGAACTGGTGTTGAACCCCTGGTGTTGTGAGTAGCAAGGCCTTAACTCACTCACTCACTCACTCTCCCTCTACTACCAACAGTCTGTACAAACCTCTGTGTCAAGAAGCGATGATGTAGTCAGTACACACACACGCTCACACAGACACACACCCTGCACCACTCTCACCCAATTGTGGTTCCCGGTGGTGGTGTGAGACTAAAGTGGTGTGTGTGTGTTGTGGTGTGTGAGATTAAGGTGTGGTGTTGTGTGGCGTGTGATGCCGCTCTGCCCCACCTTGACGCCGGCTGCAGCCACCAGTACTACTGACGCGGCAGCACGAGGATGCATTGTGATGTGGACGACGTGCCTGCTGGTGAGTGTGAGGCGGCCCACAACCCCAGAGGCGGCCTTGGTGGCAGTGGACTGAGGCGAGATGAACGGAAAGAGGCGTGGCGGGTGGAGGCTGTGGGCGTGGGGGACGGGAAAGGGGCGGAGGTACTCACTTCGTGACGCCCAGTCAGAGGAGGACGTGTGTTTGTACCACCATGAACGCCAAGATCCTCCGCGACTCACCCGTGGCTACACGTCCCACGACCACCTCCTCGACCAGCACCCAGCACGCCCCCACACCCACGCTCACAACCATACAGCCTCACAGCCCAACCTGGACGGCCGTGTGTGGCGCTGCGACAGTGACGAGGGCCAGGGTGTTAGAGGTATACAAGATGGCCACGTCAGGCTCAACCAGAACGACATGGAGGAGCTGAAGAACCTCGAAAATCTAGAGACCAAGAAGAATAAAAAAGAAATAAAGAGTCTGAAGAATGTGTACACCAAAAAGGACCCACAGGAAGAAAGGAATATGAACGAGGTTGAAGGCGACGACAAAAAGGATTCCTCGAGTGATGAAGACCTGAAGAATGGTAATGAAGTGAAACTGGCGACGTTAGCAACCCCAGAAGATTCTGACAGTGACTTGGAATGTGGAGAAAAGACGGTGTGTGACAACAAACTGGGAGGTGCAGTACAAACCATCGTGGAGAGGTTACGAGCATGTGGAGTAGGACAGGGTCGGGGTGGTGACCCTGAGTGGTCTGGAGGGCATGACCACTTCTGGACTTCACAAGACCTCCGTCAGTTCTTGGTGACAAAAGCTCAGCTGGAGCTAGGGGGTCCCTGCCCACCCTGCTTCCCTACCCCAGGCCTGGAAATTGTAGAACTAAAACCGCGTCCCGTTAACCCGACCATCACCCCACCCCCACCCACACCCGTCCTGCCTGCTGCCCCCGTGCCTATGTCCCCCCGCCCCGGTCCCCGCCCCACTGGACGTTCGCTTCGGGGCCGAGGACGAATTGCTACTCTGGGTCGGCACTGGCGGTGGCCCCGGGGGTCGGTACAACTGGACCAAATGGTTCGAAGAGACATGTCACCACCACCACCACGACCACGACTCTGGTCACTTCCCGCCATTATCATCACCACCACAGAAGACATTACCAAGTCCCCCTCACCTCCTTCCCACAGCGCCTCCCTTGCCGCCAGCATGAACTACCTCACAGTGCCCTACTCACCTCCACGGGCACGACCTACGACAGGTACGACCCTGGAGGACACACAGAGCGAACCAGGACACGCCAGACAAGACTCATCATCCACAGAAGACTTGGCATCAGGGTCACGTCTCGACTCTATTATGGAGTTGTGGGGACACACGTGGTTGGAAGAGGAAGGTGATGGGACCAGGAAACCCTTCGCTATGGGTTCCCCTCCTCCTGACCACAGACCACAGAGCTCCACTGAGTACCTGGAATATGAGGAGTCCTTCGTAAGTTTACTCATACACTCACTCACTTACTCACTCATTCATTCATTCATTCGTCACACCTGACATACACACTCAGATCAGAACCAACACGCTGGTCACGCACGTGCATTACATTATAATTATATACAGTACACTTATATTACATTTTATATACTGTACATAGCAAGTGATGCACCCATTACACACACACACACACACACACACACACACAATAGATATATGAGATCGTCATTCAAGACTGGCTGATGATTTTATTATTCTTCGTGTCCATATCAATCATCACATGTTTGTTTATATGTGTGCTGTTCTTTCTATCAATCACTGCAACTCTATATCTTTTTATCAGTCCCTCTTCTCTTCTTTAGTCACATTATTACCTGTATTATTGTTGTTGTCATTATTGGTGTCGTATGATATTGTGTAGGTTGAAAATGTTTACACTAGTTTCTTCTGTATCTGTTTACCTATTTCATTCACTGTACTTAATAACTGGTCACTTTATGGTCATTGTTTACTGCCTGTGACTTTTCTACAACATGACCTTGTTTGTTTGTGATGCATTTTTGGTCTGGAAGGAGAATATTTTCAGTCAGTATGGCTTAAAAATATGTAATGTTTGAAAAAAATACATTCTGAGCATTTTCCATATAAACTTTCATGGTGGATATTATTGTCAATTTGCTTCTGATTGATGCATTTAGTTAAGGGACACTGTGTTGTAGTCAGAATATTGGAGGTAAACGAGTCCTTCAAATATTGCCACGAAACACCACCTATATAGAAGGAGCTTGTTTCGTGGCATAGTCAGAAGGAATTAGAAGCCTCCAATTTTCATACACGATTACAGGGGCCTTAAACAAGCATTGGGTCTGAGTAGTGGTATAACATTATCGTCTCCTGTCACTCTAGTCAGGGTTCGATACTCGTCACTGTACTCAGATCATGTGGTGAAGGGTAGCGTCCTCCTTTAACCTCAGAGGATTACATGGCCTGGTGGTTTGATTCTATGGAGTACATTTTTATGCTTGTACAAACTCATTTTTCCCCATTATAGTATTACCATAGATATATATTTCTTCCCCTTGCAAATTACATTACTGCTTTCCATTACATTTTAACCTTCATCTATTTCAATCTCATAGTTATCTTTGTTTTATAATACGTGCGAGACACCATTGGGTGCATGGAGCCTTGAATTTCATAAACAATTTTTACTTCCTCACTTTCTTTATATAAAATTCGCTTAGCACGATCTGGAGGACACGTGAGAAATAACTTTATGGCAACATCTCACTCTCATGTTTACTGATATGTGGCGGCGCTTGTGTGTGTTTGTGTGTCCTGCTGTATATGCTCTGGTAAACGGTTCAATCCAGTGTTGGTATATCTGGAGTAATTGATTCCTCCAAACCATTCTAAGCAACAACAAGCCACCATTATTTTCGTTCACCTATAGCCCTGTTTCCATGGCATACTTTGGAGGAATGAAGACGCTCTAATGTAAATACCAAAACTATACTAACCCTTTAATTAAATGCAACCATCGTGTGGAATGTCTTAGAACAGATAATAATAATAATATTGCATTCACTTCGCAAGGCACAATATCTGCTGCTTCTGTGGTAGGGTCGTAGTCAAGAACATTGGTGTTGGTATTGACGATGGTGTGGTACAGGTACGATGGCTGTGTAGTGTGTCAGTGGAGTCATCGCACACTATCGTATACACCACCAATGTTCTTGACTACGGTCCTAAGTTAGTCCTGTGGGTTAGTCTAAGAATGAGTGAGTATACAGTCAATCATGAGGGTGTAGTGTTGCCATATAAACAAGTGTCTGGAACTATTTGGGTGATGGCAATATACTTGACCCCATCTGTTATCCCTCTTACTGTGTTTTCTCTCTCTTTGTGTGTGTGTGTGGGTGTGTGTTCCTCTCCCTATCTCCTCTCTCACTGTGTTTTCTCCCTATCTCCCCTCTCACTGTGTTTTCTCCCTATCTCCCCTCTCACTGTGTTTTCTCCCTATCTCCCCTCTCACTGTGTGTGTGTGTCCTTTTCTTTCTAACCACAATGCTGCTCTTTTCTGTTACACGCAGCCCGAGGTAATCCGTGCCCGTTCCTTCTGTCTGTGTTGTGTCTTAAGTCTGTAGGCCATATTCAAGAACATTTGTGGGGTGTGTACGATGACGTGGTACCGTACGATGGCTCCATAGTAAACCAAAAATAGAGCCATCGTATCAGTACCACGCTATCGTCAACACCACGGACCTTCTTGCATACTGTAGGGCCCTACCTGTGTCTGACCGTCTGCTTGTCTGTCTGTGAATCTGTCTGTCTGTCTATCTGTCTGTCTGTGTATTGTAGATTGACACAGTTGCCCCTACACTTGTATACTCGCAATCCAAAATTTGTATCCAGGTCTTGTTGAAGTTTCGAATCAATTGACGTACTAGTGAACCAATTACAGAGCTTTTCCTGTTGAAAATTTGCTTGAGCTCGCTTAATACTCGATCAGGCTATTCGAAGCAAGCCTGGATACATATTTTGAATTACGAGTGTACAGCTGGACACACGAATTCATGCTACAGCTCAAGTGAATTATGCTCAGCTCCTCGTATAGTACTGTATCATGTTACATAGAAAGTTGTATATACCAGGGGCAGAAGTCAGTGTTTAATTTTTTTTTTTTTTTTTTTTTTTTTGGGGGGGGGGGGGGGTAGGAATGATGGTATAAGCAAGTACTGGGCAATATATTATAGTCAATGTTTATTTTAGAGAGACGCTGCAGCTTCCACCACAACCTGAGCTGTATAGTGAAGTATGTAATAGTGATTCATGGTGGTCGAGTCTGTGTATGTGTGTGTGTGTTTTTTGTTTTCTTTTTTTGTAGTAGTTTGGTACCACACACACACACACACTCACACACCTTTCGTCTGTAGTAGTTTAGTTCCACACACACACACACACTCACACACCTTTCGTCTGTAGTAGTTTAGTTACACACACACACACACACACACACACACATATACACATAAATATACCTATCGTGAAGTTAAAATGTCTCGCCTCTTCACTTGCATGTCACCGCATCTTCGCTCCCAATAGCTTGTGGAACAGCTGTGTGAAAAATTAAAAGTAGAATCCGTAGAGAATAATTATGTGTCAGACGTAGCAAATTTAGCAAGTCTAGCAAAGCGTGTTAGGTGTAGCAAGTGTGTAGTGAATGTAGTTAGTAAGATAACCCATATAGAACCTGGCTATATAAGAGATTAATTTCCTACGATTATAGTTAAAAAAAAAAAAAAAAAAAAAAAAAAAAGTTTAGCTATTTTTCTTGGAAGGTTAGTAAGTTTAGACTAGAACAAATTTACTGTAGGAATTATGAACACAAGTTACGGAACCAGTCAGTCATCCTATTGATTTGAATCAGGCCTTCAGAAAAAGAGAAATTAACCAACCAATTGAAAAGGTATTGAGGTCACTTCTGTTGTCTGTCATGAATCTGTTGGTGTTGATTATTATTCGTTTTATTATTCGATTATTATTCTAAAGTGACATGGGCGATAAAAAGTTCAAAGAAAAACTGTAAAAAAAAAAAAAAGTTGATACGTATGAAGTAAAAGTGTAGCTGACGAATATGTATTAAAGATTTAGCAGTTGTGTTGGTGGTTTTGGTAAGGGTGTAATAGTAGTGGTAGTGGTGGTAATGGTGGGACTGTGGTCAGAGTGAGACATTAACCACCTCAACACAAGGTTAAGTATTGAGGCTGGAGTAGTTAAAAAGAAGAAACTATAGCTAATCTGTTGAAGACTTTTGTTGAACCAAGGCCACATGTGTGTAAAGTTAATTAGTTAAAATATGTCTGTGACCTTCGACTATACCATTCGTAAGGTCTTAATTAAGGCAGACCACCTCAAAGAATGTATATTGAATAATGGAAGGTTAAGCAAGTAGTATTTCAAATATTGTGGGGTTTTCATGTGTTATTATGTTAATATGAAGAAGAAAACATGAGGTTGACACATCACCTCCGTATTCATCTTTACCCGTTGTGGTGGTCGCCTGAATAATAAGTAACCCCTGGTGTAGTCAACAGGCGTGACTACTACTACTACTACTACTGTAACTACTGTAATATATCGTATCATCATGTCAGGCCTTGTGTGACGATAGCTGTATTTAGATACTACCCGGTACAGTATATTCTTTGACTGAAAATGTTAAATCTGCAGGACTTCGATTTTTTTTTTTTTTTTTTTTTTTTTTTTTTTTTTTTCGTTAAGGGGGCTTGCTTTCTTGGGTGAAATGAAGGGCTGGTGATGCCTCCAGACTCCGGTACGAAACAGACATCCTCTCGTTTATTGATGTACGAGTTTGTTTCATGGCATAGTTTTGGAGGAATCAATAGCCCTATGTATTTTACCCAGAACAGACGGCCCCCTTAATTAAGTATCATCATTTGGCTGCTACGAAACTGTATGTATAATATGTTCTGGTTTTATATTCTCCTATGTATATATTTTATGTATTTAGTCTGTCTTCAATTGCATTAGCTTTATTTTAGTTCTTTTTCACATCCATCTCTTGTTTACTGAAGGTTTGTTATTGTTTGTTATATGAATTGTTTTGGGGGGTTGTTTACTTGGTACGTTTGTTTTATCTTGTTTATTAAGTGTTTGCTGTCGTGTTTAGTGTAATATATAATTTAGTCAACCCCCTTTACATTCCCAGCCTCCCTTGTCATTCTCCCTCGTCCACCACTTCTCGTCTACAGCCCTTCATTCCTTTACCCATACTTGTCCCACTTTGCCCCCCCCTCCCCCTTATCACCCTTTGCTCCCCCCTCCCCCCTATCACCCTTTGCTCCCTTCCTTTCCTCTCCTTCCCTGACCCCTCCTCCCCTATCCCCTCTTGCCCCCTCCTCCCCTATCCCCTCTTGCCCCCTCCTCCCCTATCCCCTCTTGCCCCCTCCTCCCCTATCCTCTCTTACCCCTCCTCCCCTCTCCTCCCTTGCCCACTTTTCCCCCATCCATTTCCCCAATCCTCCCTTGCCCAGCACTTTCTCTTCTCCGATTCCAAACAACTTAATTCTGTGTCTTTTTCAACTTTCCTTCCCGGCCCCCTCACCCTCACCCTGTCATCTATCTACCTTCTTCTCCCACCCATTTTTATTGTGCCATCCGTCCCACCGTATTTACAACCCACCCTGTGTATTGTATTGAAGATCCACCTTTATATTACTGTAGTGGGTCTTGTGGTGGGTAGTATTATTAAAAACTACAGTCGTCGAGGAAAAGTTTCTATCGTCGTTCAGTTCTTATTATTTTGCAATGCGAATTTAGCGACGAAGAGCCTTGTAACCTCGAAGAAGAATTAAGTTTAAGGGACCCTGTGATGTAGTCAGAAAATTGGAGGTAAACGAGTCCTTCAGACATTGCTACGAAACAAACACGACCTACAGTATATGGAAGGAGCTTGTTTCGTGGCATAGTCAGGAGGAATCAGAAGCCTCCAATTATTCTCGTACGATCACAGGGTCCTTAATAATACGACCCAGTGTATTGTATTATCCTTCCTGCCAACCCTTACTGATCATATATATTGTTTAGTCTTTTTTTGTATTATATTGTCCATCTTCCCAACCCATATACTTATCTAATCTTTTTATCTTGTTAATTATTGTATTGTATTGTCCTGTACTTTACTTCCTCCCACCCCATACTGATCATAAATATCTTTTATTCTTGTGTATTGTGTTGTACTTTACTTCCTGCCTACCCGTACTAATCTATGACTGTCCTGCCCTTCACCACCACAGATGTACGGGCGTTACTCCGCCAACCTCGCGGAGTACGCCCGTCAAGAAGCCCGAGACTACGAGAAGATGACCACCACAAGGATGAGTGTGCTCTTCTCTAAGGAACTCCAGCCATACAGAGGCAAAGTGGCTAGGACCTGTATATCCTTCATTAGGTAAGTGAAGTGCATCGTGATACATAATTTCTAACCAGGGGAGTCTACGAGCTGTCCGTCCTCTTCCATCCATACCTGAATTTCTTATTAAGAAATATATACTTTACTGGTCAAGATATATGGTACGGTACGACAAATTTTATGCATTCCCAGATCTATGCCTTAATAGGTCTATGTGTATTAAAGAGTATAGCCTGTGTCTGGCCACCACTAGGTCTAATACTCCCTGGTTAGGAATTTTTTACTCCTTATGTGTGTTTTGGTCGTGGGGGAAGGTGAAAGTGTGTGTTTTGGTTGGGGGGGGGCTGGGGGGGTTGAGATTGTGGATGATATTGATAAACTAGGAAAGGCTCTTCATCACTCAATTTGTATTGTTTTGTATACAAATTAAACGGAAGAACCTTTTTCTCATTTCATGATACCAACCTGTGTGTTTTGGTAAGGGTGGAGTGAGACTGTGTGTTTTTGGTGAGGGAGGGGAGGGGGGGGGGGCGAGGTTGTAAAATTGACACAGCAATTGGAGGTTTTTGATTCCTCCTGACTATGCCACGAAACAAGCTCCTTCCATATAGGTGGCGTTTCGTGCAATATTTGAAGGACTCATAACCTCCAGTTTTCTGACTACATCACAAGGTCCCTTAATGGTGGATAACTAGTAAATCTCCCGTGTTTTAAGTGGTGGATTCCTCGACCTTCACTTTCATCGTCACAGGTAAACGACCGACTGACTCACGTGACAGATGGATGAGAGAGAGAGAGAGAAAAAAAAGTGAGAAAGTGAAAGGGCATTCGATGGAGTGTGTTTACGTGTTCAATATCGCTATTATAACCTCGGGACACACACACACACACACACACACACACACACACACACACACACACACACACACACACACACACACACACACACGACCACTTAGCTTAGTCACATAGTCGAAGTAAAAAATAGACGAACGTGACTCGGCCCTCTTGTCTTATTGTGGTCAAGAGTAGTGGTGCGTGTGTGTATGTGTGAGAGAGAGAGAGAGAGGAGAGAGAGAGTGAGAGAGAGAGAGAGAGAAGATGTGTGTGTTTGTGTGAGAGAGAGAGGGAGGGAAGATGTATGTGTGTGTGTGTGTGTGTAAGAGAGAGAGAAGGCGGGAAGATGTGTATGTGTGTGTGTGTGTGTGTGTGTGTGTGTGTGTGTGTGTGTGTGTGTGTGAGAGAGAGAGAGAGAGAGGAGAGAGAGAGAGAGAGAGAGAGAGAGAGAGAGAGAGAAGGAGGGAATATGTGTGTGTGTGTGTGAGAGAGAGAGAGGTAGGGAAGATGTGTGTGTGTGAGAGAGAGAGAGAGAGAGAGAGAGAGAGGAGAGAGAGAGAGAGAGAGAGAGAGAGGGGCAGGGAAGACTTGTGTGTGTGTAAATCTGTGTCCTTAATAGGGGTGATTGTAAGGTAATTTACAGTGCGGTAGGTAATAAAGTAAGAGACATGATGGCTCATAAACAGAACAAGACAGACAGTATACAGTATGGGAAAGAGTAAGGCTGTCTGTAGCGAGGGGTAGGAAGAATACAAAGGAATCATACACTACGAAGGTTCTACAAACAGTAACAGACGTGGTGGTCCTTGCGAGGCTGTTTGGTTGTGTGAGGGAAAGTATAGTAAAGAAGAAGGAGGAGGAGGAGGAGGAGGGGGTTGAGTTGCTAAGTTTGGTGATTGAGGAGAAGGAGGAAGTGGAGAAGATGGAAAAGGAGGAAGGAAGGAGGGGGAGGGGTATAGGAGGAGGAGAAGGAGGGGGAGGAGTATAGGAGGATGATGGGGGTTGAGTTGCTGAAAAGTGGAGAAGATGGAAAAGGATGAATGGGAGGAAGAAATAAGGGGAAGGAAGGAGGAAGAGGGGGAAGAGGAGGGGTATATGATAATGATGATGGGGGTTGAGTTGCTAAGTTTAGTGATTGAGGAGGAGAAGGAAGAAGTGGGGGGGGGGAGGAAAAAGAAGGAGGAAGAAGAAGAAGAGGGAAGGAAGGAGAAGTATGAGGGGTATAAGAGGAGGATGTTGGTGGTTGAGTTGGTAAGTTTGGTGGTGGTGTGGGTAGTGGAAGGGGGGAAGTTGAGAAGGGGGAGGAAGAGGAGGGAAGAAGAAGAAGTAAGAAGAGAAGGAAGAGGAGGGGTATAAGATGATGATGATGGGGGTTGAGTTGGTAAGTTTGGTGGTGGTGTTGTGGGTAGTGGAAGGGGGGAAGGAGGAGGAAGAAGAAGAGGGAAGGAAGGAGGAAGAGGGGGAAGAGGAGGGGTATAGGAGGTGGATGATGGGGGTTGAGTTGCTAAGAAGTGGAGAAGATGGAAGAGGAGGAAGAAGAAGACGAAGATGAGGGGGAAAGGAAGGAGGAAGAGAAGGAAGAAGACGAAAGAGGGGGAAGAAGAGGATGATGATGATGATGATGGTTGAGTTGGTAAGTTTGGTGGTGGTGTTGTGGGTAGTGGAAGGGGGGAAGGAGGAGGAGGAAGAAGAGAGAAGGAAGGAGAAGGAAGAAGACGACGAGGAAGGGGAAGGAGGAGAAGATTGAAAAGGGGGAAGAAGAGGATGATGATGATGAAGGTGGTTGAGTTGGTAAGTTTGGTGGTGGTGGTGGTGTGGGTAGTGGAAGGGGGGAAGGAGGAGGAGGAAGAAGAGAGAAGGAAGGAGAAGGAAGAAGACGACGAGGAAGGGGAAGGAGGAGAAGATTGAAAAGGGGGAAGAAGAGGATGATGATGATGAAGGTGGTTGAGTTGGTAAGTTTGGTGGTGGTGGTGGTGTTGTGGGTAGTGGAAGGCGGTGCATGTGACCCACCAACATTGATCTGGTGTTCTTGCTTGTGGAGGCTCGATCGCTGTTGTTGTTGTTGTTGGTGTTGTTGTTGTTGGGATAAGATTATACCTCCCCTTGCTATTACATTTATATTTATTTCATATATTTTTTTTCTATTATAATTTTATTTGTATATTTGTTTATTTATTTATTTATTATTGTAATTGATGTTGTTATTGTTATTAATTTATTTTTATTTTTGTTATTTTTTTTTTAATTATTTATTTATTTATATATTTCTTTCATTGTTTATTTATTTATTTATTTATTTTGTTTATTTTTTCTTTTTCTTTTGCTTTGAATTCAGTGAGGGTTTGTTGTGAAGGTAGGAAAGTGGACTGTGTGGTTAACTATATATTATAATTATTATGCTTGAAGAAGGGAAGAAATAATTATGCTCTGATATGCAAGCAGACAGAAAGATATTAGGCCTATATAAGTTAATTGCACTACACACACACACACACACACACACACACACACACTTTCACTTATGTACAATTTTTTTTTACTGCGAACAGTGTGTGTGTTTTTTTTTTTTTTTTTTTTTATTATTACTATTTTTTTTTTTTTTTTTTTTTTTTTTTTTTTTTACCACTATCCCCAACATTCCAGAAAGCACGAATTGTTTTTAGGAGTTCTTGAGTTACTGGAAACGCCCACATTTTCACTAATCTGGAAGTCTGTCTGGGTCATTTGGATGGTTATGAGTTGAAATGTATAACGTACGGTAATTATTTTATTTGGTAATAGTAATAATAATAATAATAATAGTAATAGTAATGATAAAAATTACTCTTGTTATATATATTATATATATTATTATTATTATTATTATTATTTTATTTTTTATTAGTATATTTATTCTTATTATTTTTAATTGTATATTTATTATTATTATTATTATTATTATTATTATTATTATTATTATTATTATTATTATTATAACAACAACAACTATGAAACACCCTGGACCTACATTAAGTTGAGGGAATGTGTTGTGCAACCCTCACTTAGGCTTCATAATGGTTCCAAGAAAAGAAAGTGATGATTGGTGGGGGAGAGTGATGAGTGGCTGGTGGGAGGGGAGGATCAGAGAGAGAGAGAGAGAGAGAGAGAGAGAGAGAGAGAGGTTGCTGGGGGACATGAGTTTGCTGCATGGAAAGGTTTAAGGGGGAAGTTTTGTGTTGGTAAATCTGGAGCAACTGAATCCTCCAAACTATTCCAGGCAACAGAACACCATTATTTTTGCTCTTCTGGTCCTGTTTCCTGACATACTTTGGAGGAATTAAGGCACTCCAATGTACCAAAAAAAGAATTACCACCTTAAAGGGGTAATATACCTTTTGTACATTAAAGCGCCTTGATTCCTCCAAAGTATGTCAGGCAACAGGACTACAATAAATAAAATAATGGTGGCCTGTTGCTTGGAATAGTTTGGAGGAATTTCTGTATCTGGTGTTTCTTCTTGTAGGATGGACATTAGAAGTTGGAGTGACTTTTTTATTGAGTATTAAGTAGACTGTTATTGGCAATTTGGAAGGATACTGATTCCTCCAAACTGTGCCAGAAAACAGGAGCTCTCAATGGTACAATTGGGGTCTATTTTGTGGCACAGTTTGGAGGAATCAGAGACCTCCCAATTCACCTACAAAACAATCTGCCCTTAATTAAGGCTGATGTTGCCAGTCAGCTCTTATTACTCCTACTCTCTTATGTGTGGGAATGTATGTTTACAGAGAGAGAGAGAGAGAGATTTATGTGTGTGGAAGTCGCTGTAGAAAGTGGGGGAAGAGAGAACTTTATATGTGTGGAAGTCGCTGTAAAAGGAGTAAATGGATGCAACATAATATTATGATCTCAATGCGAAAAAAAAAAGTAAAAATAAAAATGAAATAGTCGGCAAGAAAGCAGTTTAGGTCCATACGAACAGAGATAAACAACTTTTTTTTAGTATGATTGACTATCTCAAAATGAAGAAAGACAAAATGAAAATGGTAGCCTAAGCAAGAAAGCAATGTATGTAGGTCCTCAACAAACAACTGATCGCCCCTGAGCCCGAGAAGACATGATATGATGAGAGTGATGGAGTAGAGTTGTAGGCAGTGTGTGTGTGACCTTGGTTGGTTTCCTGGGACAGAGATGGACTGAGACATGTTTATGGAGGGGGAAGGGGTCTGTTTGAAGGCAAGCCAAACCAATCTGTGTTTTATAATAGTTTCGTCAGATTTTATTAATTTGATTTGAGTATGTATTTGGGTGTGGTTGTTATTATTAATTATTATTTCGTTAAATCTGCAGATGGAGTAGTGTTTATCAATAAGTGTGTAATGTCATTTTAAAATAAGAGCAGACCGACTAAGATAATGCAACTTATGTAAGGCATGAAGAATGTCAATAAAAGTTGGTGTAGTCGTAGTATGTATTGGCTGCCTAGACTAGACGAGCGAAATGTAAAGTATGAGGGGCTTGGGCACACAGACACACACACACACACACACACACTTGTAAAGTATTAGAGGTTGGGGCACACACACACTGAGCCTCACACACACACATACTGAGCCTCACACACACACATACTGAGCCTCACACATACATACACACATACATACTCTTGACGGGCTGGAATCAATATCCCGCTGTCTCAGTCAGTAACCTCATCGTCGCCACACCTGCCCTCACTCATGCACTGATCCTCCCTGATTTTTTAACCTAACCTGGCGAATGATCATGTCCAGTAGGTGATGTGGATTATCAAGTAGGCTACTGTATCGCTAAAGTCTCTCGTAGATGATGATTCAGACAGTATTTTCATGGAAATTTAACTACCACATGTTTGGATATTAAAAGAGGTGAGGGAGAGTATGTATTAAAGAGAAAGATTTAGAAGGATCGTGGCTGGAGAAAGCGTGTTAGAGATGGAAAGTGGAGGAAAAAGTCGAGGGGAGAGAAAGGACGGTAATAGAAAGAATGGATGATGAAGAGGAGGAGTTGGAAGAGAATAGAGGCTAGGGAGGGAGGGAGAAAATACGAAGGGGAAGAGAATAGAGGCTAAGGAGGGAGGGAGAAAACACGAGGGTTGAGGTGAGGGGGAGTTTGGATGGTAAGGAATGCAAGGTAAGATGATTATGGAAAGAAGAGAGGGGAAAATTATTTGAGGGTCGAAACGAGGTTAATGTAATGTGGGGAAGGCAGGAGTATTGGGGATGCGTGTGGGGAAGGAGTAGGAAGACAGCCAGAAGCCAGACAGTGATTAAGGATAGGAGGAAGGAGAGAAAACAGAGAGGGGAGTAATAAACCAGACAGTGAATAATATGACAAGTTGCTGGATGGGTTTACATTTGGTTAAAATTTGTCCAGACCTCTGCTTTTCTGTTGTACTGTAGACTACCTGGTCTATGTGTATGTATAGTACAACCAGATTGAGTTGCAATAACCTACTTGTTATAATCTCTCGCCAAAGGGTATTTGAAAAAAAAAAAGTGATGACAAGGTGATGGTAGTTAACAACAGCTAGATCATTATTATGTAGAATATAAAAATTTCTGGATAAGCAAGTTAAATTTTTGAGCTTGCCCTTTGTGGTTCAGTAATATTGCCTTTCAAAGGCTGAGGAAAATTTATTTATTTGCAATTTTGATGACATAATAATTGGCAGTCTCTGAGGTCTTTCATGAAATTAATTTATTAGAGTTGTTGAAGTAACAGTTTATTGTCGATTACTTTCTCACAGCTTGTTATGAGACTGGTATAGTGTGCTACTTAATTATACCCAGTAGGTGTGGCGTGTGTGAAAAGATGTGTGTTATTATATCCTTTACTGATTCAGTGATACATGAGGATTGGAGAGATATAAGAGCTATTACCTATAAGAGGAAACCACTCCTTGTTCAAAGGCTTATAGAAAGTTATGAATTGATTCAGTAGCTCTGATGCCAAGTTGGTCTGTGTTTGAGGCTGGCTGGTACATGTTGCACATAAACTAAGTCGGAAGGGAGATCACCTTCCTTCATATTTGTACATGCTACCTTACCCATATGAATTAATTCCCACATCAAGGGCTAAAGAAGTTAGGACAGATCAGATCAGAACAGGATAGTGGAGACAGGCTGAGAACAGCTGGCATGGCTCTTCTAATCAATATTGCAGTGTAAGTAATGACACCCGCAGCCTTGTCCTGCCTGCCATAACCTGCCCTGTCTGCCATGATCTGGATCTGTCTTATCCTGTCATACATCCCTTCTCTGGCCTCTCTAACTCTACTTGGAAGTACAGTATTATAATATGCTACTATTTGACAAGTTCTGAGTGGTCCTCCTTTCCATGTACCCCTGCCCTACCCCAGATCGACTTGGGTACTTCAAGATTATGAAGATGAACTAAGTTTACTGTTACACAGAATATATACAAGATACTGAATTTTTGGGAAACAATGAACATTGTACTTCTTCAAAAAAGTGAGACAAGGAAGATCCATTCAATTATAGACCTGTTTCCCTCTTTAGTATAGTTTGTACATTTTTAGGAAAGGTAATCAGGAAGCACTTATTGGAATACCTTGAGAACATAAAAGTTGTCTGAAGAACAATTTGGCTTTAGGATCAGCTTCATGTCAAAGCCTAATGTAGTAATTGTGTATAAGTGTGACTAATCCTCATATTCACTAACCTGGTACAGCTCACCATTACCTGTGTGAGGATGTGAACATGACCTGGTGTGATCGTCATTAAGAAAGATGTGACATGACTTGGTATGTATAAAATTATTTACACCATGACTTCTACTTTTCAGACCAATCTGGGACCACACCTTCGCCCGCCTCGGTGAGGACTGGGTGTTCCTCTTCATCCTGGGTACACTCATGGCCACCATCTCCTTTCTCATAGACCACATTGTTCTTATTTGTTTTGGAGGTAAGACTTTAACCCATCCATGCATAGCAAAGTTATTTTGATAGGAATTTCAGATCTCTCATTAACATCTCAGACCTTAATGATTGTTGCCTAATGTATACACTACTTACTGTTTGTGTCCAGTTGCTCAGGTACTGTATGTGTCCAGTTGCTCATTAGGCTTACACATCTAATTATTTGATACTTAGGTGCATAAATAACTGACAAGTGTACAGCATTAAGGCATGGAAAGTACAGTACACTGTACAGTACTTCTACTAATAGGTACAGAAATATTCTATATTTTTTCATATACAGTTGGTAAACTCCATGTTCCATTTTATACTTTTGATTTACAGTACTGTATATAGGGTTTTTCCTCATTGTGTTGGCTCCTGCAGGACGAATGTTTCTACAAGAGTACCTGGGTCAGTTCCACTGGGGACTACAGCTGTTCTCGTGGGTGGTAATTCCTACACTCCTTGTAATCTTCTCTGCTGCCTTCTGCCAGTGGATGGCTCCTTCAGCAGCAGGATCAGGTATACCAGAGATGAAGACTATCCTGAGGGGAGTAGTGCTTAAGGAATACCTCACCTGGAAGACTCTACTGGCCAAGGTACGTACTCTTGAAGAATATTATGAATGCTGTATTTACTCATAAATTCTAAATCAGCATTGTAAATGGAACACCAGTAAATCCCTAGCACCTTTCTCCCATTCAAATCTATGTGATGATTGACTCTACTAGTTTTTAAAGAATACTTTGGATATTCTACTGACATGTTTGCATTTATATAGGAAAAGGGTAATGCTAGTGGAAAATCAGGGATTACTGTATTAGTCAGTCCATCATTCAATCATTCACTCCACAGATGGTAAGCCTGGCTGCTGTACTGGGGTCAGGACTCCCTCTGGGTAAGGAAGGTCCAGTGATGCACATGGCAAGTATTGTGGCCACCATGTTGACCAAGATGCTACGTTACATTAAGGGCTCCGTAGAAAATGATGCTCGCTCTACTGACCTACTCGCTGCTGCCTGTACTATGGGTGTAGCTGTATCTTATGCTGCACCAATTGGAGGTAAAGTATAAACATATGAAAAGTTAAAGTGACCATTGTCTATGTAATATGTTTGGGTGAAGGGAAACACAGGAAAGACCTTAATATTTAGGTTACCAATACATGTATCCTGAACCCTTTTGAATATTTGCAGTTCATGGTATGAAATGTTAGAGAATTAAAGGACAGTACAGGATATTTATACAGTACTGCCAATATGAAACAGTAATAATTATAGTTTATTGTAGTGTAGTGGAGTAGGCTATTGTATTAAATTTCATTGAACATTTATTGGTGTTACATTCTGTTCTTTCCTCCTGGCAGGTGTACTTTTCAGTATTGAGGTAACAACGGTATACTTTGCTGTACGAAACTATTGGCGTGGGTTCTTCGCAGCTGTGGTTGGTGCCATGTTCTACCGCCTCATGTCTGTCTGGTTTATGGGTGAACGTAAGTTTATTCTTTATTCTACAAGACTGGTGTTGGGTTGAGAGTTCCCTGCTTCTGGCATTAAGTAGGTAGGGTCTGTAAGATCAAGTGAAAATATTATGTCAGAATACAGGTACAGTACTGTAACTCCATCATTCTTCAAACTGTTTAGTACTTTTATGGTTTGTGTCTGTATTAAGTGAAATTTTAACTCTACGAAGAATTTGGAATTAGGAATAATATTTTCCTCATCATAAATCGTAAGTAGGAAGTTGTTGTGAATTCTACAGATTGTCATTATTGGTGTGGTTTTTGTGTTTACAGATGTTTTGCATGATGAAAGCAAAATTCTTATCACTTGTGTATGTTAAATGTTTAGCCTGTGAAAAGTAAGTTACAGTACAGATCTGTCATCTCATTTAATTCAATTTACAGTACACACAAAACCTTAACATTCCATTTTATTATTTGTAAGGAGGCTTGCCATATTTTAATTCAATCTGTTTTGTCTAGTTCTGTGTTACGTAGAGGTAGAAATCATGCATATATGTTCAAAAATTAAAGTGTATACTGCATGTGTGTTGGAACTGATAGAATACCATGTTTTCCCTATAACTTAGACCCTCAGTACAGACCTGATTGTAAAGCCTGACTCACTCCCTTCCCCACCCCTGTGTCAGCTCGTAATATACATCTTTATTTTTTACTTATCTTTGTTATTTTCATGCAAATTTTTCTTAGGTTAGTGTCCCATTACTTAGCTTCCCTGATAACCAGCACAAAAAACCTAAGTTTACAATATGTCTTGTGTATTTGTGAACTGTAGGTTAATCCATGGTAAACAGCATACGGTAGTAGTGTAAAGTAATCAGTACTGTAGTATTGTTTTCCAAAATACTGAAATTAATTAAAGATTCATGCTTTGAGTTTGTCCAAGTTCCACCTAGTACAGTAAGCAACATCTTTGCTCTCATTGTTGTAGTTTTTATGGACATTATTGTAGTAAGTGAAGTACAGTGTGAATTTTTGGAACGCAAAGAAGGTTTATCCTACGTAGAACATACGCTGACTTTACCATTCGTTAACCTGTAGTTGTGGTTGACCCTTGTAGCTCCCTGTTAACCTGTAGTGTTGTATGTTGTCCGTTGGACTGACAGAGACCATCTACCCGCTGTATAAAGTGGAGCTCAACTACGACTACCCCTACGATGTGATTGAGCTCCTGCCCTTCCTCTGTATTGGGTAGGTACCACACATGTGTCTCTGATCTCTTATCCCCCTGACTATTTGTTATAAGTCCTCTCTTTGTTTCAGTTAACATTGCCAGTTCATGGAATGGCTTCTCTCACCAAGAGTAAATTAAAGAAAACTTGTCCTGGATGTAGATACATGTTGTGTGTGAAAGTAGTCTTAATAAAGATTATTTGAAATCTTTATAATTTTGGTGTGTGTATACGCTACATTAATCACTGATGAGGTAGCCTAATGCCTTGCCTGTATAGTGTATTCTACTGATTCTTTTTGATAATTATTACAAATAGCATCATGTTATTCACAACCATTTGATAGCCATCATACATGTCCTGTATATACTGTATCCAATGACATTCATTGTTTACATAAGTAGCTTGAGTGTAAAAGTATGAGATATAAGGTTATGATGTGTAAACAAAAAATTCCACAGATTTATGACCCTGATATTGCTCATTTACTGGAAACTTGGCATGGGTAGTAATAGCAGTAGCCTACACTGTACAATTGGAAATTAACCAGTACTATCAAGACTGGTTACATTGGCTTTTATTTTAATATCTTTTGTTCATTGTTAGAATCCTTGTGCTTTTCTGTTTATTCCCACAAACTTTATGAAGCTTACTGTCCGTAGTGGGTCCATGACTTATATAAATAAAAATCTAATAAAATGTTTCTTGACAGCATTCTTTGTGGATTTGCTGGGTCCCTGTTCGTCTACCTCCACCGTAGATACGTCATGTTCATGCGCCACAATAAGACACTCAAAAGCTTCCTTCAGAAAAAGTAAGTACAGATATTTTTTGTTTTTAAGTAATGACAGACATAATTTTTATATATCTGAGACTTCATTACTTTCTTTTGCTGCATAATTCACAACAGTATTTGCAATATACATTTGAAGTACAGTAATACATTGTATACAATATGTCAAAGCCTCCTCAACCACAGATGAAGAACATGAGATGGTTGTATGTAAATTTTTTATTTACATTCCTCTTGTTCTCTGTTTTTCAAAGGAATGAATATTGAGTAACTGGCACTTCTTTGCATGTAGAAAGGTGACAATTTAGTCATATAGTTTTATACTGTATTACAGTATTTAAGCTGTGTTGCTAATGTCTTAAAAATGTGAATAAGTTTTCATGCTAATCTATTTTTCTTGTCTTCAGACGCCTGCTGTACCCAACAGTTGTCACCATTGCCATTTCTATAATGACTTTCCCACTATGTTTTGGTCAGTTTATGGCTGCAACACTTCCTTCTAGTAAGCAGGTTAGTTCTTACACTTGCAATTTAGTTCTGTGCTAGACAAAACTCTTATTAGTGTTAAGTTTCCTACACTCAAACCACTTTGTTACTTACTGTATAGTCTTGGCCTGGAGTAGTATCCACCCACTACCAGCCAACCCCGACATGTGGAACCATAGCAACCAGGGATACGAGGGATGAAACACTGTCTTCCCTCCACCTTCTCGCTGGCTCAAGTAACTGATTTGACTAGGTTGACAAGTTTTGCCCTGCCACACCCCTCGTATCTACGGTTGTGATGGTGCCACATGTCAGGGTTGACTGGAGTGGGTGGATACTTACTCCAGGCCAATACTGTACATTCTAAAGAGGGGAATATCAACTAAAAGGAAATATTATCAAAAGAAAATGGAGAATAGGATGAAAAAATACTGTATATGTCTTAAATTTAGAGTACAAATATACCGGTATACAATAGAGTGAAAAATGATATACTTGTACTGTAGAATAAAGAAATACTATATTCCCACTCCTTCAGCTTGATGATCACACAGAAACCATTACTTATACTGTAGTGTATATGTGTTATTGCATTTTTTCCATTTTCTTCTGTGTATCCTGATTGAATTATTCTTAGCTTTGTGTGGCTAAATATTTTCCTCCCATTATCAGGTTTTAGTGGATAATGGAAAGGTTTCTGTACCATAAAAAAGGGCCATACTGTACTGTTGAAAAGAAGCTAACTGTTCTGCCGGGTCAGTTCAGTTATCTATTCATATACTTATGCTATGACTTCTGTGTTCCACTTTGCTAGTTCTAAATTTTATTCCGGTATTAATGTGATCAAGCTTTTGTTTCAATCCCACCTCTGCTCCAGAACATTACAGTAGGCCCTTGATATAAGATGAATGAATTTAGTACAATCCTTTTAACACAGGCTCAGTAAATCACTTAGTCCGTATGATAATGAATAACTTCAGCCTGGGAAAACATTTAGTGGTTTTCAATAAGGGGGAGTGAGTGTAAAATGAAGTGTTGGATACAAGTAATTATTCATTGTATATCGAGGGTCAACTGTATATGAATCATGAACTTTTTTTTTTTTTTTTTTTTTTTTTCCTCTTCAGATCCTACAGCTGTTTAGCAATGTGACGTGGACAGTTACTTCACCTGACGGGATCATGTCACCTGAGCAGGAGAACATTTTGAAACACTGGGTGCCGGACCTCCAAGGCAGCTTCCACCTCAGCCTTTTCATCTTCCAGTTGGTCTCGGTGAGTGTAGGAAAAATTGGAATATGAAAGAGATATTTTGTTTTGAGATCTTTCAGTACCAACCATAAGGGATAAATACTATAAAATAATTGTATGCAACAAATATAAAGGCATATACAGTACAATACTACCATTATGTGTATCAGTAGGAGATGAAAGTGGGATGAGTGACTATATTAAAAATATATTATGGACAGGCAAGAGAGAGAGAGAGAGAGAGAGAAAGAATAGAGTGGCAAGGGAGGGTAGAAGAATGTTATGAACAGTATATCTTCATTGTTTTGTTTCAATCTCTTGTGATTATATTACATTTCTACAGGTGTTCCAAATAGCAGTGGCATCAACCCTACCAGTACCCTCTGGTATGCTCATCCCACTGTTCAAGGTGGGTGCTGCCTTTGGTCGCCAGATTGGAGAACTCATGGCATCCTTGTATCCCCTTGGCATCCTTCCAGGCTTCCCTATTGTACCAGGTCAGTATAAGGGAGAGGTGTCATACATATGAAACACTACCTTCTGGAGTCATTGTATCATATCCTTGACAGAGCAAAAGGATGTGCCCAAAAATTTCATGTTACAGATATTTTTATTTTATTTTTTATATTTTGTGGCAATTGTCAACTTATGGAACAACTTCATTTTGTATCTTCAGGTTTCTAATAGATATAATACAGATGCTCATTTCAGTTCAGAGTTAGATTTGCTGAAATATTTAATGTGTTTCTCAAACTTCAATACTGTATTTATATTTGAAGTGATGATGTAGTGAAATTAATTTACAGTGTATGAGGACACCCATGCTCTGATTAGTTATGAAAATGTAGGTTCTTAAGGTGTTTCCTTAGTTATGCATTTCACAACCCTTCTTGCCTCTAATCAGACACTTACTGTAGTTTTTGTTGTTGTTTTATTCAGGTGCATATGCCATGGTTGGTGCTGCCTCTTTCTGTGCTGCCATCACACACACCATCTCCATCTCTGTCATCGTCTTTGAACTCACCGGACAGATCACATATGTTATTCCCATCATGGTGAGAATTCTCCATATTTATCTTTTCAGGAAAATATTATGGAGTTGAGATAGATTGTTTTATCCTCAGAAAAATAATATAACCATAAACACCTCGATTTGTAAAGAACGACTGATATTCTACTGACATGTAATCATTTGACAGGTAATAGTTTTAATGTTTACATTTTCCTTTTCTAGATTGGAGTGTTGATATCCAACTGCATCTCCTCATTACTACAGCCGTCCATTTATGACAGCATGATCCGCATCAAGAAACTGCCTTACCTCCCTGACATCATTGCTACTACCTCATGTGAGTCAACATAAATTTGCCTTTCTATACAGTACTTGATATTATGTACAGTCGCGGTCAATAATAATCATCCACATATGGGTATCTCAAACAATTTACTGTCTAATGTTTTCACGTTCACATATGATGTTATTGTTTTAAGTAGTACGTAGCTGCTTGTATTAAATTAAAAGATGGTAGTTAACCTATTTATTGGAAAGTTTATCATCTAAGGAACAGAGGGAAGCTGTCAAACTCTTTCGTGAGTTACCCCTATATGGATGATTATATTTGACCGCGACTGTATGTACAGTACATGTTGGTGCCTTACTGTCTCCCTAGAATACTTGCATGGGATTGTTCATGACAAACAACCTCTTTTAGCAAATTCAATATGGTAGCCTAATAGGTAATGTCCCACTGTAATGATAATAATTAACCCCTTCCCTGCCCCAGGAAGCCTGAGTTATGAGACCAAAGTTATTTTTTCTCCAGAGGGGGTCCATTTCTTGTGACATTTGTATCTGATTATATGTTGAAATTGAAACTTCTCTGAAAAGTGATTGCACACAAAATGTTCCATATTACCTTTACAGCGGATGTGTACAATATATATGTGGAGGACATCATGGTGCGTGACGTGAAGTGTATCTGGTACGGCATCACATACACTGACCTCAAGAGAATCCTGAAGGAAAATCGTAAACTCAAGTACCTTCCTCTTGTTGATAAACCAGGTTAGTTGGCCTTATGGTAGGTAATTCACTCAGTCATGGTGGCAGGCAGCTTCAAAGCATTATTCTGTATTGTATAGCAAACTGTTATTACATATGTGAGTGCAGTATTACAGTATTGTTCATTTTAACTAGGTAGAGTAAAATCTTAGTACTGAAGAAGGTTGACACATATCTGCATAGGGAAAAATACTTGGTTAGAATTATAAATTATTAGCCAGAGTAAAATATGTATGATCAGCTGTCATTGAAGTGCTTAAGTGCTGAATGTGCTCAGGTATACTTTAATATCCTTGTTTGTGAACTGATCTTTACTAGCACAACGTACAACAATTCAATGTTCTTATTTTTTCAACTTTCTAAATTGTCATGGCACTCTCAGAATCCATGATCCTGCTGGGGTCAATACAAAGGATTGAGCTGGTGCGGATGTTGGTGGAACAAATATCACCCTCCAAGCGTCGCCACGAGGCCACACGCAGACATCTGGAAGCCCTGAGGTGAGTGTCAGTAAAAAACACACATAAGTGCTGTACTGGTAAGTGTATTTGAGGTGTCGTCCTTCCCACTCTCTCTTATATTTATACTCTTATTTACCTCTTTCATTCTCAAGCTATTTCCCTACCTTCCTTGACTTAAATTTTATATTTTCGTTCTTTTCATTTCTGTATTATGCCAACCTTTTATAGGTTGGCAATTCTTCATCTACTATTACTATGCATGTTTTTTTTATATATTGTTTTGCCATTTTTCTTTTCCCCTTGCATGAACTGTAAATTTTAGCATGTCATAAATTACCACACCTACCAAATCTTTCAAGTATCTTAGTAACTATAGCTTCATTGTAAATATATCACTTCATAAATAAATCACTTCATTATAAATAAATCACTTCATTATAAATAAATCACTTCATTGTAAATAAATCCTTGTTCAGCATGCAAATTTATTTTTCATTTCTATGGATTGATGCGTTGTGCTCACAGACACTGCCCTTATGGGTTGGCTGAAGTAGAACAGTAACAACTAACAACTTGTTTACTTCACCTAGTAAGGTTAATATTACTGGGGCCTACCTATCTATCCCTTAGAGGTTGTTCATTTTTTGCCTGAGGGGGATTTGTGTAACAAAGTGTAATATGTTTTATTGAAAAAAGGTAGTGTATTCTTGGGTACAAATACTGAACAGTACATAATAGCTGGTATAGATGATGATATGATGGTTATGTGTTGTATGGCCTAATACTGTACTCCAGGCCTCAGAGACAAAGAATTACTGTAACCAGCAACAAAGTCTGAGAGAGACATAAGAATCCAGGATATTCTTTGAGTCTTCAGACACCTTGGTGTTAGTATTGTACCTCCCTGGGCAGGACACCTACTACCTTATAAACAATAACTAATAAGCCCTTAAGTTTGGACAGAATTTATTTTAATATTAAGGGGCATGTGAGACAGCTAGAGGTTGGTTGGTGACCAAACTTGTTGAACACTTCCCATTATATTCCAGAATGCATGTGCTTATAAAGTGTAGGAAGTTTTGGCATTAACTGTAAATTTTTAATCAACACTGTTATAATTTGGCTTATTTATTTCACCTTTCTTAAGTATCAGTTACATTCTTTCTTTTTCTTAACTCACTCTGTGCCTAATGAATGTTTATGACATTCAATTTTACAGTTGTTTTATAAGCCTTCAGAATATCCTTTATCACCCTTACATAATTTATACACTCTACTAATAAAATACATATCCATCAAACAGATTCCTCACTAATTGTATTTCTAGCATGTTGTTTTCTTAGCCATACAGTCTTCATTTATTTCAGCTTTCCTTGCACATGTTCCTCTCCCATCTGTTTCTGACCCAAGATACTTACACTCTCCCACCAGTACCAGCAGTTTACCAATCACCTGCACACCGCATGCTGTTCCCACTTCTCTCTCCCTAGTCTTCTCTTCACTTTTAATTACCGGGTACGTTTTTTGGCATACTTCCCTACAGACATTCAACTTCAAATCCACTTCAAGTGAGCTATCAGCATTAAACTGGATACCAACCTTTAACTGTATGTTGTTTTATCCTTGTAGAGGCTGAAGCTCATCAACTCTCCAATTCATCTGATGCAACCAGTACTGTAACATCCACCTGTGGCAAATACAGTACTGTATTAAGGATTTCATGTTTCCATCATTAAATCTTCAATCACACATATACTGTATAGACTGTAAGGAGAACATATAGGCTACTCTGAAAGTGTTTTCAAATACCCACTAAACCAGGGGTGTCAAACTCAAATCCTTTCGAGGGCCAATTATGCACTTGGTTATGGTCTCGAGGGCCATCAAAGGTTTGGTAATTACTTATTGGCAAGACTGAAGATTACAATTTATTTTGCTGGTCATCCTGGTTTACCAAGAATACATTATTTGGGTTCATCTGAACTTACATGTAAAATTGGTCTGACTCTAAAATTTGCAGTAAAAGAGCGTTATTGCTAGCAATTATAATATGAAATAAATCATTGTCATATGAATGAAAAGTAAAAGTTATTATGTCTCGTCTTAACAGTTTAGTTACATTTTCCTCAGTTCTAACAATTATAGTAACTCGAGTTGAAAAATCTCTTGTCACCTCGCGGGCCATTTAAGACCATCCCACGGGCCACATTTGGCCCGCGGGCCATGAGTTTGACACCCCTGCACTAAACCTATTATTATATAGTAACCCTGGTCTTAGTCACTCTTTGCTTTTCATTTCATTCTTCATAGTTTAATGTATAAAGTTTCTTGCATAAATTATGATGTGCACTTTTTGAATCAGGATTACTAATTTCTTTCTTCTGTTGTCACCTGTTTTATCTTTTACTGTATTTTGTAAAGCTTAGCTTTGCTGTTTATAGTTTTGCTCCTGTTATGTTTATCTATGGTCATTACTGGGTCTAACTTTGCATGCCACTATCATAGTAAGGTACTGATACTAACCACCATTGTTACTCATTTTGGAAGAGTAGAACACCATTCTTTATGCCTTGTATAGTTTACAAATCACTGCTTGGAAATTCATTCATCCATTCATATGAATAAATGACTTATTTCCTCATGGAAACTACCCTTAAGGGCTGACAAAGGCAAAACAGCAACTTCTCCACCTTATTTGGTAAGGTTTTACTGGGGTTCTGCCTATCGACCTCAAAATGTCAGTTTACTGTAGGCCTATTCCCTGCCTCCAGCAATGTACTGTGTTGTATTGAGAAGGTATTCTTGGATACCTCTTTTCATAAGTAAAGTATACAGCCTCTTCCTTCATCTTTGTTGATACTCATTTGTATCATAAAGAATATGTAAGTTTACTGGTACAATAACTGCTTCCTGTAAGTAGGATGAAATTTTACAAGTAGGCTACAGCACTGTAAATGGAAAAATATATTCTGTTATGTGTCAAAACTAATTATGCCACTGCTCCTCAGACTGAAGTGGGAAGAAGAGGATGCTGCAGGAGGACCCAAACAGAGCAAGATCCGTTATGAGGATGAGATAAATGATGATGATGATGATGAGCCAGCCACTACACCCAGCCTTATCCATCGCTTCTCTCGCTCACTAAGCAGATCATTCTCTCGGTCCAGGTCAGTGTTAAGGGTGAGCCAGTAATAGAGACCAATATTTACTGGTAAGTTATATATTAGTTTTATTGATATCCTCTTCACTCCAGGGTTATTTTGCTAATTTGTGCAGTCATTGGTACAGTAGTGTGAAATGATTCTCGTGGTAGTTCATCCCTGAAGTGCTGTACTCTATACTGTGTTCCCCTTCCAATACCCACAGTAATACAAGAATAAAGAGTTACATTATAGTAGTTTTATGAAGTTTATTAACAGACCACATATGTCCAGGAAATAAATTATAACTCTCTTACATGGAATATAATATAACTCTATATTTCCAACTCTGCAGGTCCCAGTCCAGGTCTCGTTCAGTGTCCAGGAGTCGACATGGTACACCATCCAGGTCAGGCCTTTATATGCATCCTGCTCTTAATTATAGCTTTATATGTAATTGTACAGTAAACTGAACAGTTTTATTAATAAGTAAGTGTAGATAGTTTGTTCATATATATACAGTATAAGGAAGTGAAAATTTTTTATGCAAATTATGAAAGTGATTAGATCTCTTTAACCCTTATGTGTCGGGACAGGATACTTCAATATGACGTACAATATATCAAACTCACAAAACACAATGTGGTGTTTATAATTTACTGCCACTGTTTTGGATTTGAATTAGTATCGTGTGTCTTTAAACTAATTGTGTACAGTATACTTCATGCATACCCCCACGGGGCTTCCCCCACCCTCGTCCCACTCACCTTCACTCACGCTCTCTCACACAATGCCTCCCATGCCTGCCCACTTAGCCTGCTTCCACCTCCACTGTTCACACCAACACCATTCTACCCACACTATATATATGTTAGATAAAGCTCATTCTGTTATTATATGAAAGTTAAAGGTTTGTAGTTTATGATGGTACTGTATTTTCATTTTATCTCGAACAAAAATACAGTAGTTAGGAAATTATAAAGATTTTATATGATAAAAGAAAAGAAATTGCTACTAATCATAGTCCAAGTATCAATTATGTCCAACACATAAGGGTTAGTTTGCTAATACAGAACAACAATTAAAGGTTACAGGTATTCAGTAAGTTATTTATGAAAGAAATTAGTAATAAGAGCATACTCCTACAGTGGCATGCCCAGAAAAGTACAAAGGTGGGGACCATTATTGTTAATTACCATATAGGGTTGTGTTGGTTAAGATTAATGAAGAGCTGAACATGTTCAGGTATTTGCTGTCAGTTAAATTATTAGAAACGGAAGATATTCTATCCTAAGTTTCATAAAAATCAAATTACAGTTATAACTATTACAGTTGGTTAATGGGAGTGAGGGTTGTGGACCCCACTCTGTAACAATAACCTTACCAAAGGTTCAAATAGCCTCAGGGGTCCTACACTTTGCACCAGAACCTCTACACCTCTTGAAAAAATGGAAATGGGGTATTGATGATGATGATGATTATTACAGTAGGATAATGGTAATTGAAATTATACAAAATGTACAGTATCTGTTATTTTCAGTTTTAATGTTTGTTATACAATGAGATGAAGGATGTTTTCAGAACCTAGTTAAAATACTGTACTGTACACAGGAATGTTAAATCAAATATGTTACAATAAGTTTATTTTGCAATGAAATACTGTATTATTATTATTATTTTCATCGTTAAAATGATTATTATTATAGTTATTATTATTATTACAGTATTATTATTATTATTATTATTATTATTATTATTATTTAATACAGTATTTTATTTTTTATTATTATAAAATGTTTAGAAAGGCCTTCCTCATTATACTACTGAACTTCAGTACCATACTTCGTTAAGTGGAAAAATACACCAATAATACATGTTGGGTGTATATAGGAATGTTTGAATTCCAAATAATAGTACATGTACTGTATAGAGGAATTGCACTTAGAAATATTACACTGAAGGATGAGGGGATAATGTCCTCTTTATTTGTATATACTGTACATCGTACACTGTAATGTTTATGCATGGTAGCTCTAGAAAGTATTGTAGTTTAATTTGTCTCTTGTTAAGTTATAAATTGTAAGCTTGCAATTGCAAATTACTGTATAATGCAAACTTTCACCAAGAGTATTCACAAATAAATAATGTACTGTAGATTGCTGTATAGTGTTGCTTCACTATTGGTTTTCAAAGCTAGGCTGAAAAAAGTATTGCACAATGTAATATTTTTGTAGATGATAAAGCAGGCAAAAGTATTCCTGATACTGCTTGTGCAATATGTTTTCCAAAAATATCAATGTACAGTACAGGAAAGGGCATTTGCTGTTTACTTTCTTTATTACAGTACTTATTTTCATAAGAAATAGAAGAAAAATACTTGGTTCACTTTTTCATTTATTGAGCATTTTGATTATTTTTTATTATTTTTACCATATTTCTTTTGCTTCTGCAGTGACAGCGAAGATTCCTCCATCTCCCCACCCGGATCTCCCGCTTCCACACGCTCAAAGTAATGACACGCCACATTGTCCCTCGTGTTCCCCTCCTCCACTATCATATCTTGCTACTGTTCTTATGTCCTCTTCTAGCTGTTGATTCCTCGGCTCTTTTGATATTGATGATGATGATGATAGTCTTGCCCTCAACATAAATACTTACTGTGTCTCAAGTCTCAAGTTTGTTTGTTTCCTGCATGTGATTCCTGTATAGTCCTGACATCCCAGACTTTATATTAGCTGTGTCATATTAACCATCAGAGTTATGAAGATCCAAGACAAGCCTGACCAGTTTCTTACATCCTCTTGATAATTATATAGTATAGATTTTGATCTAAGGATTCTTTAAACAGTATAAAATACCCAGTTCAGTACAGTATATGTATTCTAATAGAACTTATATTCATTGTCAGATTGTGTGGTATTTGTCAGGAAACCCTGTTAATCAGACATGAGCCTAAATATACAGCACAGTAGAACCTTTAATCGTGTGACCACTTGTTAATGTAACACTAAAGTCACTTATGTTTTAGCTGATGATACTTGCCAAAAAGTCCCACCCCTCCTAATTCATTTGCGCGAGGCAGAATAGATAGTCGGTAAAAGTTTGATATAAATATAATTTTGATGTACTATGGTACACAAAAGTTTGTTCCCTCAGCCAGCCACAATATAACTGAATTCTCTGTGATTTGAACGACAAAGCACAGTTCGCCATCTATCCACTGTTTAGTTGTTCAAACCACAGGTGATTCACTGATGTTGTGGCTGACTGGGGGAATGAACTTTTGTGCACCATAGTACAGTACTGTTTTAATGTATGAGCCAATGAGGTATAAATTGTCTGGCCAGTACAGGTATTGCCACCTAAGGAATCAGACTGTAAATTTTATGTTTAACTTT
The DNA here is from genome assembly GCA_033782935.1 of Petrolisthes cinctipes. Taxonomy (NCBI): domain Eukaryota; kingdom Metazoa; phylum Arthropoda; class Malacostraca; order Decapoda; family Porcellanidae; genus Petrolisthes; species Petrolisthes cinctipes. The sequence goes on along the minus strand of JAWQEG010000138.1, from coordinate 17,815 downwards.
GATCCATGTTAATAAGACTACAGTAGTTTATTTGTTATTTCTCATGTCAGTACCTTGTAGTTAAAGAGTCTAGGATCTCGGGACTCCACAGTTCATTTCTCCTTTTTGTGCTTGATGTTTGTTTATAACAGTTTACGTGGTGCTAGTTTGGACAGCCATTTAAGATATGTTTAATTTCACAAATTACATGTGACTCATTTTCCTGTTGCAAGACTGGAGGATATTGTGTATAGCCTACTCTGTACAGTAACTTTCTGCTTTTTTAGTCTTTCTTTCCAACAGGCTATATATGCATGTTTGTTTAATTTGTTTGTTTGCAATTGTGTTGCAATATTAATTTATTACAAGCTGTTGTAACTATGTGTTGCCTATTTTCAGTACTCACCTTGATGTACCTCAGTCCCAGTTATATCTTGGGAGACATACTGTGTACAGTTATTGATGTTGGAATACAGTACTGTATATCATATCACATTTAATCTGTTTTATTACAAGTTGAGTTCATTATACTGTATGCTTTATCATTTTGCCATCATTAACTTTGTTTTATAAAATTATATATTTTTATGCTTTTAAGAAGTGTTGTATTTCACTCTATATCTCATTACTGTAGATATCTTAAGTATTGTCAAGGGTGGATCCATGAACTCATAATAGGGTTTCACATGGCAAGGTTACCAGCAGGGTATGTGTAAATATGAAAAAAAAGGAAGTGTTATTTATTCTATTTGGTGTTCCTGTATCTGAAAGTTAGAAATGAGGAACAGTACCATTTGGTTAAGCTTATACAGTATTAGCATGAAATAGAAATATGATGGATTTCCGTTCATAACTGGAAAGGCGAGGATAAGTTTATGGGAAGTGAGATTATTTAGTCCCTCAGAACACTTGCTCTGGATCTGCCCTTGACTGTAGTTTGCTAACATTTCATAGTTTATTGCACCTTCAGGTACAAGATATGATGAACTGTACATGTATATATACAGTAAACTTGTATCTCACCTGTGAATGCCAAGCACATTGAGTTATTGTGTGAATATTGGTTGTACACTGAGGCACAATGTACAGTATGTTGCTTTTATAGAAAGTTGTAGTTTTCCTTAGGCATAGTGAACATGTTCAGTTGACTAAAGGTACAACATTTGGAGATTTTATATTGCAAAATTTTAAAAGAGTGAGAAATATTTTATTACATCTTTAAATCAGTGAATAATATAAAAAATAATATCCCATGGATTTTTTTATTCACAACAATAAATGTCAATACTCAAGAAATGTTACTAGTCATCTTTTAGTCAAACTGTACATGTTCCTGTCACCTATTCTGTCCATTACCTTCATTTCATAATTGGTTTGTCAACTTTACAGGCAAGACTCAGACTCTGCGACACCTCCTAGTTCCCCTGCTATCACCCAACTGAAGGAGATGTTCCCCTCCAAGTCACCCCTGGCACGCAAACCCTCACGCTTCTCCATTAGTCGGGTCAGTCACGTTGGATTGGTTTGTTGTTGTGTTGAGTTCAAGATGCAATGGGAGAAATTACAGTTTGATACATATCCACACATTTATTTTAACTTTGCGAAAGTGATGCCAATGGGTTTACGCAGCTGGTTTCCCCACACACCCTTACCACCACAGATGTTAAGATTTGCTCTCATTGATCTCAGTGACAGTACTGTAGGCCTACTTTCATTGGTAGGGAAATTACAGCACACTAACATTTTCATCAACTGTACAGAGTTCTAGTCTCAAGATACCATACATAATTCTTGACTCATTTATAGAATCTTCTTTACTTTAAAGTAGCATTAATTAATTAGCATCGTCATAATAAAAAATAGTTGCCTGTACAGTATTATTCATTTACCACTTTGCACAGGTTGAGACTGGAACATCTCGAACTGGAGGAGAGAGTGAGGGTGAAGGACGCTCCAGTGATGACAGTCAGGAACGCATCGCCAAAAAGAAGTCAAAGTCTAAGAAGAAGAAATCATTGGTGGAGAAAGACCCGGTCAAGGAGTTAAGGAGAAGAGCCACAATCAAGCGGTCAAACTCACTGGACTCATTAACCTTCAGGGCCTCTGCACAGGATGTGGTGAGTGGTCATCAACTGCACAACTACCCTTTGTATAGAAAGATTATAAAGTTGCTATGCATTGGTAAAAGTTAAATGTGATAAATATACAGAGCCTTCATTTGCAGCTGTGTTATGTTGCATGGATCCAAAATTAGGCAGCTATCCCACTTCGCCATAAATAGCCATGACAAAGCTACAATGGAAATTGTGAAAAAAATCCTTTTTTTTTTTTTTTTTGACACGAATCGTGACATCATAGGTAATTCCTTGGTGTATCACGGTCACCACAATGTCAGATCAGCAATTAAATCGAGGACTGATCAACGACATGTCGACGTAGTATTAGCAATGATTAAATTTCAAAATATAATATTAACTTTTATTGGCGATGCACCTCGATAGTGACGTCATGTCAGCGATGCATCGTACACGTGTGTGCGGTCAGGTCGGGGAATTAAATTTTGCACCTCGTGGACGGTGTCGCACCCTCGTCAGCACAAAAATCGTAGACATTAGCATGATATTCCAGTACCAAGTACGTATCGTCGCAGATACATCGTACATGCCTCACCAAGGCATCGCTGACGTGTTGCTGATGCTTTGGAAGCGCATTGCCGAGGTCAAAAATGGATTTTCTCATCACAGACGTTGGCGATTATGCACAGTATATACGTTAATATCTCCCATCATGGCCGGCTACATGCTATTTTTGCAGATCCCCATTGGTCGTAGCCTCACACGACACACTTGTGATATGTACCTGTCTCGGTGACAGACTAATATTTTACATGAATTTGCTCGTGACCCACAATTTGCAATTTGTACCTTAATCGACACCAAGTTCAGGGAAGTGGGATAGGGACCTTAGCCTTTGTATGAAAAGATGAAAATTTTGCTATGCCTTGGTAAAAGTTAAATGTGATAAACTAACACAGAGCCTTCATTTGCAGGTGCAGGTGTGTAATGTTGTATGGATCAAAAAATTAAATTCTTTGATAAAGACCATTATTGCATTGATATGAAAGTTGTACAGTAATATTTTTCCTCAACATATTACCAGTTAACTTGTCTCCCACAGGATGCTCCTGATAGTAAGAAACTTTCCGAGTTCCTTTCACCCAAGAAGGGAATCCTTAAGCGTCGCAACTCCTTCAGTCTGGGGTCCACCTCCACACCCACTGATGTGGCACCTGAAGCTCACTACCAGACCATAACAGTAGCAGATACCAGGTGAGGCTCCAGCTTTATAATATTCTGATTTCGTAGATCTTATTCTATTGTCCTCTTTATCAGGAATTATTTTTCTGCCACCTTGGTAACGTCATCAGGAGAAGTCACTGTTACAGCACCAGGAGGCTACACTTTCCAACTAACATTTGTGGAATATGTGTTTCATTGTCATCGTCCTATTAGAACTAATAAGCCTGCATTACTTAGTTAGCCTTAAGGAGCACCACTATGGGAACCCTGCACTAGCCCAGAAAGTCACCTAATACCATCTATTGGTTTTTGCCACATATTAAATATAATAAATACTATACAGTAGTTATTATTTAACAACTTTATTAAGTGTGTGTCAAACATACAAATACTCATAAATACCTTTTGATATTATCCTTTGTAACTGTAACTGTTCTTACTTTCAATAATGCAAAGAGGAAATTCATCTGACCTAACAAGGAGAAGCAGCTGTGATGTCAGGTAAGAAAGCTCAAGTGAAGGTGATTTAACTGAACGTAGCTCCCAGACATACTGATGAATATTGGTATTTTGTTTTCCTAGTTACTTGTACAGTACAGTACAGTTACTTCTGGAAGAGATTTTATATATAGGGCCTACAAGATGTGGGATGCAAATACATAAACTGTACTGTAGTTGGGTATTACAGTATTCCATAAAGTTGAGAGTTACATTATACTTGAAGCTTGTTCTGTTGCTGTCACTGAAAAGGCAACTGTATATTTTGCTCAAGATTGTTAAATACAGTGGTCTTGTAATCTGCCTTTAAAAACAGCTTATGGAAATTTGCTTAACATCATATGACATTATACTTCTACCTTGACAGACTAAGAGCAGCCTTTGAGAAGGTGCGAAGGATGAGGATGGAAACAGCAACCTCTATGGAACTCAAACTGTCACAGATATCTCTCTTCAAGTCCAAAAAGAAGGACCAAATAAATGTAAGTGTATTATTGTATGGAAGGTGAGTATATATGAAAGGGTTAGGAAATAATAGGTAACAAATATCATTGATTCTACAACACAGTGGGTCATTATCTTGGATTGATTATATTGAATAGAACAAGGATAAAGAGCAAATTACAGTACAGTACTGGTTTACCGGTTGAGCCTTTATGCACTGTTACTTGTAAAGATTATAGAAAAATTTATAATACTATACAAGAGTTTTAGGTTACTGTGTACTTCTCTTTTTTGCCTTTGTTGGGTGTAAGGAGAGCAAAGCAACCATCTCCATTAGCACATATCTTGAAGGGTTGGCTTACAGAGGGCAGAATAGTCATGTAAAAGTCAGGTTCTTTGAATATTACGCTTAAGCCACATCCTTCTAAACTTGTATGTATTTCATGTTTTGGCAACCTCTTGAGATATCCTCAGTGACATTTACAGTAGGCTACAGGTATACCGTATATACATTTTTCTTCAAATATAAACATCAACACTCCAGCCCAAGTATTATTTTCACATACCACCATACACTCAACACATCGGATCTTGAGAACTGTACAGTATTAGTAATGATATATTGGATGTAGATCAATACTGTGAAACTGTCTGTGGAATCCAGTAATACTGAACACACACAAATTTTAACTCCATAATGACAAAGTGAATTGGGGCTAAAAATTGCTGATATTACTACACTGTTACTCTGAGTTAATAAGTATCCTGTAATGTGTTAATAATATCTCCCTTGTTGTACAGAAAAAGCCTCAGCTGGACCTGACTGAAGAGGAGAGGTCTGTTTGGGAGATGATGGAACTGGCCAAGGAGGTGAGTGCTGGCTGGGTTCACCTTACTGTAGTAGGTAGTCATGTCATGGCTACATTCATAAACTTGATAGAGAGAACACATTGAACCCTCTAAGAATACCTCATTTAAAATATTCTCCCATTGTAAAACCAACTTATAAAATCAATGCAGATCTGCCCTTATAAGACAATAACTGATGTCTTTATCAAACACATACCAATCCCTTATATACAGTACAGTACTGTATGACCATTGATATGCCCTTTTAAAATTGAAGACCATTGATATCCTATTTACTCATATATAACCCTACTTTTATTCTCCTGTAATGCATCAGTGACTTTTGTAATCTGCTGTTATCTCATACAGGTTAATTTTATAACCTTACTCTACGTCCGTAATATATCAATGACTTCTCTAATCCACTTTTTTCTCATACAGGTTGATTTTACTCAGTGTCACATTGACCCTGCTCCCTTCCAACTGGTGGAGCGTACATCACTGCTGCGTGTACACTCTATGTTCTCAATGCTGGGAATCAATCATGCCTATGTCACTGCTATTGGCCGCCTCATTGGGGTCCTAGCACTGAAGGAGGTGAGTGTGAGGTGATCCTGCTTTTACCCAAGGTTGGGGATACATTATTGTCAAGGAGAACAAAATTTAAAAGACTATCCTATAAGGTAGCAGTTATTTTGCATGTAAAGTTGAACTTGCTATAAACACTGTAAATCACTCCTACCAATGTACTGTACTACACATATTTACTTCCTCAGGTGCGGATGGCCATTGATGGTCAATACGTGGGTCAAGGTCAGAGTACGACCCCACAAGTGAGCTCCCCCAACACACCAACGTCCCCCATGCGCTCATCCCTCAGCCCCGGCACCTCCCCCCAACGTCTCATGCCCCCGGCGGTCTCTGATCCCGAGGCAGGCATGGTCTCTCACAGAGGATCCCGCACTCAGCTTGTTAACTATGCCAATGGGATTGCACACAGCTGAGACTGCGAGAGTTAGCATTATACAGTTGACTATTTTTAGGGTATTTAAAACTGTGATCTGTGATTTTAACCTACGGACATTGGTTGTTTTTATACTGCTTGGTTTTCTAGATGATAAATATCAGATAGTCATTCCTCTGATTTGAAGATATCAGTGAGCATTTATTACGTGCAGTATAATTTTACCAAAGTTTTGGACATTCCAGTATTATGCTGATATCAGTTCTCAGTATGAAAGGCGAAGATATTTGTACTTTACACAGTGAGTTTCCAGAAGTGGTCGGTCAGCTGTGTAGTAAACAAGCAGGGATCTGTCTACTCATACAGACTTTTTTAAATGAGGACAAACAAAGTACAGTAATAAATATACACACCAGGATCAAGAAGATCAGTGTTGGACTTGCTCCCATGGTGTGATAAGTGATGTGGGTGATACTGAAGCTTCTTCCCAAGACATGTGCCTGCTGCTCCGTTTGTACCAAGAAAAGTTTATATTCTGCACACTTCTTGCACCTTGATACACAAGTTGGTGTCATATTCTTTGTTCCGAGTAGGATTTGTACAGTAATAATTATACTGTATATCTTTTGCAATCCCAAACTTTGAATGAATTGAAAGATCCTGAATTCTTGTGAAGAAAAGTGCAGTACTGTACCATCTATGGCATTATTATTAATTGAAGTCTTTTTGACCCACATATCAGTTGACACAGACAGCATCATGGTATGAGTCACTAGGAAATGAACATCCATGAAGAAATTATTATAGAGATGGTATATGCCTACTTTAAATAGCAGAGAACATTGATAAATACATTATTATTATTATTACACATACATTTATCACCAGATAAAAACATCGACATAAACACTGTAATATACACACATTACAGTTTATACAGGTTAATATATACTGAATAGACTTGTATATTAATTTCCAGAAGGTGTAGACAATGTGTAACTGCACGTATCCAAAATATCAGAAATCTAGATTGTGTTTATACCCTGTACATGTTATTGTTTGGTTTAAAGGGTATGTGTGTGCTTCCTTCGCAAAGTGAACGAAACTTTGTACATTTAGGGAATGTTCTGAGTACAGTAATTATTCCACCATTAATAAACTCATAAGGTGAAATATAGTTGAGTGACCAATACATCTCATACAAGTTAAATTATGAGAATGATGCCTTGAGGTTTTAAATTGATGAGTGATAATTATATTGTATTACACTGGAAACTTTCTCTTGTTTATGATGTACAGTATTATGATGGTTCATGGTGGTATTCTTAAGGGGGTAATACACTTTTGTTACATTAGAGCATCTTGATTTCTCCAAAGTATGCCAGGAAACAGGAGCAGATACACAAAAATAATGGTAGCCGGTTGCATGGAATAGTTTGAAGGAATTAATTGTTCCAGATATACCAACACTGCACTAACCCCTTAAAACATTGGGATGTACTGTAGCAAATAGTTTTTAAAAATGAGCTTCTAAAGAAAGGCTAATTATATTTTATGGTTATTTGTAAACATGAAAAGCATTACACTTTCCTCTTGTAATAAGACTGGAATATGTAGTGTTCAGATAATATATACTGTACCAAACAGGTACAATATATCTTATTGTTTTGACGATGACACAAAATTAGAATATGTTGTTCAGACAGGGATCTATTTCTGATGTGTTGGAGATAGGCCTACTATTTGAAAACTAATATTGTTATGTTCTGGTAATAATTGATATTTTATAGCCAGGTTGTATTTCTGTTCTTGCATTTTATTATTTTAGTAATTTGATCTATAACTTTTATCATGCATTATATATCTTAGAGAAAAGTAAACTAAAATGATTCATGTTATTCAGTAACATTGTCGGAAATACCACTGTGGAAATTGATACTTATAAACACACATACATACACACACACACACACACATATACAAATCTGCATTTTACAAAACTGTTGGTGGTGGCAAGCTTCCTGTGATACAAGAATGCCAGAGCAATATTTATGCAATAATTTGCGCAAATAATGGAGAGCAACAAGCTTTTTTTCATTGTTTTAGGTACTACATTAGTTCAGTATCTTACAACAGTATTTGTAATAAGTTATTTTTTATTCTTACTACTACTTTCTCTCACTAACAGATTGGTACCTCTTCATATATTTCTCTCATGTTGGATGTTTTTATATGTTCCTCCTTTTTGGATAATAAATTTGGCACAAATGTCTTTCATACCATAGATTCTAAGTGTTCTTTAAGCTGTGTATTTTATTCCTTATATTGCAACATGTACTGATATGTTCCTAGTAGTTAAGTACAGTACAGTATAATGCAATTTTTCTTACAAAGGAACTTAACTCACATCTTAGGAAGTATTTTAATACAGAATATGTAAATAATTACATAAAACCTGTTTCTTAATACAAGTGAATCTCAAATTTCTTATTATATGCCTATTGTGTTACGTTGTGTTTTCTTCCCTCCTTTAATTGAACCATTAAGTCATCGTCATCATCATCATTTTCATTGTCATTAAGGGCTCACTGTGAAACAAACAAAATTCACCTTAAAAGTTAAAACAGAATTACTCATGTGACAATTGTTGTGACCTCGTCTGCAGAGTTGTAACTAAGAGACTTAGAATAGAAGGTGTGATTGTTCTCTGTAAATATAACGATTCATATATAATGTTGAAGCCATTCTATATTTTACATTTATGTGGATAGCCAGTGAGTTCTCAGTGAATTAAATTTGTATTGCACAGGTGCCATACCTACAATTCTTAACTGGGAGGTCATTATCAGACAAGATGAAAGTAACTATAGATGGCTGATCAGTATAAGAACATGTTTCACCAAATGCCTGCATTCCACACTATAAACAATTGTTGTTCCAGTGCTTTAAGGTCTGCCATTTTACTACTTCAAATGAAATAATGTAATTCATAACCATGATTATTGAGTGACAGCAATTTTGGAATATAACATACAGTAAACCCTGTGTTTTTAGCCCAGTGGGGCTGACTTTTGTCATTCTGAATTCCAGTAATTTCTACAGGGCTAGAACAAAGATTGTTGTAGAATCTGATCACTTCTTAGAGAAGGTGTACAGAGTTGCTCAGAACGGTTTTGTTGGCGACGTGAAGTTGCTAGCAAGACTGCTGTCTGGACAACAATGTGCACTGTTGCTTCCTAGTGGAAGTGATGAAATCAGCCCACATGGATAACATTATCGCCCATGGGAGGAGTACTGCAACCGGAGACTTTTTATTTTGTTTCCCATAGCATACAGTAGTTTTCCTTCCCCCTTCAGGACCGGTCTCATGGAAGGTGCGGCCCTTCTTGCAGTTCTTGTGGAAACGTGGACTTGGACCCACAGCACTGACTGTGCGAGATAAAAGACCTTCCCCCTATAAACTCCTAAAGGCATTTGGAGGCCCCCAGACCACTGGTCCCATCTGCTTTGGTAGCTCAGGCATATAGGACCATCCCCACCTTTATTTTAATTTGTTTTTTTCACTGTGACCAGAGCATAACAGGGGTTCTATGGGTCAGAGGCCATCTGTCCAAGGAGAACAACAATAATGACAACAAATCCGTGTTTGACAGTTCAATTGAATTACAGAACGGTACATTAAAATTAAAATTTTCAAAATTATATATGTGTAAAGTAGACTTCAAAGTAGTACCCAATCTATATTCAGAACTATGATGGTTGTGAAAGTGATCAGTAATGGTTATTTATGAAAACAGCTTTATGCTTTGGATGCAATTAAAAGAAATCACAGAACAGTTGAGCTATCACCCTCTACCTGCACTCACTGGAAATACAAAAAGAAAGGATGTTATCTAATGAGGCATTTAACACTCACGGGAGCTAGAGACACTCACTGTATGGTTTCCAGATTCCAAATGGTACCACTCACTGCCGTACCAGCCACAACAGTATGTTTTGATAAATGAGCCCAGATGCACTCCCCTCCCTCAGTTGTCTACCCACTTAACAGTTAATATTTGTGGATCCTCTCTTTGTAATGAGTACTGTCTCACCCACCACCCTCCCCAAGATGGTTAAATGGTTTTTGAGAGACCAGAAGCTGAAGTGATTGACTTTGTGACAACCTGCAGTGTGAAACAGTCTTGAGAGGTGAAAGAATGAATGAAGTGTGGGAATGCAAGTACAGTATTGGGGAACAGATTGTGGAAGTATGGAAGGAATAATAATCAACAAAAAGAGCAGTGTGTGGTAGACAGGACATAGAATCCTTTTAGAGAATCATGAAAAATATTAAAGGAGAAACGAGAAACAGATCCTGTACTGTACAGGAAAACAAGTTGATGGGAGATTCTCTTACTCTTTAGTTGGTTAACTATGAAAGGAAGCAACTGAACCTCAATGTTGCTAATAGGGAGTCTGTATTGTGGCATAATCTGAAAGAATAGCATGTAGCCCTGCGATATTTTCTTGTATGTAGGCTACACCAAATTTGTTTCTATACTTAGAAGGCAGTTAATGAAATTTCATCACAATAAAACACAAAAACACACGTACTGTATACGCTATTGGAGAAATTATATATATATATATATATTGCTTTATACCGAAGAAAATGTTTAAACTTGCTCGCTGAGCTATACACATAGAGCGCGCAACCCCCTCCCTGGCGTGTCGCCACCGAAAGTGGGTTGGCGGCCATGATAGGTTGCCCTTCCCCTCAACCCGCCAGCCTGTCAGCTTATGCCAGGGTAAGATATTATTTCATTTATTCGGTCTTTCATTGATGATATGGTATATTAACTACATTATAGTGACTACATGTCAATAAGTATTTCTTTAACCGATATATCAGTGAATGGCTGATTAAATATAAATACATTTCGGTTAAAAGGTGAAATGAGTTAGATAAACAAAACTATCGTTGGCACTCATCCACAGTCACCTTCTTATAATATATATATACAACGTACTTAATCTCTATTATGATAAGTATTTTATGTTCACATTGTTCAGTATGTATGTATGTATGTCACACTATAGTAATATGTATGTATGTATGTATGTCACACTAGAGTAATATGTATGTATGTATCTATGTCACACTAGAGTAGTATGTATGTATGCACTAGAGTAGTATGTATGTATGTATGTCACACTAGAATAATATGTATGTATGTCACACTAGAGTAATATGTATGTACGTATATCACACTAGAGTAATATGTATGTATGTCACACTAGAGTAATATGTATGTATGTCACACTAGAGTAATATGTATGTATGTATGTGTGTCACACTAGAGTAATATGTATGTATGTATGTAAGGTAAGTGGAGGGAGAGGGAGACAGATTACAGTTATATATATTTGTCTTGTTTAATAAACCAGTTTAAGTTTAATTTCTTTGCATAATTTTCCGTATGGACATTATCTTAGCCTTGTTAATTGATTTAACAAAACCTGCATAATTAGATAACAAGATACAATGCTTTACAAATCAGGGAAATGTCAATAACTGTGGATAGAAACATACTATACAAGTTCAAAGCGCGCGCCAAAGGACATTCCAAGATGGCCGCCGAGCAGGCTGGCTGGCGACACTCCTCCCCTATCTCATAACACAGGGTCGATCGCTCTATGTGTATAGCTCTGTGGTGCCGGGTATAGCCGAGGAGGATGGAAGTGAAGTCAAGGATATTAGCAAATTAACGCATAATTACACGAGGTAAGGATATGCTACTTTGATTAACTTCTTTATAAAGTCGAATGGGTATTTATTGAAAGAATTACCGTTTTGCAGCAGTGTTGCCAGATCCGGCTGGGTCCCAGTATTTTGCCCCAGTCATTTATTGTACTTTATCACGATTATTTCCGGGTAGTTTGCCCAGGTTAGGTTCCGGTAGTCTGCCCAGGTTAGGTCCCGGTAGTCTGATGCGGTCTAGGTTAGGTTAGGTTAGGTTAGGTCAGGTCAGGTAAGGTCAGGCTAATTTCAAAGTGCCCCATTTGAATATGCCCTATTTTGGAAATGGGGCATTTGCAGAGGAAATGCCATAGAAGAAAATAGTCTTAGAATGGTCTAAATAAGTGGGTAATGAAGGTAGAAAAACCTTACGCAATAACGGTAATTCATTCAATATTTACCGAAAAGAGTCTTAGAAAGGTCGAAATTAGTGGGTTATGAAGGTAGAAAAACCGTATGCAATAACGGTAATTCATTCAATATTTACCGAAAAGAGTCTTAGAATGGTCTAAAATAGTGGGTAATGAAGGTAGAAAAACCGTACGCAATAACGGTAATTCATTCAATATTTACTGTAGAGTGTAATGTGTACAAATATAAATAGTGAGTGCTAATCGCAGGAATATTCCGGATTATAATATGTTCAGCTGGTCGGGCGGACATTTAATGAGTTAAAGGCCATGGGGGTTGTTTACTTTTAATTAAGAAATATGTTTGGATAATATTTACAGGTTGCCGCAATGGGGTATCAATATTTGTACCTTCATTCATCATACGTTATAATTTATATTCCAACTACTGTTTTCCATATTCCATTTCCATTGCAAGTGTATTATTAATAACGCATTTAATTTACGGTTTAGATGCCCAAGCCCGGAATTAGTTAGGTTAGGTCAGGCCAGGTTAGGCCTGAACATTTTAAAACAATTATTTATCTAGGATTTTAATTTATTCGTTGTATGACGGTGAATAATTATGTAATACGTTATCCACTGGGCCATGGAGGCTCATCTTTTATACAGCTTATAACTTTGAGAATTATATAAGAAATGATGATATGTCTTTACTATTGTTACAAAAAACAACATCATTATTAGATTAAGTGCATGTAAAGTAGTTTTCCACTGTTGTGTTAGATACAGTAATAATTCGTTTTCCACTGTTGTGTTAGATACAGTCATCATTCGTTTTCCACTGTCATGGATACAGTATTAACTCGTTTTCCACTGTTGTTATGGATGTGTATTAAACTGTTTGTAATAAATTTTTGTGCAGTAAACCCTCTTTGTACATTACACACCCTAAAACCCAGTGGATAATGTGGGTTTACTGTACACGGATTTTTTATTATTAAATTACACATATATAATAGTGGAAAACGAGGACATAATTTCCATTGTAGAATTGTTATAGTAATTACGACAATGCTTATTTCAGACACTGCAGTGATATGTGATGGTTCAGCACATATCATGGAATGGCTCGGGCATAATTTGCCCATAGGAGATAATATTATCACCTCCTATGATATGAAGAATTGACAAATCCCAGTAAGATGCAGTTCCCAGGCTTCGTTCAGTTGTGACCCTCACCTTATTTGGCACAGGTTAGTATTCTCTCTGACAGATTTTGAATCTATTTTTTTAGGTGCTTCGTAAACACTATAGCCGCATGAGTACACCTAATATTGATTAGGTGAATATACACTGAATGTTTACACAAATGCAGCTTACAACTTGAAAGAGGTACAGTCACGAGCACTAATAAGTATACAGTTTTAGTTGAAGCTTTGGTCAGTCTAATTCACCACCAACGAGGTAATTTCAATGGAGATTTTATTGTGCATTTATTTATTTACTGTCTCTAGGTATTCGAAGCACACATGGATACTTATTAGTGCTCGTGACTGTACAGTAGTTTATTTGTTGTGCAATTTTTTATATATATTGAGAAAGGTAAGGACTAAAGGCAAAAAGCAACATAGATTATAAAATTAGTGATGGAGGTCCAAAATAATGTCCAATTATGTTTGAGGAGCCTAGACACATTGTATTTGAAGGAGCATATCAGTCACTGGTTGACCATTTGAGTAAGAAATTTTATAATCGTTACAGAATATGCTGAACATGTAGGAGTTGGACTCTTATTAGGGAATTTTTCCGGCGGCAGTGGTGTCAAATTTCATACTGTATCAATTATTGGTTTCTCTCTCTCTCTCTCTCTCTCTCTCTCTCTCTCTCTCTCTCTCTCTCTCTCTCATAAAAGAAACAATATACATTATGTGTAGATTTATTCTTATATTAATGAGGGAAACGTCAACGGCTTCGAAAATATGAGCCTGAAACATTTTGGCGAGGTCAGTAATGCAGACATACTAACAAGTGTGAACTCTAATATGTTTTGAGAGTACCACACCTGATCATAGCTACTGAAACCCTCTATGGCTTTATCTCTCCTGGGCTCGGAAAGGAAGTTACAACAGATGCATGGAATCCGGAGCACACTGGATAGGGAGTCCTGATATTCCCCTTCTGTAACAGTAGCGTGTGGGTGGTCTTAAGATCCGTTGGCAGCACTTGTTCTTCTTGCCTTGTCCCACCTGCACGTCTTTTTCCAACATATCTCTTACCCGTTCCTTTAAGCAGGCGAGGGAAAACAGAGACTTCGCCCTGAAGCTGTTCCATCGTGTGCTTCCTCTAAATCCAGACTTGAAGAAGGAGACTGAAGAATCTGTAGGCGAGGATGCTGACGATGATGACGACGATGAGATCTGACCACCTTGCTCCCACGGCAATGGGAGTGTTATGGTGCATCGTCTTTGGTCTGAAGGGCGAGAGGAAAGTGATGGAAAGGAGTGGTTGTCCTGTCTCCACTGCTGACACCAACTATCCAGACTCTCCACTGATGTGTCCTTCGCCTTCCGCCTTAGTAGTGTCACCAGTTCGTAGGGGGAGACGGTCAGGGCTACACTCCCTCTGTTTCCTGGATGATGTTGCCTCCCATCCACTTGTTGAGTATTGTCAAAATTATGACCTCGTCCCAGCCGGTGATCGTGTTGTATCTGGTGGTAATCCTGGTCTATTTGTTGGTGAAATCGTTCCAGATGGCAGAGATCTTGGTTCAGTTGGTAATTTCGGCCCAAATTCCCTGCACACATCTGTTTCCCCACAGCACCAGGCACTTCAGCCATCAGCCCTAAGCTGGAACTTCTCTCTCTCCTTAGTTTGGTTATTGGGAGTTCGGGAACAGTGAAGCGGCGTAACTTTACTATCAGTTCGGTGACAGACATGGCGAAGGTAGCCTACCTAGTTCAAGTTTCGAACAGGTTTCCGGATAATTACTGTAGACTCTTAAACGAGGTCTGCAGTATGATTATGATAGTACAATATAGTCCTGTAGCAAGGGACAACACACCCTCTCACTCCAGTTTTCCAAAGAACAATGGGTAAAGCAGACGCATCCCGCCTCTTTATATAAGGCAAGGAAGCTTCCTATTACACCCACACTTCCATCATCCAATAAGGTTGCATCCTCCTCCTTGAATTCACCGTCCTTCCTATTTCATTCGGCCCCTCTTCCCGTTGGCACTTCCTTCTTCATAAACCTCTATCTCTCTGAATGATATACGAAGAGAGAGAGAGAGAGAGAGAGAGAGAGAGAGAGAGAGAGAGAGAGAGAGAGAGATATGAAAGGAGAAGGGGACTGGAAAAAAGAGAGAGGGGGGAGAGCATCACTACAGTAAACAGTGGATGTAAAAG
The DNA here is from genome assembly GCA_033782935.1 of Petrolisthes cinctipes. Taxonomy (NCBI): domain Eukaryota; kingdom Metazoa; phylum Arthropoda; class Malacostraca; order Decapoda; family Porcellanidae; genus Petrolisthes; species Petrolisthes cinctipes. Next base: position 2,242 of record JAWQEG010000138.1, on the reverse strand, counting down.
TTTAGCAGGGTAGGAATTGGAGTGACGCTGTTCCTCTCTCTCTCTCTCTCTCTCTCTCTCTCTCTCACACACAAAAGGAAGCAGTGAATGAATGTTTGTATGCTGACGTCATTGGTTTATTTTACCGTATACAATAAAAGTGTAAACTCATTTTTAGGTCTCATACGTCATCTAGTGTCACATATACGTCATCTAGTGTCACATATACGTCGTCTAGTGTCACATAAACGTCATACTGTGTCACATATACGTCAACTAGTGTCACATAATTATACGTCATACTGTGTCACGTAAATGTCACATATACGTCATCTAGTGTCACATATACGTCTCATAAACGTAATCCTCTGTCACATACGTCACATAAACGTAAGCTTGTCACATAAACGTAATCCTCTGTCACATAAGTCACATAAACGTAAGCTTGTGTCACATACGTCACATAAACGTAAGCTTGTGTCATATAAACGTTATCTTGTGTCACATGCAATTCTCCATCACCACCACTACCACGTCCCTCTCTTCCTCCACCCACCACCATCACCAATACCACCTCCCCCATCTCTACCTCTGTACCACTCCACCTCCACCTCCACTACCACTCCACCTAAATCACCACCATCACTACCACCTACCACTCCACCTCCACCAACAACAACAACAACTCCACCTCCACCTCCACCAACACTACCACCTACCACTCCACCTCCACCACCACTACCACCTACCACTCCACCACCACCATCACTACCACCTACCACTCCACCTCCACCATCACTACCACCTACCACTCCACCACCACTACCACCTACCACTCCACCTCCACCACCACTACCACCTACCACTCCACCACCACCATCACTACCACTACATCACCACCACCACCACCTACCACTCCACCTCCACCACCACTACCACCTACCACTCCACCTCCACTGTCCACAATCCCTTGGCCTCCACCCTGCACCCACTCCACTCCACTCTCCCTCCACATTCTCCCCCAATCTTTCTCCTTCCACCTATACCCTTTTACTCCACCTCAATCCACCCCACTCCACTCTCCCTCCACCTTCACCCCTCTTACTCCACCTCAATCCACCCCACCCCACTCTCCCCCAATCTTCCTCCCTCCACCTTCATAACTCTCCACCTACACCCTCTCCACCTTCACCCTCTCCACCTACACCCTCTCCACCTACACCCTCTCCACCTTCACCCTCTCCACCTACACCCCCTCCACCTACACCCTCTCCACCTACACCCCCTCCACCTACACCCTCTCCACCCCACTCTCCCTCCACCTTCACCCTCTTACTCCACCTCAATCCACCCCACCCCACTCTCCCTCACCTTCACCCTCTTACTCCACCTCAATCCACCCCACCCCACTCTCCCCAATCTTCCTCCCTCCACCTTCACCCTCTCCACCTACACCATCTCCACCTTCACCCTCTCCACCTACACCCCCTCCACCTACACCCTCTCCACCTCACTCCACCCCACCCCACTCTCCCCCCTCTCACCTACACCCTCTCCACCTACACCCTCTCCACCTACACCCTCTCCACCTTCACCCTCTCCACCTTCACCCTCTCCACCTACACCCTCTCCACCTACACCCTATCCACCTTCACCAACACCAGGAGATTCGACTTCCTGGCTAGCGGACCCAACCTCACGTTTACCTTTACCAATGTGTTGAGAGCCATTCCTTCTTTGACGTCAGGCGGGGAGCACAGGTAACGTCACTATAGACACGTACCGGTGAACAGATTATGATGCTTATCCTGTCTCATAGATTTGGCCTTTTGTTATTGAGGCTTATGGGCCCACGTGATGTATACAGTGGTCGGAAAATTGCAGGTTAGCGAGTCCTTCAAACGACATTGCCACAAAACACACACACACCGATATGGGCCCACGTGATGTAGTGTACAGTCGGCGGCAGAATTCCTGTCGCCTCACCTGCTTCACCGAGACGCACAGTGTTCATGGACTCGAGAAATACACATGTTTTCTACACTTAATAATCTCGAGTCTATGAACATTGCGTGCCTCGGTGAAGCAAGTGAGGTGACAGGACTTTTGTCGCCGACTGTACAGTAGTCAGAAAATTGGAGGTTAGTGAGTCCTTCAAACATTGCCACGAAACACCACACACACACACACACACACCTATATGGAAGGAGCTTGTTTCGTGGCATTGTTAGGAGGAATCAGAAGCCACCAAGTCTTGTACACG